>CM059976.1:24531537-24992000 GCA_030490835.1 Annona cherimola | reverse complement strand
ATCTAATATGTTTGTGAAAGCAACAATATGTAACTTCTTTCAAACGAAGAAACTTTTACTAATATTAACTGTTTTATAAGAGGTGCTTCCTTTAAACTAAATCAAATGGTTTTAAAATGCACTACACTATATTTAACTAGAACTTATTTCTTAAACCATTCAAAAAAAATTTCCATTTTGGATTCAATGATCTATACCCTCTATAGTTATCTAGGCCATTATAGAATATGAGAACATTGATTTTTTAAATTGACCTATCAAACTTGATATAGGTTAGCCTATGTGGCAATATTGACCTTTTGACTAATTGAACTTAGGGCTGTATTGTTGCCTTTATAAGCTTTAGGTTGAAATTTGTAAATTAATTATAAATGTTATTTTAGCATCTTGTGTAACTTAGCATTTAAGAAAGTTCTGTACAACATGGAATCAATAACAGGTAGTTTCCATTGGGGGTGGGGGGGGGGGGGGGGGGGGTGCTGTGGAGGGTTATTATAAAACTCGTCTGGGATGATGAAATCTCATCCTGTTATAGGAGATGATGGAAGCTTTGTTGCTATCTAAGCCAAAATCTAAAATCCTAAGTTGTAGGAAAGTACTTAATCTTTGCAAATTATATTTGATTTTATATGGTAATGAATTTTATTGTACAAAATTTTTTATCATGTACAAATGATTTTATTTAGGTTTTGTGAATATCTAAATTGGACATAACTATTTTTAGGGTTACAACATTTGTCAATTATTCCTTTCATAGTCATGACATTTCAATAACCCCTCTAATGTCCTCAATATTTCACCTCTATTTACAAAGAGAAAAATTATCACCGTTTCCTTTTTAAAATTGCAAAATTGCCCCAAATGTCATCTACTGCGATTCTCTTTTTCCTCCTCTTCTAATGATCCAATATCCCCATACTCTATCTCTCTTCTTACTCCCCACAACATTTAATATCCACAATATTTTACCTCTATTTCCTCTAATGCTCACGTTGTCACCTTCCTTGAGTAATATTTTACAAAGAGGAAAGTTACCACCATTTCTTTATTAAAATGGCAAAATTGCCCAAACGTCACATGCTTCGGTTTTGTTCTTCCTCCCCACCTCTTTGGACGACCCAACTCCCCTATTCTCTCTCTCTTCTTACTCCCCGCGCCCGCCCCACCTCGAAGCCTCTGCATCTCTAATGCCCAGAACATCCCCAAGCTCTCAAGCAGCAACCTTCGCATTGTTGTTGTGGGCAACAACCTTGCCTGAGGGAGCGTAGTTGAGACTCTAGCCAAGGTCATCGCAATGATGGCTGCTGGTTTCAAGATGCTTCTCAATCGAGTATGTTCCCGAGGAACATTTTCGTGAATGCTCGAAAAGATTTTTCGTTTGTTCTGTTTGGGAAGATCACTTTTGGTGGGGTGCATTGATGGACTCTAGCTGGTAATCTCCACCCTTCCAAATGGGACTATTGGATGACGAATTTTTGGGTCGTTTACACCAATGGCGTCCACAACAGAGTTTACAAAAATCAATGACTGTGATCATTAAGATATAGCCACATGTGCATGAACTGCTATGCACCACCGGAGCACCCGAAAAGTGAATCTTCTTCTCCAAATCGGCTTGTTGTCATTACCATCTTATTGAGTTCCGAAGTTTTAACGCACCATACCGCATCCCCCATCCAAATTTCCCCTCCTCATCCCGTCCCTTCATTTTCACATGAGGATTTTTTCACTTCTAAGGCTTGTTTGGCCACGTGAAAGTTGTAGAGAATGTGATATGAGAACCACTAGAAAATAAAATATTTTAAAAATTATATGATTTATATAAATTGATTGGGTAAAATTGGAAAAAATAAATTTGTTAAAAGTTAGTTGAAAGAAAAAATGATTGAAATATAAAAATAAAAGTGAAAAAATATGATGCAGTTGATTAATGATAGGCCTTGGAATCCTTAAGCCCATAGTTCCATGCAAGTTATCAAACATGCCCTTAATCCAATGCGATTTTTGCAGAACCACCCTCTTCTGCATTCAAAGCTGAAACATTTTCCCTAGGTGAGCAGATGAAACCGAAAGCCATCGGCCAGACGAAAAAATAACCACCCCCCCCCCCCCCCCCCCCCACTTTAAGCTTCGAGCAACCACAAAGAAGATTTAAGGGAGAAGACGGATCAAGCATTGAAGGAAGATGATTAAAGGGAGAAGAGGAAGGAGGTAGATCCAAAGCTCGTTATTGCTGTCTATCGCGTTCAAATCCAAAGAGTGGCTAGCCCAGCTACCTTCCTCCAAGTACCGCGGTCACTTCTTCTTCTCCCTTGGAAATTCTCCGCTTCCTGAAACCTTCCTTGTCCACCCCGTATGTGGGCCTCACCTCTAAATCTCTCCTCTCGTCTTCCACCCTTAATGGCTCTACCTCCATTTCTCTCCCCACTCATACCTGCCTCGGGCTCATCTCCACCTTTCATCCACGCCTCTCCTCCCGACTCTTGACAAAATTGGCTTGTGAATAAAAAAATTTGATAGTATTGGAACCGAAGATTAAACTTACAAGATTTGGAATCATGAGAATAAGAAATAAGATGTTTTAGCAGCATTATAAAAAGAATCTGTTACAGCTTTTGCGGTATAATAACAAATATAATTCCCCTGTTTCCTACTCCAAAATAACTCATCCAGCCAATCTAAGAGAGCTCCAACCACAGCTCAACAATAAAAATAAAAACTCCTACGAGTGAATCTGCAGAAGCTCCAAGATTGCTGAGCATCAGGCCAATTTTTTATTTTTACCCTGGATTTTAGCTTGAGATACCAACGAAATCAATGGAGGCAACACCTAGATTTCAGAGGCCGGTCGAATGTTGCAGTTGGAGTTGAACATGATGATTAATTGCATGACTATCATTTGTTGTTGGTTTTGCTTCGTGGCTGTAGGACGAAACCTGTGAAGGAGCCGACATGGAAAATCATTGATTTCATGGTTGCTTGATTTTCGGCCATTGTTGAAGGTGGATGCTTATTTGGGCAGGTTCTTTACTTTAGTGGATTTTTGAAGCGTTGAGAGCGATGGAGGTTGCTACTCTCAATCGCCATTAGGCATGGAGAGATTTTCTACAAACAATGGGATTTGGGAGTTGCAATGATGGGGGTTTTTTTTCTCTGGGAGGAAATTGCATTGTCGATGGCACTTTCTCAATCTGCTCTATTTCGTTTTACCAGTGGAAAGGAGGCGTCTGTGCAATTCTCAAAACTGGATGAAAAAGTTAAAATTCTCATATGTTAGGGTTGAGATCACGTTGCAAGCATGCACAGAACGCAGAGGATAACGTAGAGGACAAAGTGGATCGGCTCTAAGCTTATTCCACCAGAGAAATAATTAATCACTAAATAATTACAAGTTTTCTCTCAAAAGCAACAAACTGCCTCTCTTAGAGGATCTCTCACTTTAGACTTCTCTCCACTCTCTATGATGCATAACACCTCTAGACCACATATTTATTTATAACTCTCTTATATAACTTACGTAATCCATACGCAATCCTGAACCCACTTAACTAAGATACGTAGAATATTAGTCCTAATTTGAACCCTCGACTAGATGGGAGGCGTCGATTTCAACGGCAGATATGCACTGGGGCATCGAAATTTCAATGCGAACCCGCACATTGAATCAGAGCCGCATCTTATTCAGTGTTTTGAAAACCGGACCAGACCGGGCGGTCGGACCGTGAACCGGTCACGTCTCGGTTCGCTACTATTACCGGTCCAACCGCGGTTCGACCACCGGTTCAATCCGGTTGAACTGGAAAAACCGGGAACCGGTCACAAAACCGGTTCAGTGACCGGTCCGGTTTTAAAAACATTGATCTTATTGCACGCAACAGCAGACACTTAATCGGAGTTTGATCTCCCCCTTGACATCATTGACCGGAAGGTGACCAAGATGAAGATGATCTTCCCACCCTACCCCACAACATTAGCTAGATGCTCAAACCCCATTATTGAACTGTTGGTTCCTGCAATGAGCCGTCTTGATTGGAATTTTGTGGTGATTGAGCGGTTAGTTGGTTGTTGCAATTGCCGAATTAGAGAGGGGCCAATGGATGGACCATCAATCTAGTTTAATTCTTGAACTTGTGGAATTTATCATTGTCATCTTTTGCAAGTCTAGTCGGTACATGCTGCGATTGCTTCTGACAGTTGCTAGTTGCCATTTGATTAGCTGCCTATGAGGTCCTGTCGGCTGGTGTGGAGCAGTGGAGTTGAGCTGCCGAATTTAATGGCATATTGTCGGCCAAATCCGAAATGGGTTTCCAATTCGGGTAGACCACTAGATTTTAGACGGTGGCTGTGAAATTGGTAAATTAATGATAACAGACAAGGCGGTGCAGCTGATTTTCATGGTACTGAAAGGAGACTACCATTGTTGCTTCTGTCTGTCTGCCATTGGAGGCAGGCTAGTATGTTGCTTGCCGCTGGACCGCAGGCATTACAATTCTTCTTGTTGGCAGATTAGAATTGTCGAAATTAAGCCAATCTCCCTTTTGGAATCCACCAGCTAAAAATAATATCAAGGGTGTGTTTTAATGACCATAGAAATTTTTAATTAATAACTTTTTTGTCTTTACAACTATCCTATTTTAATCATTTTTTTACATCTTCATCTATAACTTTTTTTTATTTTTTTTATTACTTATACACTACTACTCATATAACTAACTTTTCTATTTTAACTTTATTTTATTTACTTCTCATTATTACTCCTATTATGTCACATCTTTTTTTAGTTTAAAAACTTTTATACTAAAAACTTTCAATCCAAAAGTATTATCACTTCTTAAACACTCACCCAATAAAAATTAGCTACCTATGTTCACCCTAGTGGGTGGGATTTTGGAACTAATACTGGCACGTAGATGTAATTTACGCCCAAGAAATGGTACTACTTGCAAAAATCTAAGAAATTATTAAGGTTGTTTTTAATTTGATTATGATTGGAAAGATATTGGTGAACTTGATTATTATTATTATTATTATTATTATTATTATTATTATTATTTAATAATATAATATCTCATTTTCCATCTGATTATTACATATCAAACCCATAAATCCTTATATATTTCTTTACGGATCAACCTCATGAATCATTACACATTTTCCACAATATCAAAGAGGAGACATGAGCTCCTAATAGGGAAAATAATTGCTCCCACTTAGGTACATGAGAACGTCAACATGGTTTGAAGCCTTGCGAGGGCTTTGAAATTTTTCTTGGCAAACTTGGTACTTATTCGATTAGGTTAATTTCAAATATGCCGACTGTTTTTGCTCTTAATTACAAATATACTTACTAAGTTTGAAAACTTTTATATATACCCATTACGTATTTCATTGACTTCAAATATACACTATATGACAGTGAGGAATGTTTTATGATTGTAAAATTCCAAAATACCCCTGATTGATCTATCATTCATTGTCATTGGTGTTATATCCAGACCGTTAGAATTCATTCTACCTAACTTTTCCCTCAAGTTGGATGGGTTTTATATCCAAACCATTAAAACTTATTTTACCTAGCTTTTTCCTCAAGTCAGATGAGTTTTCATCATATCGTTTAACTTCTATTATAGCCAAATGACTATTATTATTAAATAATAAGGCACATTTTGAACATTTCTTGTAATGAATAATGGTGATTTTTAATTGGGCTTGACAGAATGGGTATAGATGAAATTTCACTCATACATAGTGGATATATTTGTAATTAAGGACAAAGGTAGTTGATATATTTGAAATTAAACTTATCTAATTTGATAGGGATGCAAAATTGTTACATGTTGTATCTTCGTTATTAAATTTTGATAGTTATGTATTTACTTCCAAAAAATGTAAAACGTAAACTCTTTATCATGAAATTTTTGAAATTTTGGAAGACAAAAATAATCTATTTAATATCAGGAATATTTTTTAAAAATATTTTTATATTTTAAAAATATTTCTCTCGTAATTTTATTATATGTAAATATGTATTAAATTGATTATTTTTATTATTAAAATATTTTTTGCATATTTTTAATATTTGTAATAGTTACAAATAATAAATGTAATTACTATGTATATTACTAATGACATTTTTATCATTCATTAAAAAATTAAGACTATGTATGAAATACTAAGAGGAATAATCATATTAGCCTTGGTTCAGCAAATGTCTCACTTAGCCCACATGAAAAATTCATTTACAATAATTTTTTTTTTTACTTTTTTTCATATGCTTGTTTATCTAAGTGTATTTAACATATAAACTAAGTTTTACCATTTTTTATGTGTATACATTTTTTAAGATTTTCAAAGTTTAAAAATCTTAAAAATATATATATGTAAATTCAAAAATAATAAAACTTAGTTTATATATTAAATACACTTAGATAAACAAGTGTATGAAAAAAATAAAAAATATATTGTAAATGAGTTTTATGAGGTGGATTAAGTGATGAATTTGCTTAACCTGGGTTAACAGGATCATTTCTCAAATATTAATAGTAAAGATATATTTATAATTTCATGTAAACATTGAAGGATAATTTATAAAATTGTGAAATCAATAAATAAACCTAAATTAGGAGTGCAAAATTAGGAGTGCAACTTAGATTGGATTATACTGAATTTAGATGAATTCTAAATTTAAGCCTAATAAGTTTAGATGAACTCTAGCTTAATCTTGGAATTTAGGCCCAAGTTAGGTTAGGACCGGGTTTTAATCTTTGTTTTGGATTGAAATTTGGGGCTACTTTCAAACCAACCGAGGTTGAAATCTACTAATAGAAATATCAAACTCTTGAACATTATTGCATTTGTATTAACTAATTATAAAATATATTTTTGATTATGATAATCTATTTATTCATAATTTACACATGAATATATATGACTTATGATATTTTTGATTTCGATGACACTTGGTCTTCTAATTAAAAGAAGATGCTAAGTATAATGAATGTAATAAATTGTCCATCAAGAGTTAAGATAAGAAAAATAAACGAGATTACATAAAATCACTACCTAAACAAGTCTAATAAAAGTAAAATTTATATATTAAATAGTTAATTAATTTGCATGCATTAATTTTAAAGAGTTAGAACACTTGTAATTATCAACAAATTAAGTTGACGTAGATGCAAGATATTCAATTTTTGTGGAAAAATGTAGATGACATTTAGATTTTAGAATAAATATTTTATAGTTTAATTAAGCTATGATTACGGGGAAGTACTTTATTATAATTATAGTTAAAATGCTTAATACGTAAAACAATATAATTCTTTTAATAAAATAAAGAGGACATCGGGTTTGAACTACATTGAGTTTGTCGCTGGGTTAATGTAAATCGGATCTTAATTTCCGTTTCTCTCAAATCGGATTAAAATTGAGTCTAATTTGACGTTTTCACAAAAATAGAACCCATACTCTCCTTTTTCCTAGGTTGGGTCAAGTGAGTTCGAACTGAACATACACTAAGTTGCAGCCCTATGAAAAACCCCATATATTTATTACGTATGTACTAAAATTTGAAAATAATATACGAATTTAGAATATAATTCGCACATGGCCATAAATGATTCTCTAAAACTCTAGTTATCTAAGCTAATATCTATGACCTTGACACTTGAAAATTATTACTAAATTGTAAACTAAAGTGTGTGTGTGTATATAGTTCTTTGAAATTTTAATTCAATAGAATACTAGAAGGATTCATTTGAATCTTATATTTATTTGAAAATGGTAATTTGTTTTAGATTTGGGCTATACGATATGGTTTGCCCTTGATCCAAATCAAATCATACTGGTCTCCACTTGGATAAGCAAGTGATTGACGTGAGTAAGTGAAGTCCGGGTCCGTAATTCCTCATTCATCTAATGTAGGTGATGGAGTTTCATTATATACATTATGGCATACTTTATGCTAAAATACAACATTCGTTTATTTTTACAATTAATTATATTTTTTATTTTTTCAAAAACATTTTTCCTAAATGTATTCAATTTATGTACTAGGTTTTATCATTTTATAATACTTTTACATATTTATTTTTGATTTTTAAGTTTTTTTAAAGGATGAAAAAT
Organism: Annona cherimola; assembly: GCA_030490835.1. NCBI lineage: Eukaryota > Viridiplantae > Streptophyta > Magnoliopsida > Magnoliales > Annonaceae > Annona > Annona cherimola. The sequence goes on along the minus strand of CM059976.1, from coordinate 24,983,876 downwards.
GACTTAAATGCCTCTGAAATTATTATTTTTAGAAATAAAAAATAAATATCTAAAAGTATTGTAAAACGACAACATTGGTATATGGATTAAATACAATTAGGAAAACATATTTATGAATAAAAATAAAATAAAAATAAAATAAATGCATGTTGTATTTCATGTATATAATCATGGTCCCGTAGAATGATAAAAAAAACTATACCGCAATTTATATTAAATATATGATTTTTAAAATCAACAACACTATTTATATTTATTTTAAAACAATCTAAGATTTAATTCCGTTTTAATGAATTTAATGAGAAAATCGGCATTCTTATATCGCTTTTTTAGACCGGGTAATACTCACCAATAACAGCTAATATTGTATTTCTTGAGAAAGGATTGTCCACATCTACTTGTCAAATACAAGCGGATGATATGATTTCGTTAATTTTGGATTTGGATTAATTAATGCCTGGCGGCTCTGGCAACTTCACCATAGAAACTACATCACAAACTCCTCAAGTACAACCAGAAATAAAATAATCTAGTTTTAAGTTTTGACTGGGTTTTTGGTGGGATCGGATCTATGCTCACAAATGAGTTAGCCTATTTCACTAATGGAATATGAAAATATACGATTTTGTATATCCATCAAGATTTAGATCATCTAAAATATTTTTAAAGGAAAAAACGGTATCCCTGTATTAACCAAACAAATACACAAACAAAAGGTTTGCAAGAAAACTGGGTGGGCTTCCCCGCCATGTGCTACAGCCATCTGAATCTGGGAGGCAAATGTAGCTAGATTGTGTGCAACTTTATTACCAGCCCTTAGCACATGTGAGAAGCAGAAGCCCAAAAAATTTCTCATTCGGAGTTCAACGTCTTGGAGTATTTGGTCTGCCTCGGATAGGACATTGCATTGATCATTTAGGAAGCTCACAATTAGTAGTGAATCACTCTCTATGTCGAGGCATTGAGCATGCATTTCTGCTCCCCATTCTAGACCACACTTTACAACTATTGCCTCCATTGTAAATGCATCTGTGATACCATCCGTCTTCCATGAACGAGCTGCCAGAAAGCAACCCCTAGTGTCTCTCAATACAGCATCAAAACCAGTGGTCTCACCCTTTTGGTTCTCTTCCTATCAACATTAATTTTCAATCTACCATCTATTGGTTTCTGCCATCTTGGATTCAGCATCTTGTCCTGCAAGTTTGTTTTAGTCAGTCGTTGATCATATTCAAAACTCTCCTTATAGAATCTACACTACTCAATTACCTGCTCAAAAACTAGCTGCTTTCCTTCCTCCCTCAACTGATTCCTTAAAAACCAAATCCACCGGCAGAAGAGGATGAACAGATTTAGTGTTTTCCCCATCGTCGGTTATGCTAATTACCTGAATATACATTTAATTGCCAATCTTGGAGCCCAAATGTTGCTGCTTTGAAACGGTTGCTCTCTGAGAGGTCTTGTTTGCCCGCAGTAGACGAAGAGGTTGTTTGAGTCTTCTCTTTGGTTCCTGCAAAATAGATAATTAGGCTCAACTGGCACCCCCCTGTGCATCAGGTTCGTTTTGGTAGGGAGAGCATCTCTAAAGAGTCCCCAACCAAAGACCTTGATCTTTGTAGGAATCTTTCCTCCTCATATGCTTTTGAAAACTCTGTTTCCTGGGTCTATTTGAGCTCGGCCTCTGCTGCCAAAATTACCTACAAAAAAATTCACGTGAGTTCTAATAAGCTTTTAAGCCAACTTCACACGGTAGAGCCCATCTGCTTTAGGCTCCCAATACCAGGAATCTTCAGCCTGTTGGAAGGGAATTGTGATCAGACTGATTGCTCTCCACCCTGAGTCACCAGCTGTAGCCATGACTTTATCTCTATTCCAGGTGCTCCTGGAGTGATCGATGAAGCTAGGACCCGTTGAGAGTCCGAAGTATGGATGGGTAAGGGACCAGCCCCCGTAATCCTTCTCTCAACCCATTTGACTTGAAGAAATGCACCGATTTTCCATCTCTAATTCTCCATCTGTCTCCCTCTTGTATGGCAGTTTTAGCTTTGAGAATGCACTTCCATGGGCAGGAGTCCTGAGCTTTCGGCCTGCAATCCCATAAGCACCTATTAGAAAAATACTTAGCTTTTAGAACTCGATAGCAAAGCGTGCCTATGTTCTTCAGCATTCTCCAGAACTGTTTTACTAATGTTGCAAAATTGGATACCAAAAATATCTACGAGGCCCATTCCTTAGGGCTCTTTTGGTTTACACATCTCCCGCCATCACACCCAGCTAATCTTCCTTCTAAATTCTCTTTTGCCCCACCAAAATTTACTGATTAAACCATTAAGTTCATTAAAGAAGCACTTTGGGAGGAGAAAAAGGCTCAACATGTAGCATGATATCGCTTGGCGCACAACCTCTATAAGCACTTCTTTTCCCTAGTGGTGGATCCACGTACAACCCAATGAGGCCAATTGCCCCACTGAACTTTAAAAAATGTTAATATATATTATAGAATGCATTATTTTTCTAAGATTGCCCCCACTAGCTAAAATTATTGCTCCACTGGCCAGAATTCATTGCACCGACTCTTATCCAAACTTATAATTTAACGTATTTATTTTATGACTGCTTTCGCTACTTTTTTAGCTTTGGTTCTACCAAGACAATCCTATGCATTTACTCAACTATATGCATTTATTGAAAAGAATTTCTTTTACTATTTTAACATTGTTTCTAACAAGGTTCTTTTTTGATTTAATTTTTTGTTGATTCCAATATTGTTCTCTTTTTTAAGATGTATGTTTTTAATTTTTATAATTAATTATTGTAACTTACAATTTTTATTTAGTAGTGATTTGGGATGTGTTATTACTATCTGTACTTCCCTTCTCAAGCTAGACTTCTCTCTCTTCCTAATTTCTCTCTTTCAAGGCTTCAAGTTTCACTTCTTCTTTTTTTTCTACAATTTCAAAATAGGCTTTTGGGATATTAGAATTAAAAAGCTACACTATTTTTCTCTCTTTTAAATATAAATTTTTTTAAATAATAAATATAGATTGATAGTGTATAATATTATCTCTATCTTCTAAGATTATAAGATACTTTAAATATGCATCATAGTGGAAGATTAAACTCTCAAAGAGAATATGTGGAAGCTTAATGTACCTCTATATAAATGGGCTTGATTTGTAATATTAAATATTATGTCATACATTACCATTTACTAATGAAAAAAAGAAGAGATATATCGATCATTATAATTTGTAATACATCAATTTTTCAATTTTTGAAAATAATCACATTATTATTATTTGATTCTAACTTTCATTTGAAAATATATATTTGCGTATTATGCAGTAACTTAGATACTTGTCATTCGATTGAAATTGATAGATCTTCTATTTTTCCACGCAACAGGCATATGAAAGTTTCATTAAATAATAATAATAGTATTGGATTTTCTAAATGTGATGCAATTATTTCTTACATTAAAGCAATATGTTTTAAAATTTTTAGTATAAAAGATTAAAAAATGGGAAAAATTTTATGTTTTTTTTAAAGTATGGTAATGGTTAAGAAAAAAAGATAAAATAAGTAAGATATTTCTATAAAAATGTAAAAATAATTCAAATGTAGAAATAATAACAGAAAATTAAGGTAGTTAAATAATTGATAACTTAAACTATATTAAAATGTACATGGAAATAAATGGAAAAATTTTACATCGGACTAAACAAATTTAGAGTGCATTTGATAAAACATAAAAAATATCATCACTTATTTTTAGATACCATGATTTGATATTTTAACTAATAGATCTACTTTTTTATTATTACATTTACACGATAATCGTTGTTTATATTTTTTATACAATTGATATATCTATTTTATCTCTATTCTTTGTCTTTATAATAACCGTTCTTATTATATTACATTACTCCTTACTCTCTCTAAATTTTCATTATAAACTTTTCTCCTCTCTTTTACACCTAATAAATGGACCCTTATTTGATTATTCTATTAAAATTTTCTTTAATTTATCTTTTTTATCTTTTTGTTAATCCTTCTTTTAAGTGCGAAATATAATTATTAAAGGAGTCATTTAGCTAGATTAACTTCAAATTATTTATCAAAATAATATAATAATTTATGATATTATTTATTAATATTGGAAAATATTTTTATTTCAATTAAAAATTTTGAAATAGAAATATAAATTAAATATTTGTATTTAATACTAGTTTTATATTTTTATTACTTTTTTAGATGTGACCATACAAATATTTGAAGGGGAATGAAACTTGATGTCTTCGTTAAACAAATAATTTAAATACATTGAGATCTAAATCCATTTATAAATTTTTTGAAATATCATAATAGTTTATCAAATCATTTATTGATACTGAAAAATATTTTTGGATATTGAATGAGCAATTTAAAATAGATATAAATCATATTAGTTTTACATTTTTATTACTTTACGAAATGAGCCATAAAAATATTTAAGGTGAAAGAAACTTGATGTCGTTATTAAACAAATAATTTAGATATGATAGCGATTGAATTTTTGTTTAATCAACGAAACGGGTAAATTGACATAGTACCAATAAAAAATTTCAATATTTTAATTTCAAATATAAAATTTTTTTCAAATTAAAATTTTAGTAGCAAATGAATTGTATAAAGCTATATAAACATAATTACATAAAGAATATTAATTTTAATATTTTTCATTTACAGGTTATGGATAAATGCTCGAAAAGAAAGTTCACGTCAGATCACCAATCTCTACGTCAATAAAATAGTCAGCAATATGATGTAAAGAATTGCTTAAACAACTATCAAATTGAAATTAACTTGGATGACCTTCCAGCACATCTAGGGTTATGACTTAAAATTTTTAAATATCATCCAAATGATCGAAATAATATACGTAGAGCATATTTGCAAAAGTGACCATGTCAACCCCGCCACCATAATTTTTCTTAGAGAAAATTTGGAAAATTATCACAAAGGTTGTCCTTCTTGATTTAATGAGTTTGAAAATTGGTTAGATTATAGCATAAAAAGGATATTGCTTTTTGCCTATGTTGTTATCTTTTTAGACCTGATTATGGAAATCAAGGAGGTGGAGAATAATTAGTTAGAAAAAGATTTTTAATACATGTTGGCGGTCCTAATAGTGCTCATAATCAAGCCTAGAAGAAATGTGAAGATTTAATGAACCAAAGTTGGCATATTGAAGTTGCTACGGCTGAGTAATCAGATCAAGTTTTTTCCTATTTCAAGTATTAACTTTTTGTGGTCACAATGAAGCTCAAACTTCTACTAACTAATGTAATTTTCTCAAACTTCTTAAATTTCTTGCTAATCATAATGAAATAAAAAAGATAGTTTTACAAAATGCTCTAGAGAATAATCAATTAATTGCTCCTAATATTCAAAAAAATATTGTTAATGCTACTGCAATCGAGACCATTAATGGAATAATCAATGAACTTGGTGACGAATTATTTGTTGTTATGATTGATGAGTCGCGTGATATATCTAATAAAGAGGAGATGACTATTGCCTTATGTTATGTTAATAAAAAAGGAATTGTTGTTAAGTGTTTTATTGGAATTATGCATGTTGCTAAAACTTCTACTTTATCACTTAAGATCACAATGGAATCATTTTTCTAAACTTGGATTAAGTATGCATAGGATACGAGGACAAGATAGTGCAAGCAACATAAGAAGTGAGTTTAATGGTCTTAAAAGTTTAATTTTAAAAGAAAATCCTTCTGCTTTTTATGTTCATTATTTTGCTCACAATTTTAACTTACATTTATTGTTGTTGCAAAAAATCATATTCAAGTTGTTTCATTTTTCAATTTAATTATCATTTTGTTGAATGTTGTTGGAAGAGCTTGCAAAAAACATGATATGCTTCAAAAGAACAATATTGCAAAAATTAAAGAAGTACTAAAAATGATGAAATACTGGTGAACGGGGTTTAAATCAATAAACTACCCTCAAAGGACCAGATGACACCTATTGGGGATCACATTATGGTACAATAATAAACTTAATCCTCATGTTTTCTTCTATACTTAAGTTCTTGAATATATCATGAACGACGGTTTAATGCCTGAACAAATAGCTGAAGCTAATGGTTTATTGGATTCACTGCAAATATTTAACTCCATATTTACTTTACATTTGATGAAAAATATTTTAGGAGTCACAAATGAACTATTACTAATATTGCAAAGGAAAGATCAAGATATTGTTAATAATATGGCACAAGTTAGAGTTTGTAAAGAACGATTCTAATTGATGAAAGATAATAGATGATGAGAAGTTTTATTAAAAGAAGTGTCTTTATTTTGCAATACTTATGATATTGAGATTCCTAATATGGATGAAATGTATATATCAAAGGGAATGTCATGTCCTAAAGCTCAAAATGTTACAAATCCACATCATTATCATGTAAATTTAATTTATAGTGTTATAGATATATAACTTCAAAAGCTCAATAATCTATTTTTATAGACAATAATTGAATTGCTTTCCTATATTGAATACTTAAATGTAGGTAATTCTTTTTCTACTTTTAACTTTTACCTATTTGAGTTTTCTGAAATTGATTTAATTACACTTGATAATCAGTTTGAAACTTATGTAATTGATATGTGCTCATGCAGTGATTTTGAAAGCTTAGTAGGAATAAGTGACTTGGGCAAAAAGTATATTAGGTATAGAAAAATATTGTTTATCTATTAATTTTATAAGCTTATTAAATTAGCACTAACTTTGTTAGTTGCCAACGCAACAGTAGAGAGCGTATTTTTTGCAATGAAGATTGTGAAAAATTGATTGTGAATCGAATGACGGATAGTTGGATGAATAATTGTCTAATTACTTACATTTAAAAAGATATGTTTGATAGTGTTGATAATGAATTGATTATAAATAAATTTCAAAATATTAGAATGAGCCAAGGACAATTGTAAATTTTGTATATTTATTTTTAGATTAATAGATTACAAATTAACTATTTGCACTTTTTTATTTAAGTGTTATAATTTCATTTACCTAATTCGAGATTGAGGACAATATTTAAAAATATATTTGAAATTTTTATATGATAAAAAATATTCTTAAACATATAAAAATTTTAAAGCAAAGTATAATCTTTGTCCCCACTAGCCAGAGGTATTCTGTGAGGCCATCGCTTCCCCTCACAGAAAGGAATTTTTCTCTCCACTCTTGCATTTTTCTTCGTGACCTCTCCTTTAGCCCCTTGAACACTAATGGTTTTGATGTTCCTAACCGCGCAGGGAAGCCCGCGTAGGTTTTCATCTCAATTCCACTAGATTCGCGTTTTTCTCTTACCGCTCCTCTTTGGGTTTGTCTTGTATTAGCACTGAAGAACAGAGCAATTTTGTCAATATTTATGGCTAGGCGGCTAGGCCTAGGCTTTCTCCGTAAATCTTTATCATTTCAAGCATTCTATGAACTTCCATTTGTTTTGCCCGCTTGAAAAGATGAGCGTTTTCAGCAAAGAAGAGGTGTGTGAGAGTTGGTCCCCTTGGAGAAATGCTTGGCCCTGAGATGAGGTTTTTCTATTGCATGTCTTGAATTAGCCACGATAGCCCCTCTCTGCAAATAAGGAATATATGCAGTGATAGCGTAGATTTAACTGAATCTTCTAAAATATTTAACGAAACGAAAGATTTAATTTTCAGAGTTACTGTGTCTGTTTAGGATTATCAAATTGGATGAAATGAGATAATATTACATTTAGTACATTGGATGATCAGAGTTTAATTTGATCATTTGGAGGAAAGAAAAGTAGCATTAGAAATAGGTGTGCAACTTAGTCCGAGTACCCATGGGTACTTACCGACCCTAATTTGGGTAGAGCAAGATATAAAATTTTACCCGTGGGTATAAGTATGGTACAAATTATTACATGCTCCCTCAAATAAGGAATAATGATGATAGATACATTGGATATTGAGAATCGACATTGACGTAATTATACATATTACATAATATATGTTGTATTTTATTTATAACGTCTTGTGTGCATTTTAACAAATCCAAATTCAAACGAATCTTGTGTCGGGTGGAGTTGGGGATTGTGAAGTAAGAAACTAATTTAGTTATATATCTTTGATTTTCGAAAGCCTTTTGTAAATAAGCTTGTGAATTATAATTAATATATTAATGTTTTAATAATTAGTAACAATCCGCACTTTATATTTTTATATAATAATATAAACAATAACATATATCCCTGTAATTTTAAAATGTAAATAAGTATTGCTTTATGTTTTTAAAATGACATAGAATTTTTTTTTAATATTGTATTTGAGTATTAAAGGAACCGATTTGGAACCAAAATCAAAATCGACCCTATAAATAATGGATATACTAGGATATACTAGGAACCGAGACAACAAATTGGTAAGGTAGGATAGGCCACTACCCGAACTGAACCAAATTGCACTCCTAATTAGAAATAGAAAAGTGAGATTAAAATAATGATAAAAAAGAAATTGAAAAGTAAAGTGGTTATTTATTGGGAAATGACATATTATACTATAAATGCGAAATGTTTTTTGTAACGAAAAACGTTCTATTTCATCCAGGGATTTCTAACACTGGGACGAGGAGATTTGATAGAAAATGCTTTTTGTATTTTTTTTTTTTTTTTTTTGAAGTGTCATGCCGTTTTGTATTTGAAGATGGAAACTTATAATAAAAATGAAAAAACAGAATGAGAAATTGAAAAAGTAAAGTTGTTATAGAATAAAAGCAAAAAATTCAAGAAAAGAAAAATATTTCTATGAATGGAAAATCTAATTTTATTATCATCCCATCCCTTTTCCATCAACTCATAATAAAAATGATAACTGTGCCTATTTAAGACTTGGATTGAATGAGAAGAGGAGGAAGGTATCAGATGAAAAATATTGCTATATTGTGGGAACGAGGAAAATTGCATGGAAATTGAGAAATATTATATTAAAATGAGAAATTAGTTGTTGTTTTTTGAAAATAAGCAAAATTATTTTTACAAATATAAGATTCCATACCTTTATTTAGTATCAAATATTACAGTTTGCCATACTTTATCTGGGATGAGGAAACTCTCCAGGCTCATCCTTTCCACTTTTTTTTCACAATATCTTTCTTAATTATTACACATATATCAAATTTCTATCCATTTTCTTTTGTTTCTATTAATTGTCTCCGGTCATGTCGCACCCCAACATTCCATCTCATGTTACGTTCTTCTGTATTTTCAGTTTTTCTCATCTCTTATTTTTTAAATTCCAAGCTCTATAATTTGAATAGGACGAAGATAGCAAAACTCTCATTTCAGTCATTCTTAAAAAAAGAATAGGCCGAAGATAAGCAGGAATTTGGAAGAATAGTTTTGGAATGATTGCCTAAAAACTTGCATTTTATTCGTTCTTTAAAAAGAACATTAAAAAGCATATAATCTATTTTCTCCCCTCCCTAAATTAACATGAATTTAATTATTCATAACTAAAAAATTTTCATATTATTTTTTTAAGTAAAATATTTTCATATTATTAACTCTTTTAAAAGGTTTTAGTTTAAGGCTAATTCTGTTTTTCCTCATTTTTTATTTTTTAAGTGTAATATTTGCATTTGTCCCTCCGGAGAGTGAGGGTTTTACATATTTTTTCCTATGGTAGGAGTATTTTAGACTAATTTTCTTTATTGTGTGAGAATTGTGAAAGGGTGTAATTATAATATCAGTTATCACAATATATAAAAATATAAATAAAAAAATCTTGCATTTGGGTTCATACAAACTAGGAGTATATTTGGGATTAAGTCAAACATCATAAGTGCATTTGAGATTAACTCTAAAAATATTAATATAGTAATATATTATATATTAACATATGTAATTTTTATCATAAAATATATAAAATTTTTGGAAGTTGATCTTGTTAGATGGGCTTAACATAAGCTTATGTTAATTTGTCTTAATACACGTATTTTTAAACATTTATATTTACTTTTTCATAAAAGTATTTTTTTCAAGTTATTTAATTTATCTATGAAATTTATAATTTTAGATATCTACATATATTTTTTATTTTCAAAAATACCATTTTTGAGGGATATTTAATTCATTTTTACCTTCTCAAAAATTTTTGATGTTCGAAAGAGAAAATTCTTCTTATAGTAACAACATTTGCTTCTATCTTTTTAATATAAATTTTTTAAGTTCCTCTTATATTCATCACATTTTATCCTCAATTCTATCATAGTCACACCTAATGACCCAACTTTGATACTGAGATGACAGAAATTTTCTTAATTAAAATGATCCAACCTCGATATGACTCTTGAATCATATGATGCTATAAATTAATGATTTATCATATTCAATTGGGTCATATTTGGGATGGAATCTTCGAAAGAAATTTTGGATGCATAAAATCATCTTTTCAACGGACTAAATAATGGTTTCATAGATGATGTGGGCATGATAGAACTCTAGGATGAAACTCCATGAGTAAGAGAGCAATTCGTGATGTATTGATATATTATGGATATATTTAGTAATTAAGTACAAATGTTATAAATATAAAAAGAAATTTTCTTAGTGAAAAAATATACGTATGTCTAAAAATAGTGAATTTTTGGTATTTGAAAATGCATGAAAATCTATAGCTCATAACACCCATTTTTTCTTTTTTTAAAAAAATAATAATATTGTATATAAACTAAGTTTTATTAATTTTGGCCAACCGAGCATCTACAGTTGGTCATGGCAGCAGTAATAAGGTTGAGGTTGGCCGTTGTGCGTGGTTCGAGTAGAACTTGTTGTTTCCCTTTAGATAAGTAGGAGCTTGTAATCTCTCCATTAATTTTTCTTATGTGTATATATTTATTTTACATTTTAAATATAGTTGTGGTCATGTTTACCCCTTGAAAATGAACACAATATTCATGTATTTAAAAATACAAAATAAATATAGACATATATTCAAAATCGATAAAGCTTAATTTATAAATAATGAGGAGCGATCCTGTTAGTCCGCGCAAAGTAAATGTCCTGCTTAGTCTATCTCAAAAACTCATTTATAGTAACTTTTATTTTTATTTTTTCTTTATAGATTTATTTATCCAAGTATATTTAACATATAAACTAAGTTTTACCATTTTTGGATATGTGCATATATTTTTTTAGATTTTTAAAAATAGGAATATTTTAAATACATATATACCCATAGATGTTTAAAAATATTTATAAAATATATACACATACCCAAAAATGATAAATCTTAGTTTATATGTTAAATACACTTAGATAAACAAGTGAATGAAAGAAAAATACAAAAATTATTATAAATGATTTTTTTTATGTAGGCTAAGCAGCGCAATTGCTTACCCAAGCTAACAGTATCTTTCATCATAAATTTTTAAAAATAAAGAAGGGTTTTTAGACGTCTGGGAAGATCAGACCTGCTATATCAACTAAATACATTTGAAAAAACAATTTTATGAATAAAAATTTTAAAAATATGTATATTAGGTTGGACTAACCAAAGGTTATGTTAGGCTGCCTAACGAGAACGTAAACCTAACTTTTTTTATATATTATTTATATTAAAGTACATAGAACATTAAAATCGTTACAGCAAAATTGATGCTTTACATGTTATCAAAAACAAAAAAAACTGATGCTTTACAAGAGCATTTACTCCCGGAGATTATTTTAACATTTTTGACCTATTTTATTACGTGTGAGCGTCAGGTAGAAGCTCGGCCCCGCTTTTAAAAGCTGTAGAGCGAGAATTGATATTTTCGCCTTCTACGGTTTTACCCGAGATATCACTTACCTGTCAAGTTCCGACTCAAACAGTAGCGAACCATACCGTTTGGTGGTTTTGAAGAAGTGAGGAGGAAATTGTGGCGAAATGGACTCTAAATGAAACATGGAACCACGAAGATCTAATCTCCTGAAACCCGGTTCAGATTTAGACCTGGTATCGTCGTGTCGATCGTCATCTTCAGGGGGGGAAAAAAAAAATTCCTCTTCTTCCTCCGCCTCCTCCCTCTCTCTCAATCGAATGAATGCAGCTATGTCGATTGTATATATTGTATTCCAGTTTGTAATGAGCCGAATGACTGGTAGTCAAACCTTAAATCCTTGAAACAAAGTCTCCAGGAAAGATTGTATTTCTAAATGTCCTAAAATTTTTAATGTTGATCGGTAAAAGTCAACATAGGATAGCTCACGTGGTAAGAATTGATCATTTTACAAACCGAGCTGGATGGAAGATTTTGGAAAAGTAGAGCAGTGTGAGGCAAGTAGAATTTTTATTTGAAGATTAGTATATAATTTCAATTAGTATTTACTTGTTATTATTTAGTGCAGGCTATTTTATATGCAGGTATCCAAAATTATTGTAGATTATATTGAGTGTGTTCACAGGAATTAAAATCCTTGTATTATTAACAGATAAAATATTATATCATTTTTGACGGCCGGTGTTATTTAAAGGCAGACAATGTACGTATACGTAAAATGTTGATTTATGTGGCATGTGATGTCTGATTAATATACCCTGGATATCAGTATATTAATAAATGTACATCAGTCCATGAAAAAAAATTATTGCACACATTCGTGTGTGTGTGTGTCTATATGGGTATGTTTGGCAATTTGCAAAGGTGTCATGTTAAAATTTTTAATATAAAACTTTTCACTTTTCATAACTACCTTATTTTTTAATTATTTTTTTAACATCTTTCTATACAACAACCCTACTTTCAATCATTTCTACACAATTACCAATACAACTAACTTATTTATTTTAAATTTATTCTCTTTACTCATCATCATTACTCCTGTTATATTACATCATTTTCTATTAATTTAACAATTTTTACATTAAAAACTTTTCATAAAAAATTTTACAACTTCCCAAACACACCCCCGGTTAATATACTGGTATACCGTTTGATATATGTGGCGTCCGCTTCGGATCAACATATATATGTGGGTCCACGCAATTTAATTTTATCAGCGCACGGAATGCATGTACATAGTTGTGTCTACGTGGTAGACTTCTAATTTCATGCGATTATATGATTGCAAAAGGTGTCAGGGACCGTCTCTTTTTCAAAAAGCATGCATGCAACTATTTTACGTGGTTGCTCCTGGGGTTGGTGACGAAAAAATATACGTATAAATATATATGAGAAATATTGAGGCGCAGCGCCACTAAAATGGGCCCCACATGATGATTAAATTATAATCTTCCACCTATTGTATTTAAAATCATATATTCTATTATCATACTAATTTTCATCCCAATCGTATATGTGTGTGGACCCTATCTGAAAATGTTACAAATTCAATATAATAAAATAGTTTAATGTAAATAACAACTTTAAAGTAATTTTTTTAACATATAAACTATTTACTATAAAATTTATATATAAATAAATGATTATATAAAGTTTCATTACATTCTAATATATATATATAACACATTTTTAGGCAAATGTACAACTCTTGCGGTGCTTTTGCAGTGCACTCGAATAGCCCTCTCTCGATGTACCGCACAACTGATTTGTTTTCGCTTCCTAGGAAAAGGAACGATGAGATTGTTTCTTTTGGAAAATTTTGCGGTAAGGATAAAATATTATATTAATTACATAAATATCTATTGAAAATAAATTACACCTTGGTCACTATACCTTTCTATTTAGGCTAATGGCAATATTAAAGGAATCCTAATACTGAACGATGAGCTAAGAAGACCCAGCGACGATGTGGCAATTTAACAACAGTCTATTTTGTATTCTTTATATATTAATTATTTTGAATCAAAATTTAATGATCAAAGAGTTAAGTTCTATATATTTTTTTATATTTCTGGACTCAATGGAAGGGTTTGGTTTTGCATTTGAGGCATTATTTTTAAAATATTAAATTAAATAATTATTTTTATCATTCAATTACATTTTAATTGGGTCATTATCTATTTTCAAATAATTTTCCACTTGCTAGTCATGTTAGGATTAATCTATTATTTTTGCAGGTTTACCAAATCAAGTGGGACACTAAAAATTGACTTACTTGAAGATTTTCAAGAACAGGAATTTTCATTTTGTTTAAAATTATTTCAAGGCATGTATTACAAATAGAGGATATATATTTTATTTTATTATATATTGGATATAATAATAGAAACATGACTAGTAGAAGTAAATTTTGAGTTTTAATATTAATGATAATAATTAATTTTTTCATAAATGTATGATTGATCTTAAAAAATTGTATGAAATATACGGCCAGAATTACTTTTCTAGGTCCGTATGTTACAATATCATTCATTTCTCTTTTTTTTTAGAAAAAAAGTGTTATACCTTTAGTTACTTAACCATCCTAAAGTATTTTGTGATAAATATACACGTACTGATACATTGAAAATTATATTATTACATTTTTTATTAATTCTCTAGCTTGATCATCCTAATGAATGTCTTAAGTTGGTAATTTGTCAACGCTATATGCTAAAGAGAAATGATACTGTTAACTGGGCTAAACAAATATCTGACTTAGCTTACCTCAAAACCTAATTTACAATATATTTTTTTACTTTCTTCTTCATATACTTGTTTATTTAAGTGTATTTAATATATAAACCAAAATTTACCATTTTCGTATATGTGTATATATTTTTTTGAAAATTTTAAACATCTATATATATATATGTCTTAAAAATGCCTCTACTTTTAAAAATCTCAAAAAAATATATAAATATATCCAAAAATAGTAAATTTTGGTTTATATGTTAAATGCACTTAGGTAAACAAGTGTACAGGGAAAAAAATTTAAAAAAAGGTGTTGTAAATGAGTTTTTTGAGGTAAACACTTTCTTGTTTCATGTTCTACATCTCACTTCTTAATTTAAAAATTTTAAAAATACTTTTTTTAATCTTATGGTGTATTTGGAAAATGATAAAACTTCTGATGAAAAGTTTTTTGTGTAAAAGCCTTTGGAATGAGAGAAAATGATAAAGAATAAAGAAAATAAAGTCAAATAGATAAGTTAAATATATAGATAGTTGTGTATAAATGATCTAAAAGTAAGGTAGTTGTATATAAAGAAATGAAAAAATAATTAAAAAATAAAATAGTTATAGAGAGCCAAAAGTTTTAAATTGAAAAGTTTTAGTTTGAAATATTTTGAGTGTAAACAAACACTCCTTTATGTTTATCACAAAAAAAAAATCGAGTATTATCAGCTGTTGTGACTATAGTTAAATTCACGGGCAATGATATCCTAAGTCAACAAAGCCCTTGCATACCTCATTCGTGGTTTTGAAATAATCTCAGCCATTAAAGCATCCTCTCTATCGGATTTAAAACGAAAGGAAGTATTATTCGAAAGGTTCGACCTATATTTTTTTTATTTTCTTTCTATTTGAGCCGATGGCATGTTAGTCTTTCGTGTAACATGTCTAAATTATTTGTTTGCTTTTTCTCATTTTATTGGATATTGATTGCTTTAACCTATTTTTTCTTATTTTTTTTAAAATTCTTTTATACAACTGTTAATCTAAGTATATTTAACATGTGTATCAATTTTTACTATTTTTGAAGTATTTTAGATATTTCTTTTTTCTTTTTGAAAATTAGCAACATTTTAGTAATTTTAACTTACCTAAAAGTCATTATTTTCAAAAATAAAAAATTTAAAATTTAAAATACTCCAAAAATGGTAAAAAAAAATGATGCAAGTATTAAATACACTTAGATTAATAGTTGTATAAAAAAATTCAAAAAAAATAGGTTAGATGCACCCAGGTGCATTGAGGCTAAGTGCACCCGTGTGCATTTAACCTCAACCCCATTTTATTACCTATTAGTTTCACCTTTAGATTATCTTAGATTATTTTAATTTTTTTTGGTTTACCGCTCACTTTAATATGTTTGTTTTTGCTACATTATATATATGTTGTTCTCTAACTATCAAAAACTTAAACTGTATATAACATAGCTAGTTTAATTATTATATTACAAAAAATTTTTAAAATTAATTGGAATTCATGGATTTTGTTCGTCTTTTCTCATTTCTCCGTGTTCATGAACTATTAATCTTAGATGTTGGAAGTGATTAGTACTGCTTAGCCTGAAATCTTGATTGGTTATTCATCTAAGTAAGTTGCATTTCATACGTTAAGTCTTACTCAGTTATTCATCTAGGTAAGTTGTGTTGTACAATTAATTTTAAATCTTAATTAGATATTCATCTAGGCAAGTTTTATTTCATATATTCAATTTTTCTACAAATAATTTTAAATCTTAATTTGTTATTCATCTAGGTAAGTTTTATTTCATATATTTGATTTTTTTACAACTAATTTTAAATCTTAATTAGTTATTGATCCAGGTAAGTTGTATTGCATATCTTCAATTTGTGTACAAATAATTTTAAATCTTAATTTGTTATTTATCTAGGTAAGTTGTATTTCATATATTCAATTTTTGTACAACTAATTTTAAATCTTAATTAGTTATTCATCTAGGTAAGTTATATTTCATATATTCAATTTGTGTACAACTAATTTTAAAACATTAGATTTCCATTTGTTTAATTTCAAATTTACTGCTTTTGTTTAGTCTAATAGGAGCATATCATATATCATTCGCTTTAAGCTATTACTACTAGGAAATGTTTAGTAAGTTTATCTATGGGCTTTGATACAAATCTATTGCAATTAGAAAATCACTCGTATTTTTCTTAATGATCCTTACAATTATAAAATCTCTTACATATATATATATATTCCAGATTATATCGACATATAGGTAATTCTTTTCTTTTTCTCGCATATTCGATATTAAATTTTTTGAGACCTTATCATATATATTTAATATCGATAAAAACTCTGTGTATATTCTTTGTCTTTTTTTTTACATTTTTAATCAATAAAACAGTTCTATGGTAGATTATTGACTTAGGCTAAAGCTTACTGCCAATGTTGTATCTTAAATATGGGTAAAGCTCAGTGCCAATGTTGTATCTTAAATGTGGGCTTAGATTAAATGTAACTAAGCTATATAAAAGTTATTACGTGTAACTCCTTCAGTTTTTAAGAAGTTGATGATTGATGTAAAATTTAATCCATTTACTATATTTAACCTTATTTACTTAGATAGGAGATCAAGTTTCATCTAAATTAAGCATGTGTAAGGGCCACATTTGCTTAGAAATAGGTATATTTGATTGTAAATAAGGAAAAATGATTAGATTTATTGACATATGTATAATAATAATTTATAAAATTATTTATTCACATGGTAGTAATATTTTAGATAATTTAAATATTGAAAATACTATTTTAAAATTATTTAGCATTAAACCATTTTATTATATTGATTTTATAGATTCATAGATGAGGTCCATGTATTATGATACTAAACAAATGAAAAAATTTACATCATAATATAAATGATATTAAATACAATAAATGAAGTAAATTTTCTATCAATATATTAAAAATGAAGAAAATTATATAAAAGAGTGATTTCGTAGAAGTATAGCTCATCAAATATTTAATTCTATTTTAGTGTTGCAACCTAGTTCTACAAGATCATTTATTTTCAAAAATGCTTACCTTAGTTTTTTTTTTTTTTTTGGATTCATGTATATACATATGAAGTCATTTAATATTACAAATCAGTATATACATAAACCCTTTCAAAAATTCTTATCTTAGTTTTTTTTTTTTTTTGGATTCATTTATATACATATGAAGTCCTTTCAAAAATTCTTATCTTAGTTTTTTTTTTTTTTTGGATTCATTTATATACATATGAAGTCATTTAATATTACAAATCAGTACATACATAAACCCTCACCACTGGAGAGATGTAAACTGCCACTCTAAAGTTTCGAACTCGTGTGCAATACTTTGAGCGCCAGCGTGATTCACCATTGAGGCACTCAGTAGCAATTCCTATCTTATTTTAGTTTGAGTTATTTGAAGGTCTACTCTAAAACCGTGCCCTTACTTTTTATGGATGAGTTAGTTTAGGTGTTCTTTAACATAGCTTTCATGTTATTTTGAAAATTGAAATGTAACATGATAATGATATAGTTTTAGAATGCATATATCAAATACACTGATTAGTGGATAAGTTAAATACATTTCTATATGTTTAAAAGATATATTTTATATGTTTAATTATAATATCTTTCATAGAAGATATATAATACTTGACTACATATGAGCAATTTCGGCCTGGTAATCGACTCTTTCTGAATTTCCAACAGTATTTTTACTACCTGCTGGCGAGAAACGACATGTGGGTGGGAAAATATGACCATCCCTACCCATGTTAGGGCGCTGGGCACTCATGGGGAACACACTTCAGTTGCACCCATTTAATTCTTTGATTGAAGTGATGTTTTTGTTTTGAGAGAGGATCCCATGTGGTTGGCAGCATGGGACCCCATGCATCTAGCTGTTGGATCCATTTTTTATTTTTTTGAATTTTTTTCATAAACATGTAGAGTTAGAAGTATTTGACCTATAAATCAAATTTTACTATTTTTAAATGATTTTAAGTATTTTTTTTATTTTTCAACACAGTGACATTGTTCATAATTTCTGATTCAGAAAATTTCGAAAAGTCCACTAAATTTAAAAATAAGAAATACTTAAAATCATCAAAAATAATAAAACCTGATTTATAGGTTAAATATACTTAACTCTACACATATATAAAAAAAATAAAAATAAAAAATTTTGTGAAGGGATCCCACGGCCGGACACATGGGATCACTACCTCTTTTTTTTTTTTTTTTTTTTTTTACGGTTGTGAAGTTAATTTTATATCGACCGTGCTATTTTCTCTGTAAATACATTTGCTGCTGTTGTCAAGGATGCTGCAGCTTCATGCATTTTAGTTCAAATTATCATCCTGATTTCAACTCCAAAGTTTAAAATAGGATTGGTTAGCAAGCTTTTCCTTAATGTCAAGAGTTTAATTTATTATTATTATTATTATTATTATTATTATTTAGAAAAGGTGAGAGACCACGAGGCTAATCAGGTCGCCATGACGCTGGTTGCAACCTTTTACGTTTCTTCATTTTGCAGTTCTTTAGATGCAAACCAAGCATCATGTTTTTCTCCATAATCTTTTTATCATTAAAAGAATGGATATATTCTAATGATGCCAATAACACTAAAATCATCCATTCATTTCGGGCTCCCTTGATGATTAAATTAAAATCTCATCTAGTCATTTTGTTTAATTTGGCCAACAATCATTTCGTTCAAATTCTTGGGCAGTCCAAACCCACTTAAAAATACGCATAATCATGTGTAAATTATAAAGAATATTTAGATTTATTCATAGACACCTTAATATCTAATAATTATTCATGCCCTTATTTATGGGGTTTTTGCATTCATATCTACATAGTTTTATTGAAATTGCAAACCTGTCACTGCTTCGAGAAAATTGCATCTATACCTACATAGTTTTATTAAAATTGCAAACATGTCACTACTTTTGAGAAAATTGCATCTATACTAGCATAGTTGCATCAAAATTGAAGTCTTGTCGCTTCCATTAGGGTTAAGCCATTCAACGTTAAATTATTTTTGAAAATGACAAAAATGACACTTGAACAATTATAAATATTATAAAATTGTTTCTAACAGAAAAATATCTTATTAAATAATAAAAATAAAATAATCAATTTAACATATATCTATATTGAATAAGACTTATAAGAAATTACTTTAAAATATAAAATTTTTAATTTAAAATTTATTATTCACTTAAATCATGTCAAATTTTGAAATTTTTCACATTAAATAACATCGAAAATACAGTTTCTACTATTACAACAAATCACATTAAATAATATAAAAATATAGTTTATAATATTATAAAAGAAAAATTCAAGAAAATGTCTTTAAAATTCAAAAAATTATTTTATTAAAATATTTATCACATTAAATATGTCTATTCATATCCGTCAAATTCCAAAAAATTCTCATAATAAACATTATAAAATTCGATTTCTAATATTATTATATGAAAATGTCAAAAATATATAAATTTTAAATTTTCAAAATTTAACATGATTTAAGTGAAGAATAATTTTTAAATTAAATTTTTGATATTTTAAAATATTTTCTTGTAATTTTATTCAATATAGATATATATTAAATTGATTTTTTTTATTATTCAAATATTTATTGCACATTTTATTATTTAATAAGATGTTTTTCTTTTTGCAACAATTTTATAATGTTTATGATGCATAGGATGGTTGCAAATAATAGTTTTATTTGTTTAAGTAGCATTTTTGAAAAAAATTAACGTTAAATGGCCTAACTCTAACGGAAGTGACATGAGTTCAATTTTTATATAACTATATAGGTATAGATACAATTTTCTAAAAAGTAGTAATATGTTTGCAATTTCAATAAAACTATGTAGGTACGGATGCAAAAACCCCCATTAGTTTTATACCTAAGGATGATGTTTTTGATAGTTTAGATATTGTAAATATAACTTTCAAATTGTTATGTAAATCAAACTAAATTATTGTCTTTTAATTTTATATATTTTTAAGATGATGCACATCTTTGATGTGGATGAAACCTGAGTTCCTGGTTGCATAAAGTAACTTCAAACAAATTGGGCGGATTCCATTTTGATTCATGATCAACGTGGACCCAAAATTGTGGTGACACACTGAAATCTTCAATGGTACCCCCATTGAAGCGTTTATCGTAAAATCATATTTGCTAACATTAATATTTTATTAATAAACCATACTTTATTTATCATGCAGAAGCACAAAAAAATGCAAAAACCAAAAAACAAAGCCAGGGGAAAAAGTTGAGATTTTGCGAGGGGCGCACAAGGAGGAGCAAACTTTCTTCCAGGCAAGTATTAGGATGTTCCCGTTCCATCGAAACGCCTGTAACCTCTCCCTTTGTGGCCTTCCTTCCCCATTAATCAAACTCTATCCGACACATTGTTGAACGCCACCATTTATTTGATTATGGTTCATAAAGTAGTACTGAGTGGGCAGTACCTGCGTGCAAATATATAATTATGTGTAAATTATAAAAAAATGCTAAGGTTCATTTAAAGACGCATTAAAATGCTAAAATGATTAACAAAATTATTCATTCGCAAGTAATGTTTTAGTTTGCATGAGTGTAGATTTTACACTTCAATGAAACGGGGCGCATGCAATGGATAGATCTAGGGTATGTTTGGGAAGTGGTGAAACTTTTAATAAAAAAATTTATGCACAAAAGTTTTCTGCAATTCAAGAAGAACATATATGAAAAATGAACGTGGCGGAAATAAGAATGTTAAAGCAAATGAGTGGTAAAATAAGAAAAGATAAAATTAGGAATGAAATACTCGAGAAAATCTAAAAGTGAGACTAATTTGTGATAAAATGAGAGAAAATAGATTAAGATTATTTAGTCATGTTCAAAAGAGGCCTGAAATAGCATCGGTTAAGAGGATAGAGTCTATCCAAGTAGAAAGTATTAGGAGAATAAGAGGAAAACCCGAAAGAAATAAGGATTAACGTAATTAAACAAGATTTTAAAATATTATAAATTACTGAAAATTTAGTCTTAAATCACTAAGAATGGCGCAATAGAATCCATGCAGCCGATCCCACCTAGGTGGAAAATGACTTATGATGATAATGATAAATGTGATATGATATGAATAATGATGATAAGTAAAGAGAATAAAGTTAAAATAGTTAGATTTGTTCTACAGGTGGTTATTTAAAAATGATTGAAAATAGGGTAGTTTGATAGGAAGTTGTAAAAAAAAAATTAAAATATAGAATAATTGTAGAATTGAAAAGTTTTATATTGAAAATTTTGGTTGAAAAAGTTTGTGTTTGTCAAACAGCCCTTAGATGAAATTTAAGTACCCACCTAAATAAACCATTCCAAGAATAACGAGTGGATTAAATTTTTTATAATCACCATGATGTGCATCTAAGGGAGACATTTCTTGAATGTTCATTTGTGGAATGTGTTGTAAGGCATTACACTTGAGGCATGTTTGTTTACAACAAAAAAATTTTAATTAAAACTCTTCACTCTCTATAATTAATTTATTTTTTAATTATTTATTCACGTCTTCTTATAAAACTACTTTAATTCTAATCATTTCTAAATAATTGCACATATAATTAATTTGTTTATTTTAGCTTTATTCTCTTTACTCTTTATCATATTACATTCATTTTTACCCATTTAAAAATTTTTCATCATCAGATGATGAAGTCGTTGACATAACTTTCCAAGTGAATGGAGAATTAGTCGACAAGGGAGACCCTAAAAAGCGGGCAAAGAACTTTTAGATTCGTTTTTCCATACATGAGTGTTTGAAAAATGATAAAACATTTTAGATAAAAAAAATTTAGTATAAAAGCTTTTGAATTTGAAGAGAATTATATGATATGGTAGGGTAATAATGAAGAATAAACATAATAAAGTTAAAATAAATAGGTTAATTATATGTATAACTATGTAGAAATGATTAAAAAGTAAAATGGTTATAAAGGAAGATGTAAAAAAAAAATCAAAAAATAAGTTATGAAAAGAAAAAAAATTAAATTGTAAAGTTTTAACTTAACATTTTTTTATATTGTCAAACGCGCCCTAAAAGCCTGATTTCTTGTTATTTCTATATTTCAAAATTTTAAAATTTTTCATACAATTATTTGCTTTATCTTATTTTTGTTTTTTACTTATGATTATTACTCTAATTCATATCATTTCTCATCTTTTCAAAAAAATTTCTTCTAATTTTTCTCACCAATTTGGGAATATGATGAAGAAATGGGATGAGAAATTAAAATAGTGCTTTTGGGAAGTGAGATGCAAGAAGACCAAGTTGTCACTCTAAACTGCAATGTCGAAATTCACATTTTTAATAATGAAGCTAATGCTGTTAAAACCGAACCGGTGATAGAACTGGTCTGGTTCGAATTGGTTCGATCGGTTAAGTGAACCAGTTTGAACTAATGACTTTAGCATGACATATTTATGACGTCATAAAAATTTAATTATTTTTAATAATTATATATTATTAAGTTTATATATTCATGCCTTGTAAATCTATATGTTAGACTAATCATCACATTGAAACATGCAAAAATATTAATAAAAATTTTCAAAAATTTATTAATTAAGTATAAATATTAATATATTAAATTAGAAAAATCAACTTTATTAACTAAACCAAAATGTGTAATAAGCCTTGGCTCTTGAGTCATGAATACTCGTGAGCATTGAAAGTGTTGCAGCAAGAACGTTGATGTGTGTCCCACGCCTTAAAAAAACAAGATAATGCTTAAAGCTTGTAGATGGAAATTAAACATGTGTTCAATGAAACTTTGTTGCCATCTTCGTAGTAAAGAAACATTCGTAAGAAGGAGAATATGAATCCTAAAAGAGGAGGACATGGAAAAATGTGATTTTAGTAAATATAAAATATGAGTTCACAGCAAGGCACCTTTATACAGTCAGCATCTTCTCTAGCTAAAACTATTGTCACTATCCAGCATATTAAGCAATTTATAGCAACCCTTCAAATCAATTAAAGGAAAGACATTTATACCTTAGACAAACAAAAATCAAGAAATACAATGAGGGTGTGTTTGGTTGGAGGTAAAACTTTGATGAAAAGTTTTTTGAGTAAAAGTTGTCAAATCAATAGAAAGTAATGTGATATAATAGGAGTAATAATGAGTAGTAAAGAGAATAAATTTAAAATAGATAGGTTAATTGTATGGGTAGTTGTGTAGAAATGATTGAAAAGTAGGGTAGTCTGTATAGAAAAATGTGAAAAAATAATTAAAAAATAGAATAATTATGAAGATTGAAAAGTTTTAGATTGAAAAGTTTTAGTTGACACTTTTTTGCCCTAAACAAACGCACCCTCAAAAAAGTTACCCACGTGCATCATCCAAGCAAGCAATTGAAGTTTCAGTTTCGACATCAGTAGCAAGGATAGAGCAATCAACAGATGATGTCAAAATAGCAGGAAATTAAAAGGCAACCATACTTTACGACTTCCATTTCTCAAATCTCAGTAAGGAATGGATAACACAGGAATGGCTAACCACGTATACTTGTTAGGATCCAAGCCGCTCAACTAGACTCCACAATGGATAGGCAGTTCACAACATCGAACCAGTCTGGTGATCTCTACAAACCCATTAAGTTGCAGCCTACCCCATCATATGAATCTCATCAAACCGCACGGACCGCGGTTTGAGTGGTTCGTGCGGTTTGATGATAAATGATCGGCCTGTGTACTGTTGAACTGGACTTCTGGCAAGTCCAGTGTGGTTTTAACAACACTAAACAAAACCTTCATTAGAATATATTACTACTAAATAAAAGACTCCATTTAGATTGTCCCTTTGGATTGGAATTATTCATCGTGATTTAAAGTGGAAAAAGAATTCGATAACTGAATAATGACTTGAAACGTCGGAAGCAGTGACATGAAAAATGATTTTTGATGACTCTTTTTTTCTTTTTTATTTTTTTAAATTAATTATTTACAGCATGTAGGGGATTGTAATATACAATTCAACATTTCGTTTCAAAATTTTTGATGAGATTAAGGATGAATGTGTGATGTAAACTCTTGGACAAGAGTGGCAGAGTGGAAAAGCGCGGTGTCTCAAACTCGGCGCCTTGTCATATGCACCCCGGTGTATTTCACCTTTTTTATTTTTAAACTTTTATGAAAAACTGTTAATATAAGTGTATTTAATATGTGTATTAATTTTTATTATTTTTGAAGATTTTTAGAAACTATACATGCTATCGATTTTTAAAAATTCTAAAAAATATCTAAAAATCTCCAAAAATGGTAAACATTGATATACATGTTAAATAAATTTAAATTAATAATTGTGTAAAAAATTTTAAAAAATAAGTATATGGAACGTGGTGCATTTATGGGTGCAACTTGGGTAGGGTACCCACCGACCCAACCCTAATTTGGGTAAGGTAGGATAGAAAATATTACCCATGGGTATGAGTAGGGTACAAATTATTATCTATCTCCTCAAATAGGGTACGGGTAGGGTAGATACGTTGGGTACTCAGAACCGACCCACATATGTACTTATATGGATAATTAATTAGGTGTATAATTATAGATATGCATAATATGTATTATATAGTATATATTATGCTTTGTCTTTGACATCTTATGTGCATACATATTTTAACAAATTCAAATTTAAATGAATTTTGTACATTGTAAAATATAAAATTCTAGTTCGGTTATTTATATATACGTCATTGAATTCCGAAAGACTCTTATAAATACATTTGTAACTTATGATTATAATATATTAATAGTTTTAATGATTGGTCATGATGGTCTATACTTCATATTTTTATATAATAATATAAATAATAATATATGTGTTTATGATTTTAAAACATAAATAAGTATTATTTTACATTATTTAAAATAACATAGAATTTTTTTAAAAAAATATTGTATTTGAGTATTAAAGGAACCGATTTGGAACCGAAATCAGAACTTATTTGTAACTTATGATTATAATATATTAATAGTTTTAATGATTGGGTTATAATGGTCTATACTTCATATTTTTATATAATAATATAAACAATAGTATATGTGCTTATGATTTTAAAACATAAATGAGTATTATTTTACATTATTTAAAATAACATAGAAATTTTTTTAAAAAATATTGTATTTGAATATTAAAGGAACCGATTTGGAACCGAAATTGGAACCGACCCCGTGGGAAATAGATAGGGTAGGGTATACTAGGAATTGAACCAACAAATGAGTAGAGTAAGATAAACTTTTTACAAATAAGGTATGAATAGGATAAACCACAATCCGAACCAAACTAACCCGAGTCGCACCCCTTGGTGCATTATGTACATACGACGAGGAGCCCACAAGCTCCTGGGAGGAGGAATGGCGGCGGCGGAACCGGTTTTTTAAGAAGCCGCAGCTTTCCCATACTTTAGCGTTTAGGATTCCCGGTCCAACTCACCTGACCGTCCATTATAGTCCGCTTTTCAAAACAGGTCTGTATTCGGATAAGTTAGGCTTCAATAGACTATACCCGCGATCAATCAGCACGACCTGATTGATACCCTTTGTCAGCGGATGAATTTTGAAAGGGGACTAATTCCCATACGGTCGCTGCATTTCTTTTTTTTTTTCTCTCTTATACATATTTACACTTTAACTGCGACTTCCATCTTATGAAGCTTAGTAAATTTTCTGGTATTTTATTTGGTATTTTATTTTAATTTTGAAAATAAAAATATATCTTTACCAGAATGAATGAACAAGTAAATTAAAAAATTTGTCAAATTTATGTGATAATTGGTACATGTATGAGATTAAATTTTTTCCTATCGCCCATAAAACGGCATTTTTTGCATTTTGATTTTTCTAACTATATAATTGTTTTTTTAACTTATGAGTTTTGTGTATTTATTTTTTAATCTTACAAGTTTACTCTCTCTTTGCGTTTTAAACCTTCCTTCAAAATACTCAACTAAGGGTGTGTTTGTTTGAGGCTAAAATATGTCGATTAAAACTTTTTAATCCAAAACTTTTCACTCTCCATAACTACTCTATTTTTTAATTATTTGTTCACATTTTTCTATACAAATTACCCTACTTTTCAATCATTTCTACACAACTACCCATACAACTAACCTATCTATTTTAACTTTATTCTCTTTACTCCTCATCATTATCCATATTATATCACATCATTTTCTATCAATTTGACAACTTCTACCTCCAAAACTTTTCATCAAAAGTTTTATCTCCAACCAAACACACCCTAAAAGTTGTTATTTGTAAATAAATGCGCACAACACAATTTTATATGGCCCAATTGAATTGATTCATGAAATGAGTTGACTTGATCTTGTAGATAGTAAAATTTTTGTTGTGGTTGAGTTGAGTCAACTCTTTTTAAGGACAAACTGTCATTAAAAATTTGTGTGGTAACTACTAACAGCCGTTAACCTTTGTTTGGTGCAAAAACCCTAGCGTTCTCTTTCCCAATGTTTCTCAAGCGAGCGGTTTGAATGGAGAGCTAAGAAGCGTTGAAGAGTGGAGACATCTATCGAGCGAAGGAAGAGGAGTCTAACTGATCTACAAAAGGGGAATTTCAGAAGGTCTTTTCCAGAACAAAAAAGTATTCATTGTAGCTCTCGTAAAAAGAGGATCTGCATTCCGAAGACCAAAAGGGTAATGGAGAAAAGCTCCGGAAGGAGGCAAATTGGTTTTCGGACGAACTGAGGGTACTTGCTCTTCATTCAAACACCAGGAAAAAGGTGGATCCGGAGGGTAAACCCACACTTATTTGCTCGGTTTGGACAAGAAAGTGCTACAACAAGGAAATGCTGAAATGTAAGGTAAGGAAAATATGAAAACAGGGGGAAGACGAATATTATGGATATCTGGAAAAATTTATACATAACACAGTTTGAAAAGGAGAGAGGCCTGAGGAGAATCCAGGATGGGTGCCCATGGTTATATGACCAAAACCTAGTTCTAACAACCGAACTAAGAAATTCTAGCTAGAAGAAATTGAACTGTTCACAACACCTATTTGGTTGCAGGTCACAGGCATACCATATCTAATTGAAAGGGAGGCTCTAGGCATCGTGATTACAAAATCATTTGATAGTTGTTTGGAGGTTGTCGTCACGAGTAAGAATCTAAGGGTCAAGGTGATTATTGATAATCGAAAACCATTAAGAAGAGGAGTCTTCATTCAAGAAACAAAACAGAACAAATGTTGGTTGAGCTTCCAATACGAAAAACTTCCTACTTTCTATTATGTGTGTGGCGTTATGGGACATACTCACAAAGAGGGCTGCTTCGCAAATGAAATGAATGAAAAAATTCAAGAGGACAAGTTACCATATGGAAATTACTTAAGAGCAAGGGTGAAAGGGGTAGGACTAAAAGGTAAGGGGGGAAAGGCAACAAATTGAATCCAGTTACCGATCCGGGAAGGAAGAATAATATGAGGGAATTAAAAATAGTGGAATGCTAGAGGTATTGGGGAAAGCAGATTAAGGAAAAACAAAGGAGTGAGGGGTGGGGACTGGGACAGCTGAAAAGGGAGATAATGGACCAGCCTTAGTTGAGATTGGCAACATTTGGGAGAGGGAGGGTAAAGAAGCAGGGGTTGGAGAACGAGACAAAGGGACAGGGGGAATAGAGAAGAAGGGGAGAGAATATCAGTGGGACAAGGGGAGGGGCGGCTAGATGTGTGTGGAAAGCGTAGGGAAAGAAAACATGTTATGGGAAGGATTAGGTGATCAGGGAAGGGACAAGAGAATAGAGGTAACAAAAATCTAGAAAAAAGGAAAGGAGAACAAAGGTGAAGTGGGGGTGAGGGATTAGAAGAGGGGGAATAGGGTAAATGAAAAATAGGATGGAGCTGTAAAGCTTACTGGTGATGGAGGATGGGAAGGTGAGGGGGGACAAGGTTATATCAACAATTAGTATACCAGGAACAGGAAGGGAAAGCTCACAAGGGCAAGGGAGTAGGAAGTGGATAAGAATGGGCAGAGAAAAAGGGAAAAAAAGGAGAAAGTAGAGAAGAAAGGAGGAGGAGAAGAAAAGGGGAAGAGGAAATAGCTAAAACGGAGGGGCAGTTTCTCAAGGAAGATGAAGGAGAATTGAAAATGAGAAGAGGGAACTCTCTATAAAGGGGGACAAAGTGAAAAGGTGGAGGCCGAGAAGAACTATCTGCCCCGCCTAAGATAAATGTTGATTATAGTATGGAATTGCCACGGGCTTAGGAACTCACGGATAATTCACACTCTTCTTAATTTGGTCAAGAAGCAAAATCCCATTATGGTGTTCCTTATAGAATCAAAGAAGAAGGCAAGGGAGATGGAGTGGATAAGAGAAGGATGCAGGCAGAGGGATGTGTAACAGTAAACAGCAATGACAGAAGAGGGGGACTGGTTTTGTTATGTTTAGCAAACATGGATGTCAGAATCATCTCCTACTCGGAGGGACACATTGATACTGAGATAATGGACAGGAATGACAATAAATAGAGAGTAACAGGATTTTATGGGAGACCAGAGATGCGCAAAAGGTAGATTCCTGGAATCTTCTAAGAAGATTGAAGACGCAATCAAACCTTCCATGGCTGGTCGTAGGAGATTTCAACAAAGTTTGAGAGTCTCCAAGTACAATAGCAGAAGAAGACCGAAATCCCAAGTGGATGCTTTTCAGGAAGCTTTGGAAGACAGTGAACTTCATAATATAATTTTATGGGTCCCCAAATGACATGGTCCAACAGACAAATGGGTGGAGATAAAGTAGAGGCAAGACCTGACAAAGGTGTTGTAAGCTTGGAATGGCAAAACCTCTTCCCTTTAGCTGAAATGCATCACTAAGTAGTTCCCCAATCCAACCATTGTGCAGTACTGTTGTCTCTCAACCAAAGGGGTGCAAAAAAAGTGAGAAATAGACAAATTAGATATGCATTGCGGTGGGCAAAACATAGGGAAACAGATTACATCATCCAGAAGGAATGGAGAACGGAATCACAACCTGGGAAGTCAACTTTTGGCACAATCAAAGGAAAAATTCAGAGGTGTGCGAAGCTGATGGCTTGGAGTAACAGTAAGATGGGTAATACAGCAAAACTGATACAGGTCCAGTAGGAAGTCCTACAAGATCTTAAGGAAGAGGGGGCATTTGATGAAAGGGACAGAAAAATCAGAGGTCAAGAGCAGACACTAAATAAGTTGTTAGAAGATCAAGAGATAAAATGGCAGCAAAGGGCAAAGATTTTTTAGCTTCAGAGTAGGGACAGAAATACCTCCTCCTTCCACCAAGTAGCATCAGAAAGGAGGAGGAAAAACTATATTGCTTATTTAGAGGATAGAGAAGGTAATAGAAAAGAAGATCAGAAAGAGAAAGAAGATATGGTCCATGGGTATTTTGAAAAGCTCTTCACATCTTCAAATCAGAATTGTTGTGAGGATGTGACAAATCTAATCCAAGGGTGCGTGGGGATAACTCAAAATTAGTTTCTGACAGGCAGATTTATAAAAGAGGAGGTAGCAAAAGCTCTAAAAGACATGAACCCTTGAAAAGACCTTATGGTATGTTGGCAGGCTTTTTATCAAAAAAATTGGCAGTTAATGGCAGATGATATTGTGACAGCTTACAATGCATGGTTAGAAATTGAGTCAACTGAGGAACAGATACAAAAGTTGAAAGGGATAAATCAATCAACGATTATTTTGATTCCAAAGAAGAAAGGAGCTGTAAAGGTAACGGAGTTTAGACCAATCAGCTTGTGTAATGTCATTTACAAGGTGTTGGCAAAAACTCTAGCAAATCGTCCTAAATGCTGCCTTCATAAGGTCGTCTCAAGGGAATAAAGTGCTTTTGTCCCCCGAAGGTTAATAATAGATAAAATGATGGTGGCTTTCAAAGTCATACATGCTTTAAAACTGGACATGGCAAAAGCTTACAAAAGAGTAGAATGGAATTTTGCCTTGAATGTTATGAGAAGGAAGGGATTTAGTGAAAAATGGATTAGTTGGATGAGGGGTTGTATGACATCGGTTACTTTCAGAATAGCTATAAATGAGTTATTGACTTATCTGTTCTCTCTGAGCAGGGGATTGAGGTAAGGTGATCTATTATCACCTTATCTATTTCTTTTCTGCATTGATGGTTTATCAGCTTTATTGAGGGAAGCATACACCAATGGGGATATTCACGGTATAAGGATCTACAGAGATGGCCCATGCTTAACTCATCTCTTTCTGCTGACGAAGCACTGATGTTTTTGCAAGCTAACAGGGGAGAGACAAAATCCCTTATAAAGATCCTAGAGGAGTATGAAAGGGCATCAGGACAAAAAATAAACAGAGAGAAGACTTCGATCTTCTACATTAGGAACACAAAGAGAGAAGTGAGAAAGGAACACAAAGAGAGAAGTGAGAAGAGGAGTCGAATCCACAATAAGGATGCGGAGAAATTAAATGGAAAATATCTTGGGCTCCCAGTTTGGTTTAGGAGGAACAAATCTAACACTTTTCAAGGCATAAAAGAAAAAGTTTGGCAGAAGATAAAGGGAGAAAAGCAAGTTAGCATCCAACGGGAGAAAAGAGGTTCTCTTGAAAGCTGTAGCTCAAGCCATTCCCAACTACTCCATCAACCTTTTCTTAATGCTGAAGAGGTTTTGCCAAGAGCTAAACAAGATGATGAGTAGATATCGACAAGGGGATAATGCAAGTAAACAAAAAATCAGCTGGATATCATGGAAAAATCTATGCCTCCCAAAGGAAAGGAGGGGTTTGGGTTTCAGAAAGCTGACTACTTTCAATAGGGCTCTAATTGCAAAACAAGCTTGGAGGATATTAACTAAAACAGACTCCTTAAGTCACAGGGTTTTTAAAAGGAAATATTTCAAAATAAGAAGTACGAGGGATTGCTGTGTAAGGAATGGGTGCTTTTTTATCTGGAGAGAAGTCTAGTCGGTGTGTTGCCTCTGATTCAGAATTGGAGCCATTGGAAGGTGGGTAATGGGAAGCTGATAAATTTCTCCGCTGATCATTGGACCTCAGAAAAATTTTAGAAAGCGGGCCCTCTCCTAAGTGGCATTCTGGGGAACCAAAAGGTGGCCTTTTTCATTGATGAGGAGAAACAGGAATGGAAGGAAATGGACATTAGAAGAGCTCTAAGAGATGTGGGCTAAGACATCATAAAACACATTCTCATTCAAAATAGCGAAATGGAGGACTCTTTCTTCTCATTTCCAGAAAAGGATGGTTCATTTAGTGTAAGATCAGCGTGTATGCTGGAGTTAGGAGACACCCGAAAAGCAACTGGTAGAGAAGACATTGGGAGAGAAGAGGGGGAAACTAAAGTGCTATGCTCAAAAATCTGAAAACTAAAAATCCCAAAGAAGGTCCAACTGTTTGGGTGGAGAATGCTCCTGGACGCACTGCCA
This sequence comes from Annona cherimola, assembly GCA_030490835.1. Lineage (NCBI taxonomy): Eukaryota > Viridiplantae > Streptophyta > Magnoliopsida > Magnoliales > Annonaceae > Annona > Annona cherimola. The sequence goes on along the minus strand of CM059976.1, from coordinate 24,951,775 downwards.
ATAAGAGAAACCTCAACCGAAGAGGGATCCAGGTGAAGATTTCTTGTCCGTTGTGTTCAAATAAGGAGGTGATTGAATCGGGTTTCCACATTTTTTGGAATTGTGAGAAAGTCGGGAGCATTTTCAATTCTCCTGCTTTCAGTAAAGTAAAAAATAGAATGCTCCTAAGTCTCAAAGTAGTAATGTCTGCAGTGTCAATGGATAGTGACCTCCCCATGTTAACATTTTATGTGACTTGCTGTCGGACTATCCGTAATCACAAAAACAAAAGAGTGATGGAGGAACAGACGAGACCATTGCAAGATATAATCCAATGAAGCAGAGCGTACATTCATCAATACCAAACATCACTTTTGTTGCCACCAAAGGGTATTATGGGTAATCATGGTTCAGCAAGATGGACAAAGCCGAAGGAAGGTTTGTGGAAGTTGAACGTGGATTCGGGCAATAATGAGGAGAATAAAACAGTGGGGTACGGGGCTGTCATCAGGGATTAGAATAGGAATTTTGTTGCCGCGAGATCATGGAAAGAAGGGGCGAATCCAAATCCTCTCGAGCAAGAGATAGAAAGTATCTTATTTGGGATGAAATGGCTAGGCGAAAGCTGGGAAACAAAGGTAATCATTGAATCCGACTCCCAAATTGCGATCACTTGGCTAAAAAAGGAAACTGTAGTCAAATCCTGTTGTGGGAGGTTGATTGAAGAGATCAGAGATTCAACCATGTTAGAAGGGAAGGAAACAGAGCTGCCCACAATCTGGCACGTTTAGCAATTGAGTCGGATATCGATGACCAAGTCTGGATAGACAATGCTCCAAGTAGTATTGAAGAATTTATCTGTACAGACAATCTGTAATTTTTTGGTTTTTCTCTAGTGTAATTTTTTGGTTTTTCTCTAGTCTTTTTTGGGTTTTTGTAGTTAGGCTTCCCTCTCCTCCTTTCCGCTCTGGTTTTTCCCATTAACTTAGGGAGCAGGTGTTTGGGGCGTCCTAATTGGTTGTCTTGCTACCTTAAAAAATAGCTTTTTGCTCATTTGGTGAATTTCATTAATGGTAGGATTTAAAATGTAAAGTAGGAAAACCTACGGGTTTTGAAAAATAAATATATAAAACTTGCGAGTTAAAAAACGAACATGCATAGTTAAAGAGACTAAAATGCACATAACACCCAAAAAACACTAGCAATCTTTTATGAGAAAAATAATTCTTTTACTTTTTTAAAATCTTTTTCATAAATTTGTGGACTCCATTTGTATATTCTACTAATCTATCTTGTAAAGTTCTACAGTTTTTAAAATTTATTTAATATTTTATTTTGATTTTCAAAAATAAAATATAAAGCATTTTGAGACTAATGCATGTATATATGCTTTTTATTTTTAAACATAAAAATAAAATAATAAAACAAATAAAAATCATCAAATTTGATCATGTGAAGATCTAAACAAGGCTCTTAGATTTTTTTAAAATTAAAAAATTTTCCCTATTTTTCTATAAATGGTTGGAAATTTGTATCATAAATTCTCTAACTTTGCATATTAGCATTTTGGACATCAAAATTTGCATGTTAGCGTATTAGACATTGTGAAGTTTAAATCCTTGCATTTTAAACTCTCACATCTTACAACATGAAAAAAATACCATTAAATTCATGTGTAGTATCAAAAATACCCTTAAAACTATACATCTAAAAATCAACATCGCCTTCCTCAACCCCACTTTTCATGAACATCAAGAGGAAACCAAGTGTATATGGCTAAAAGCTATTTGCCTTTCTCCCACAAGTAGTAGCCAGGGGGAACAATTGATGCGACGATGAATCAGTTAATGAATATGGTGGGTTGAGCTTAGAGATGAACAAGCAGTCAATAACCATGTTTGATTTGGGAAGATGATGGAATATTTTTATTTGGTGCTTCGCAAAGAAGAGAAAGTGGAATCAATGTGGGAAAAAATGTCAATTAGCATAAAAGAAGTTACACAAAGTATTATATAAATATATACAAATCATAGATCATTACGTAGGAAAACTTAAGTGGTAGAACAAGGATGTTCAAAAAGCTATAAATGATAAATAAGAAAAGTTTAAAAAATGACAAAGTAACAAAAATAATACAAACTTACAATAATACAAGCTATCAAAAAGTCACCTAAAAGATTATTAGTGATGTTAAATACAAAGCTTATGACAACTTATATGATATATTAAGAACTAGACAATGTAAAAATGATATATTTAAGTTAGTTAAATTAAGAGAAAATAAAGGTAAATTAAGAGACAATAAAGGTAAAAATTTAGCTTATGTTACATGTATTAAAAGTGAAGACCAAAGAGTGATAATTAAAGACAACGAAATTAAAGAGAGATAGAAAATTTATTTTTATAGTCTATAAATGATACCCCACCAAAACATTTAACATTAGATGTTAGTTTAAATAGAGAAAAAAATAGGAATATTAGTTATTTTCCAAAAATTTGAATATTCAAAGTAAAGAAATCTCTAAAAAATAAAAATAGGAAAAGTCTTAGACCTACACAATATACCAATTGAGGCATGGAAGTGCATGGGAGATGTAGGTATAACATGGTTAACCAATTTCTTTAATAAGATTATAAAAACAAAGTTAATATTAAGTGAATGAAGAAAAAACACTATAATCTCAATATATAAAAATAAAGGGGATATTCAAAATCGTAAAAATTATAGGGGAATAAAACTAATGAGTCACATCATGAAGTTATGGGAAAGAATAATTAAACATAGAGTAAGTCGGGAAACTAATGTATTTGAAAATCAGTTTAGTTTTATGGTAGGAAGATCTACCACTGAGGTCATTTTCTTACTTAGATAACTATTTGAGAAGTATAGGAAAAAGAAAAAAAAACTTATATATGATCTTTATTGATTTAGAAAAAACATATGATCGAGTACCAAAAAAGTTAATTTGGCAAATGATGACAAAGAAAGAAATTAATGATAGATACATTAATGTTATTAAATATATGTATGAGGGTGTTGTAATAAATGTGAGAACCATCAGTGGAGATACGAATATTTTTCCTGTTAAAATAGGTTTACATCAAGAATTAACCTTGAGTCCTTATGTTTTACTTTAGTAATAGATTAAATTATTAGATATCTATAAAAAGAAGTACCTTGGTGCATGTTATTTCAAGATGACATTGTTCTAATAGATGAAACTAGAGAATGACTAAATTTGAAATTGAAGAGGTGGATAGATGGCTTAGAATCTAATAGTTTTAGAATTAGTCATACAAAAATTGAATATATAAAATACAATTTTAATAATAGTGAAAACTTGGATAAATAACCAATTAAGATTTTAGATCAAGTAGTAATAAGAACTAATCATTTTCAGTATTTAAGATCAATTGTTCAAGAAAATGCAGAAATTGAAAAAGATATAATACATATAATTCAAACAGGATAGAAGAAATTAAAAAGTACGTCAGGAACTTTATGTGATCTTAGAGTCCCACTTAAATCAAAAAAATTTTACAAGACTACGATTAGAACCACTATACTTTATAAGGCAAAATGTTTGGCAGTTAAAGAACAACATGCACATAAAAAGGAACGTAACGGAAATGAAAATGTTAAGGTAGATGAGTGATATAATAAGAAAAGATAAAATTATGAATGAAATAATTTAAGAAAACCTAAAAGTGAGGCCAATAGGTAATAAAATAAGGAAAAATAGATTAAGATGATTTGGTCATGTTAAACGAAGGCCTAAAATGGCATCAGTTAGGAAAGCAGAATCTATCCAAGTAGAAAGTGGTTGGAAAATAAGAGAAAAAATTCTAAAAAAATATGGATGGAAATAATTAAATAAGATTTGAAAATATTACAAATTACTAAAAATTAAGTCTCTAATCGCCAAGAATGGCGGAACAAAATCTATGCAGCCGACCCCAACTAGGTTGAAAATGACTTAGATGATGATGATGATGATGACGACGACGACGACAATGATGAGATGGGGATGATAATCTTCTTATGCAACTATTGTATTTTTTTTATTTTTATACAGTTATCCATGCAATCAACTTATCTATTTTAGCTTTAAGCCTATGGTTAAAGGGGTTTTCACCAGCATTTGGGGCTACTAACAATCCTCTCTATGGCTACGTCCCGCAAAATTTCATGATTATTGAGGTCCCTTTGCTCCTCCGTTTGTAGTGCTTAAAAATGGACAGAAGCTATTTTCTACATTATGCAATATCGTGACTTAATTCAAGGCCTTTTTTGCATGACCGATTTTACAAATTGAGAGTGTGTTTGGCAATATGCAAAAAATGTTAAGTTAAAATTTTTTAGTTTAAAACTTTTCATTTTCTACAACTACCATATTTTTTAATTACTTTTTCACATTTTCCTATACAACTACCCTACTTTTTAATCATTTCTACATAACTACTCACACAACTAGCCTATCTATTTTAACCTTATCTTCTTTATTCCTCATCATTACCCTTATCATATCACATCGTTGACAACTTTTATTTTCTAAAACTTTTCATTAAGGGTGTGTTTGGCAATAATAAAACATGTCAAGTTAAAACTTTTCAATCTAAAACTTTTCATTCTCCATGACTATCATATTTTTTAATCATTTTTTCACATTTTCCTATACAACTACCCTACTTTTCAATCATTTCTACACAAATATCCACACAACTAACCTATCTATTTTAACTTTATCTTCTTTACTACTCATCATTACCCCTATCATATCATATCATTTGACAACTTTTACTCTCAAAAACTTTTCACCAAAAGTTTTATTTATCACCAAACACACCCTAAAAGTTTTATCCATTCCCAAACACACCCTGAAAATGTGCAAAATCCATTTGTTTTTGCATAACTGCTTTCGGGCCACATTTTATAACTTTTGCCCTTGATTTGCTCTGCCAATTCAGCGCCCCAACTGGGATAAATTTGTGCACTACGAGTGCAGAAATTTAAAGTGCACTACGAGTGCAGAAATTTAAAGTTTTTTCATTCCATTGATGGATTTTTTTTTTATATTTTTGTATATACATCATGACATTTCATATTATAATGAAGCTCATTCACATCCCCTGTGATAGGTGGAAAATTATAAACCTCCACAAATAGGAGAAATTGTAAAAATACCTATCACAGAGAAACTTATCTGTAAAACTCATATTTATTACAACCGCCTACAGCGGGACTGGAACAACGACGACCCGCATGCTTATGGATTTTGAAGTAAACACCTAGGCTTACTGGAGTTTTGATGATTTGCGCCCGGGTGTAAGTTCAGGCGTTGTTGACCACCACTCATAGCCGCCGGATTTGGACGGGAATAATCAAAGACGTTCAATTTCAAAATGCAACTGCATCTCGTGTCAGGCATTAAATGGGGAAGACATTTGCAGACAGGCCGTGTTGACACCAAATGAAAATTTTGCAAACCGGCTCCTCCCTCTCCGTCACTTGGGTCACTCCTACATCCCATGCTCCATCTTCTCTCCTCTCAGATCTCTTCTAGATCTCTCTCCTGCAAAGCTACATTTTCCATCTTCTTTCATATCTCTCCCCTGCTTCCGAATGTATTTAGCTACTTCTACTTCGATGCATGGCATGCGTCACATTTTCCAGTTCAAGTTTATCTAAGAGAAGCCTTGAGTATGAGTTTCCATTTTCTTCTTTTTTTTTGTTAGTTGTCATGGACGTCTAGATAAACTCAGAGAACTTCTAGTTTTGAAGAAATCACCATTTACCGTTATTTTCTCTAATAACTCATTTGATATTCATTGTTGGTGATAACCTACCAATAGTACGTAGATTTCAGCTGGTGCCGTAATTTTCAAGGAGTGGGGCACTTGCTGAGGCGGAAAGAAGGATGTCATAACTACTCCAGTGCCTTGATTTGATGATCCAATACGCTTAGTCAACCAGCCATAGCTGAAGTGCTGAAGTGCTGAAGTGCCGAACTAAGCCATCTTCCCCATGGATAATCTCATGTGAACAATCAATCCAAACAGCCAATAGACAGAAATCGACACATGCATCTGAGTATTAATAGGAGATGGCAAAAACTGGCACATGCATCTGAGTATGAACGGAAAATGGCGGAAACCGGCACATGCATCTAACCTTCAATCGTGATGTTTTTGTGTAGGAGGTTTTGGAAGATTGAACGCGCACATAGTCTAGGATGGCCGTAGATGGTGGTGGCAGAGAGGAGGCCCTTGACAGGTGGTGTGTCTCCATGGGGGATTAGGGATTTAAGATGGGGGCTGAAGAAAACACAAATGGAGAATTGGATGCAGGGGTGACACGGGTGACAAAAGAAAGGGAGAGGCCAGTTGTAAAATTTTCATTTTCTGTCAGAGGGCCTGTCTGCAAATGTCCTCTGCATTTAATGTCTGACAAGAGCTGCAATTGCATTTTTTAATTGGACGTCTCTGATTATCTCCATCCAAATCCGATGGCTACAGCCATCGTGGGCGCGCTCGTGTTCGAATCGGGGCAACGGCAAAAATGGGCGTTATTTTGGCAGTCGCTGTGGCGTGTTGTCTTCAAATATGCTGGAGCGTGCACAGAATATTTTAGATAGATTTGTGTGAAGAAAAAAATAAATAGTTGTCAGCTACACATATAGGGTGTGTTTGGGAATGGATAAAACTTTTGTTGAAAAGTTGTCAAATGATGTGATATGATATGGGTAATGATGAGGAATAAATAAGATAAAGTTGAAATAGATAGGTTTGTTGTGTTGGTAGTTGTGTAGAAATGATTAAAAAGTAGGGTAGTTGTATAGAAAAATGTGAAAAAATGATTGAAAAATAAGATAGTTGTGAAGAGTGAAAAGTTTTAACTTGACAACTTTCCGTTGTTAACAAACACACCCATAGATTATTACAGATAAAAAAATCGGTGGAATGTCTCAAGAGCAGATTGTTAGACACATGGCTGAGATGACAGTAATATAGGGTATATTTATGAATTGATAAAACTTTGGATGAAAAGTTGTAGATATGTGAAGTTGTCAAATGATGTGATATGATAGGGGTAATGATGATGAATAAATAGGATAAAGTTAAAATAGATAGGTTTGTTGTGTTGGTAGTTGTGTAGAAATGATTGAAAAGTAAGGTAATTGTATAGAAAAATGTGAATAAATAATTAAAAAATAAGATAGTTGTGGATAGTGAAAAGTTTTAGATTGAAAAGTTTTAACTTGATAACTTTTTGTTGTTACCAAACACACCCATATATTAATAGTGTGTTTAGTAATGAATAAAACTTTTCATAAAAAGTTTTCTAGGCTAAAAATTATTAAATGATATGACATAATACAGGTAATGATTAGTAGTAAAGATCATAAAGTTAAAATAGACATGTTAGTTGTGTAGATAGTTGTATAGAAATGATTGAAAAATAAGATAGTTGTACAGGAAAATGTGAAAAAATAATTAAAAATATGATGGTTGTGGATAATAAAAAGTTTTAGGTTGAAAAGTTTTAACTTGAAATTTTCTATTAAGGGTGTGTTTGGCAATTGATAGAAAATGTCGAGTTAAAACTTTTCAATTTAAAACTTTTCACTTTCCACAACTATCATATTTTTTAATCATTTTTTCACATTTTCCTATACAACTACCCTAGTTTTCAATCATTTCTCCACAACTAACTATCTGTTTTAACTTTATCCTCTTTACTACTCATCATTACCCCTATCATATCACATTATTTGAAAACTTTTACTATCTAAAATTTTTCATCAAAAGTTTTATTCATTACCAAACACTTCATAAATGTCAAACACAACCTAATATATCAAAAAATAAATAGTTGTTTTAGATGGATTTGTGTGAGGAAAGAAATAAATAGTTGTTAGCAATACGTGCAAATTATTGTAGATAAAAAATTCGGTGGAATGTCTCTAGAGCTAGATTATTAGACACATGTTTGAGATGATTGAAATATATATTAATATATCAAAAAAATCCGATGGCTACGAGTGGCAGTTGAAAATGCTCAGGTTCTATGCCCGGTGTAAATGATCAAAACTCGGCTCATTGATAAGTATACTAAACTAAAGTCTTCGAATTTTCATGGCAAACAGAACAACCATTGTATTTACAACCAAACAGCAAAAGGTTATTGTCAACATGCACTATGCTAGTTGTTCAATTCAAGACTTCACATTTTTCAATTTTTTACATTTTTTAAGCGTAAAAGTCATGTACATTGCATTATTGCATACACCAACTGTTTATATAGGTTCTATACGGAAACAACTCGAGTAGGATTCTTACCTTTCTTTTGGTGTGGACACCATGAGATACATTGAATTTATGACCATCCAATTTGGTCATTGGTATATTAACTGTTTTGCTAATGAATGCATTTAAGTTAATTAATTGGGGTAAAGGCTTAATCCTTCTCCCTTCTTTGCTTTTAAATCACACCATTTTGATAGGTTGTTTTCCAAGTGAGGTCAGTCCATACGGCTGTTGGATTTGCTCGGGGTTGACGAGACGTTGTCTTATGTGAGTTTAATTCAACAATTAATTTATAAGAATTGTGATGTAATGAGCTGCGAAACTCTTTAGAAGCACATGATATTTGTGAACTAGCTTGTAATTTCTATTTATGCATTGAGTGTGGATTCTTCATTAAGGTGTATTTGTTTCAAGATAAAATTTTCAACAAAAAATTTTCATTCTCCACAATTATCTTATTTTTAATTATTTTTTATATTTTTCTATACAAATTAACTTATTTTCAACCATTTCTACGTAACTACTCATATAACTAACTTATTTATTTTAACTGTGTTAGGTCCCACATGATGGTTACTTTAAGAACTTTGGTAAAATAATGTGAATCAAGAAAAAATACAAGCTATAATAAAGAAATCAAATCATAAAAACAAGAACACGCATAGTAGTTTGGATCTCCCTATCATACTCTACTCTCCAAGCACATCGACTTGGGTTCTTCCAGTCAACTTTCACACACAAATTACAGCAGTACAAATTGTTCAACTGTCTTCTGGATTAGTACTAAACTCCATGTAGACTCATAAAATAATCAACATTTTGATTCATTTCTTCTTAGTTTGATCACTATTAACACCAAGGTAATACAAAGAACAAAACTTTAAATAAAAAGCAAACCGGTTTAACACATCTGCAAGTGCAACATATTCAATATTTGAATGACAATTTGAAACTTTGAATCACCATAGCAACTTCGATTGAGAGATGGTAACTTTTCTTCAAGAGTGTTCTTCACAAAGGAGCAAGTTTGAATTCTTCATCCTTGGGTGCTTAGCGAGGTTTTCTTATATCTGTCTAGCTTTCGCACGTCCTCCTTTTAAAGCCTTTTAAACCCTTGAAACGTGACCTAGAAGATAGCTTAAAAGATCTCTTTGTATATCTTGACTTTTCAAAAATTATGTTTCTGTCATAAAGAAAAGGTTGTCAAAAAAGTCGACCTTTAGCTATCTAGTTGAGACAGCAAGGATTCTGAACCAAAAGGTCAACCTTTCACTTGTTTTTTTGTAAAAAAATGAATTTTAAGAAAAGTCTAGCTTCAATCATATTAATCCACTCAATATAAACAAATAAATCAATCTTAATTCAAAATTAAACACATCTCAAAAAGCATATTCCATGATTATTTCAAATGAAGTTATCAATAGAGCGTATTCTAAAATTATTCTAAGCATTCCAAAAAGCATATTCCATTTTTAAATTTCAACCTCAATTTTATTGCAATTAATATGATAAACTCAAAATGATAATTCTAGTAACATACCACACTTTCAAAACCTTATTCAAGAGTAGTAAACACAAATTTACAAAATCAAATTCAAGAGCACAAAATAACATCTTTTGTCATCATCAAAACTAATCAAAAATAAATTTCACAGAAGTTCACAAACTTTATTCTCTTTATTCCTCATATTACTCTTATCATATTACATCATTTTCTCATTTTAAAAACTTTTATACTAAAAACTTTTACACTAAAAACTTTTCATTTAAAAATTTTATCACTTCTCAAACACACTTTAAATATTACTGAAATAAATTACATTTTGGTTGGGCCAGCTTAGTAGGGACATGCGTAAATGCAACTAGGTGCACTCAGGCTTAATGCACCTAAGTGCGTTTAACCTATTTTTTAATTTTTTAAAACTTTTCAAGATAACTATTAATCTTAGTATATTTAACATGTGTATCAATTATTATCATTTTGAAAATTTATAGATATTTCTTGGTTGTTTAAAGATTAATTTTAAAAATCCAAAAAATATCTATAAATCTCCAAAAATGATAAAATTTGATACTCATCTTAAATACATTTAGATTAAAAATTATATAAAAATTTCTAAAAAATAAAAAATGATATGATTGAGATCATTGCTTAGAGTGTCACCTTAATTGTGACTTCGTGGATTTGGGTTATGTTTGGGAAGTGATAAAATTTTTGTATTCAAAAATTTTTTGTGTAAAATTTTTTTAATTGAACGACAATGATAGAGGTTATGATAATGAGTAAAAAAAATAAAGTTAAAATAGATAGATTAGTTATATAGATAGTTATGTAGAAATAATTGAAAGTAGGGTAGTTATGTAGGAAAATATGAAGAAATGATTAAAAAATAGAGTAGTTATGGAGAGTGAAAGATTTTAACTAAGAGTGTTAGTAGTTATAGTCTACTCGTTAATCTGCTCATCCAACACGTTTATAATTAGGTTGGAATTTCTGAATAAATGAAATGCTCCGCTAATCCTTTTAACCATTCAATTAAATAAACGGACTAAACTAAAGTCTTCAAATTCTCATGGCAAACAGAACAACCATTGTATTTACAACCGAACAACAAAAGGTTATTGTCAACATGCACTATGCTAGCTGTTCAATTCAAGACTTCACATTTTTCAATTTTTTACATTGTTTAAGCGTAAAAGTCATGAATATTGCATTATTGCATACACCAACTGTTTATATAGGTTCTATACGGAAACAACTCGAGTAGGATTTTTACCTTTCTTTTGGTGTGGACACCATGAGATACGTTGAATTTATGACCATCCAATGTGGTCATTGATATATTAACTGTTTTGCTAATGAATGCATTTAAGTTAATTAATTGGGGTAAAGGCTTAATCCTTCTCCCTTCTTTGCTTTTAGATCACACCATTTTGATAGGTTGTTTTCCAAGTGAGGTCAGTCCATACGGCTGTTGGGTTTGCTCGGGGTTGATGAGACATTATCTTATGTGAGTTTAATTCAACAATTAATCTATATGAACTGTCATGTAACGAGCTGCGAAACTCTTTAGAAGCACATGATATTTGTGAACTAGCTTGTAATTTGTATTTATGCATTAAGTGTGGATTCTTCATTAAGGTGTATTTGTTTCGAGATAAAATTTTCAACAAAAAATTTTCATTCTCCACAATTATCTTATTTTTAATTATTTTTCATATTTTTCTATACAAATTAACTTATTTTCGACCATTTCTACGTAATATAACTAACTTATTTATTTTAACTTTGTTGGGTCCCGTGTAATGGCTACTTTAAGAACTTTGGTAAAATAATGTAAATCAAGCAAAAATACAAGCTATAATAAAGAAATCAAATCATAAAGATAAAAACATTTATAATGGTTCGAATCTCCCTATCCTACTCCACTCTCCAAGCACTGCGACTTGGGTTCTTCCAGTCAACTTTCACATACAAATTAAAATAGTACAATTTGTTCAACTGTCTTCTGGATTAGTGCTAAACTTTAGATAGACTTGTAAAATAATCAACACTTTGATTCATTTCTTCTTAGTTTGATCACCATCAACACCAAAGTAATACAAAGAACAAAACTTTAAATAAAAAACAAACCGGTTTAACACATCTGCAAAAGTAACATATTCAACATTTGAATGACAATTTGAAACTTTGAATCACCATAGCAACTTCGATTGAAAGATGGTAACTTTTCTTCAAAAGTGTTCTCACAAAGGGGCAAGTTTGAATTGTTCATTATTGGGTGCTTAGTTTTTCTATCTTTCTAGCTCCCACACATCCTCCTTTTAAAGCCTTTTGAAGCATTGAAACATGAACTAGAAGATAGCTTAAGAGATTTCTTTGTATATCTTGACTTTTCAAAAATTATATTTCTATCGCAAAGAAAAGTTTATCAAAAAAGTCAACCTTTAGCTGTCCGGTTGAGACAACAAGGATTCTAAACCAAAAGGTCAATCTTTCACCAGTTTGTTGCAAAAAAAATGGATTTTGAGAAAAAGTCTAGCTTCAATCATATTATTCCACTCAAGATAAGCTTAAACAAATAAACCAATCTTAATTCAAAATTAAGCACATCTCAAAGAGCATATTCCATGATTATTTCAAATGAAGTTATCAATAGAGCATGTTCTAAGATTATTCTAAGCATTCTAAAAAGCATATTCCATTTTTAAATTTCAACCTCAATTTTATTACAATTAGTATGATAAACTCAAAATGATAATTCCACTAACGTATCACACTTTTCAAAATCCTATTCAAAAGCACTAAACACAAATTTATAAAATCAAATTCAATAGCACAAAATCACATCTTTTGTCATCATCAAAACCAATCAAAAATAAATCTCACAGAATTTCACAAACTTTATTCTCTTTATTCTTCATATTACTCTTATCATATTACATCATTTTCTCATTTTAAAAACTTTTACACTAAAAGCTTTTCATTCAAAAGTTTTATCACTTTCCAAACACACTTTAAATATTACTGAGATAAATTACATTTTGGCTAGGCCAGCTTAGTGGGGACAAGCATAAATGCAACTAAGTGCACTCAGGCTCAATGCACCCATGTGCATTTAACCCATTTTTTAATTTTTTAAAACTTTTCAAGACAACTACTAATCTTAATATATTTAACATGTGTATCAAGACAACTACTAATCTTAATATAAAAAATGATATGATCGAGATCATTGCTTAGAGTGTCACCTTAATTGTGACTTCGTGGATTTGGGTTGTGTTTGGGAAGTGATAAAATTTTTGTATAAAAAAAATTTTGTGTAAAATTTTTTGAATTGAACGAAAATGATATGATATGATAGAAGTAATGATGATAAGTAAAAAAATAAAGTTAAAACAGATAGATTAGTTATATAAATAATTGTGTAGAAATGATTGAAAAGTAGAATAGTTATGTAGGAAGATATGAAGAAATGATTAAAAAATATAGTAGTTATGGAGAGTGAAAGGTTTTAACTAAGGGTGTTAGTAGTTATAGTCTACTCATTAATCTGCTCATCCAGCTCGTTTGTAATTAGGTTGGAATTTCTGAATAAATGAAATGATCTGCTAATCCGTTTAACCATTGATTTAAATAAATAGATTAATGTTAAGATTTTATAACCCGCCAACCATTTAGTAATCCGTTTAACCCATTTAACATATTCAACTCATCTAACTTGTTTAACCTATTAAAGTCCAATATATATATATCTGTATGTATGTAAATTCCTTAGTTATTTTCCTTAGCTAAGTCTTTTTTCAGCCACCTAATTTTCATTTTCCTGTTATTGTCGTAGTTCCATTTTTCTATTACTATCATATTTTTATTTTTCTTGCACCAAAGACACCCTCTTACCTAGGGTTGTTAATAGATCGGGTTGAAGTCTGATCCTAATCCTAACCCATTTAAAATATCTTAACCTCAATCTGTTTATTAATCCATTTAAAAAATCTCAACCCTAACCCATTTACAACCAATTTAATAAATGGATTAGCGGGTTGTTAATGGGTTGTATAGCAAATAACTTGAAAGCTTAAACTCTAGCAAATAATGATCTCACAAAGAGAAGTTCAAAGGTGTTTTTAGTATAGGAAAATGAAAATAAGACAATAATGGAACAATGAAATTATGATAGTAATGGAAAAATAAAAATTAGGCGGCAGAAGCAAGATTTAGCAGGAAAAATAACGAAGGGGTGTACATTTATATATATATATACATATATATGTATATATATATATAACTTCCACGGGTTAAACGAGTTAAATAGGTTAAACAGGTTACTAAATGGGTTGACAAGTTATAAAACTCAACCTTAATCCATTTATTTAATTAAATGGTTGAACAAGTTGGCAGATCATAACCTATTTATTCAATAATCTCAACTCAAACCTATTTATAAATGGATTGAATAAACCAGTTGACAAGTTGACCATGACCATTAACACTCCTACCCTTATCTCTTCCCATGAGGTCATCATCTGCTAATACTTAGGCTTCAAGTCATTTGTTGTACAACTCATTAATCACCTGTCAATTTGTTTATTAAATGTGTTGTAAATGAGTTAGGTTAAGGTTTTTTAAATGAGTTAATAAATAAACTTTAAATTGAAAAATTTTAAATGGGTTAAGATTAAAATTAAATTCTAACTCATCCAACTCAATCAGTTAACACCCCTAGTTTTAACTTAACAAGTTTTATTTGTTACCAAACACGCCAAAACGAATAGAAAATGCACATTAGTTGCTTAGTTGCTTCAATAGAGAGTCCCTTAGGTACTGTAACTGGAGGATGGCTTTAATGGGAATCAAACTCTTTCCAGTAACTAATTTTTTGATTTTGCTTCAAAAATCTAACAGCACATATTATTTAAAATATGATTTTGAATCTTCATAATGAAAATAATTTAAATATAATGGTGATAATTAAAATTTATGATATAAGGATGTTAATAGTGTATATATTTTTATATTATAAATAATATACAAAATTGTATGATCTAAAACGTTATATACATATATTTGATTTTTATGAGTCTAAAACAGTCTTTTTCATTTTACTAAAATATCTATACTAATTTTTTACTAAATATGTAAATTTTATAATTTTTACATGTTTAAGGTTACAATAACATCTGATTTTTTTTATTTTCATTATGAACGATTAAAATTATATTTTAAATAATATGTGTGGTTAGGTTTTTTAAAAAATCAAAAAATTAGGTGTTGTTTGGTATCGTCCATGCGTAACCATGGTTTTCAATGGAAATTGTACCAGCGCGAATTTGTAAGGCATGATTTTGCCATCAAAATTTTCTATTTTTCCACTTTTACTCTTACTTTCCAATAGTTTTTCTTTCTAACAATCCTCTTTATTCAAACTCTACCAATATTATTTTCTATCAATAATACCATTTTCGAAATATTTTATTTTTTATTTTTCACAATTTTCCACTTTAACTAACGTCACCTTTGATATTGAAAAGAGTTCCATTTTGGAAATCGAGTTCCTTACTAAAGTCATTCACCTCAATGTTGGGTCATTGTCAACATTAAAAAATGATCATTTGCATATATACCCACATAGTTTGACCGAAATTACAGATATATCCACACATTTTCAAGTTTTGCATATAACCCCCAAATACTTTCACAAAAATTGCACATAACCCCTAGAACTGTTAGTGCCCGTATATTTGTGTGTTAAAAATTTGCATATTGACAAAAATATCCTTGTTCCAAATAACCTTAATTCAGAATGGGGAAAATTGGCAGGTAGATTTGTAATTACCGCTGGAATCAAGGTATGCCGACAGAAAAGGAAGATGCAAGGGTTGCTGTCAAATTTGATGATCTTGTCTGCTGTTCGTGGCCCAGTTAATTAGAGATGGATGTTATTGACAACAACTGCTGCGAAAATTGGAAAATGGGGCTATTGGAATTTTTAGAGAAGGATAAAATCTTGCATGCTTAGATTTCTGGTGAAGTTTAAGCAAGTGGTGGTTTTAATTAGTCATAACTGTTGCTTTTGGATTGGCAAGATGTCATTGGTAATTTGGTGCAGGATTTAAAAAAGGCTGGTCAAATTTGGAATTGAAAGAAGTAGGGGAATTTGAAGAAGAAACTAATTCTTGGTTATGGGTTTTTGGTGGAGTTGGAAAATGTGCAATTCGGTGGGAATTTGATGAAATAATAGTTGAATCATGGCTGCCTTGTTCACATTTAGGCTTCACTACTGATAGGTTCTATTTTCATGGGCACAGCTGCTTGCTTGGAAGATGACCGCTGGTTGAGTTTTTCTGCTGTTAGAATTTTTGGTTCGATGATGCACACAAGGGTTGACCTTTCCTTTGAATCCTAAAGGCAGTACTCCTCAAGAAAAGGCGAAGAAGAGAGTTTGACTAAGAGTGAATCTGGCTCGATCCTACGTCCCTAGAAACTGGGTCAGTGACCGCAAAGCAGCATCTGAATCTAGGCACACCTATGAAATAAGAAAACACCCTCGTAGAGAGGCCAAGCAAGCCTTAGAGGGAACTGACTTCGAAGCATAGAAAGCAAAGTAGAGAGAGAAGCAAATGACATGACTCTAGCAGATAATGCAGCGCATGCACCTCATGCTACAATTCAAGTCTAAAGCCTTGCAACCATAGGTTGCTTGCTTGCAATACTTAGCTTGTTCAGTCGTTAAAACGGGCAGCAAGAGAAGACGTTGTTATTGCGAAGTTGGTTCAAGAGGTTCCCGACATTCAAACATCACAAGCTCTAAGAGAAGCTCGACTCGACTCTCCAAGTCCACTGCTCTCTTGCAAGCAACCTGAAGCGGCCTAGTCTCTAGTGGTGTGGAGGAGTGGGTTGCTATAATTTGTAGGCTTAGCTTGGTGATGCAATTAGTCTGTATGGAAAAGGCTGCCCGTAAGAATACGAATATTTTCATCCATATGCAAATTTGTAACACATGTATAAACGGGTGTTAACGAAAAAAAGGTTCTGGGGGGTTATGTACAATTTTTGTAAAATTATGTAAAGGTTTCAAGTAAAATTTGAAAATGTGTTGCTATATCTGTAATTTGGGTCAAACTATGTGGGCAGATATATAAATTATCCAAAAAGGTGCAGTGACGTTATCAAACCAAGACAGTCTGGTGGACAAAAAATGTCGGTCAGCTTGCTTGTTGAATTATGCTTATTCCATCATACGCGCTGGCCTATAATGTAAGGAAAGTAGGCTTTATACTGTTGCATGGTCTGAGCTGGCCGATAATGTAAGGAAGCGTACGAGCTGGCACATGATACAAGGACGAGCTGGCACATGAGCTGGGCAACCCTACTTCATCTGCCCCAATAATAACCTCACCTCTATTCCATGATGAGAAGGGTCTTTATTTTTTAAAAAATACGCCAACCCAACCGGGAGCCCAATCCTATGCACCCGGGTGCATTCAGCCTCAGTGCACCCGGGTGCACTGCACCTATTTTTTTTATTTTGTTTTGAAAATTTTTTCATGAAGCTGTTAATATAAGTTTATTTAGCATATGTATCAATTTTTACTATTTTTGGAGACTTTTAGATATTTTTTTTAGATTTTTTAAAATCAGTGGCATTTTCCGTAATTTTAAATTACCGAAAATGCCACTGATTTTAAAAAATCTAAAAAATATATCTAAAAGTCTCCAAAAATAGTAAAAATTGATACATATGTTAAATAAACCTAGATTAACCATTGTATGAAAAAATTTTCAAAAAAAAATAAAAAAAATAGGTGCAGTGCACCCGGGTGCATTGAGGCTGAATGCACCCGGGTGCATAGGATTGGGCTCCACCCAACCGGGCCACTATTCGAAGGAAAGAGTGGTGGTTGCTGGATTGATGTTATACTCCTGGGAGCACGGGCATATACACCATTTTTAAAAAAAAAAAAATTCATAAACTTGTTAACCAAAGTGTATTTAACACATGTATCAATTTTTACCATTTTTGGAGATTTTTAGATATTTATTTCGGATTTTTAGAAATCAGTAACATTTTCAAAAATAAAAAATAAATATCTAAAATGCTCCAAAAATGGTAAAAATTTATATATAGATTAAATACACATAGATTAACACTATTGTAAAAAAAAAATTCAAAAAAAATAAAAAAATAAGTGTATGCGCTCAGGAGCATGCAGCACGCTCCCGGAAGTATAATATCAGAATCCGTTGTTGCATGCTCCCGGAAGTATAATATCAGAATCCGTTGTTGCCAGTAATGCTAGTTAAGAAATATCATGCTAATACATAAAAAGTGAGAGATGATATGGTGCAGCTTGGGCAAGTAGCCCCGCAAACCTGAAAATATTCATTTTTTATGGAAAGATTTGTGGGTTAGAAACCTTCTCAGGCCTCAGCAAGTTGCTAAGAAACAAAGAAAGAAACCCCACCTTCATTCGAAAAAAAAGATTCATATCTTTACATGCCACATCAGATATACATAGTGGAAAATCTGTCCACCAAGTTTTGGTTCCTACATTCTGTTGGAGTGCAAGTAATGCAGTGTTATGTGCTACAAAATTTCCCTTTGGGGATACATCTATAAATTTACATGAAACAAAATTTGTACTTAACTGTTTGACGAAATCAGTTCGCCTTCCCACTGGCAACATGCTTTGTCCTCTCCTGTAAGTAGATTTATAAGAACAATGGAATCACTCTCACAGGTAACTTCCTTGAAAGTTAATACCCTCAACCATCTCATTCCAAGCTTCATTGCATAGCATTCCAGCCACAATGGATCAAACCTTCCCTTCCAGTTCCAATATTTCAATGCAATCAAATCACCCGGTGAATCTCTAATCACAGCTCCTATCCCACACACATTATCATTTATTCCCGCGCAGCATCCACATTTAATTTGATCTTACCCCTTGGCGGGGGCGACCATGTGATCTTCGTGATCTGGACATTGAAAATGTTTTTCTTTAATAGCATTGCTGATTTGTAATGTCAGGCAAAGTTCAAACTCCATTCAGCAACGTGAGCACAAGATTTTGTTGTCCCATTTATCATCGTATTGTTCCGATAGTTCCATATTCTCCAGCAAGAAACAATAAGAGTATCAAGACAATTCCTGCCCCTCTTTCATTCATATATAATGGATGATCACTTGTAACTTTGCTGAATTCAGGTTGGCATATTTTTTATACCACTCCCTATCGAATGCCTCCTTAGTCTTTGGGTAGCTCTAAAAGAGACGATCAATGTTTTCCACTCCATTCGTACAAAAACAGCATAACATGTCAGTTTGAACGCCTTGTCTTTAGAGGTTTTCTTATGTTGGTAATAGTCGTTCTCCATCCAAAAATTTTGTATCTTTGGTGGCAGATTTAGTTTCCAAATAGATTTTGCAATGACTTCATGATATTATGTTCTGCTGAATTAGTATTATGTTTCCCCTGCTTGCTTTTTTGAAGAAAGCGGTATGTTGATTTTACTTTGTATTTGCCATCCTGTTCTTCAATCCAATATACGTTATCTTCAACCTCCCCTTCAGGAATCGAGACACATTTTATTTGCTCCCATCCCTGCTCACCCGCCACCATTATGACTCTCTCCTTTATCCATTCCTTTTTCCTTTCATCAATAGACCAAGCCACAAGAATGTCTTCAAAAACTTCCATCGGTAGTGAGCCAGCCTTTGTTAGCTCTACATTAGTCCAGCTATCTTTAAAAAATCTCATAGTTTTTCCATTTCCAATTCTCCACTTGAAACCTTGGCTTACCAAATCCCTTACTCTTAATATACTCTTCCAAATTTGAGATGAGTTAGGCTTATAGTTGCATTCCCAGATGTTACAACTGTTGAAGTATTTGTTCTTTAAAACCCTGTAACAAAGAGAGTCTTGTTGAGTATTTGATCTACATATTTGTTTCGCCACCAATGAAATATTAAAATTCCCCATGTCTCTACATCCCAAACCACCCCCTGCTTTGGGTAGACATAATTTCTTCCATGAGGCCCAACTGATTTTTCTCTTACCCTCTTTCTCTCCCCACCAAAGTATTTTAGAACTTAAGCCCCAATGAACCCATTGTAAATAAGGTTAGGGTTCGGGTTCAAGACCCGAACCCGATGGACGGCCCAAGTTTGATTTATCACTTTATATTTATTATAAAATAGATTATATACATAATATCTAAATAATATTTTTATATATTTATGTATTCTATATTATTTATAGTTATGTTTGAATATAGGTTTGTCATGCTATAATTATAGTATAGAGCAATCATATTATTTTAATTTACATCATATTTATACTTATATTATTTATTTTTAAGCTTATTAATTTTCTTCTTATATTCTTGCTTTGAACATTTAAATTTTTATAGAATTTACTTTATTTTTTAAAACGAAGTTAGATCTGTATTATTATTGATACTTTTACAATTTGTTGCTATTATATATTCATAAAAAGATTGTGTTTGGAAAATAATGAAACTTTGGATGAAAAGCTTTTAGCGTAAAAGTTGTTAGATTGATAGGATATGATAGGGGTAATGGTAAGGTGTAAAGAAAATAAATAGGTTAATTGTATTGGTAGTTTTGTAAAAATTATTAAAAAATAAGGTAATTATATAAGAAGATATAAAGAAATAATTTTAAAATATTATAGTCATAGATAGTAAAATGTTTTAGATTAAAAAGTTTTTGATAAAAATAAACATGCCTAAAATTTTAAACTTGTCACTCTTAAATAAAAATTTGGAATACCCAAATTTCAATCTTACATGCAATTCGAACCTAATTTTCATAACTGCAATTAAGGCTAGGGTTAGGTTTAAATTTTATATTAAAATTAAGGTTAAAGTTGAAGCAAACTTGAGTTTCCTGAGCTCATTAAAGTTGAAGCAAACTTGAGTTTCCTGAGCTCAAGTTGCACTTTTAGGTAGAATAGTGGCAGTTATTACATGGAACTGTTGTTCAATCATTTCAATATAGGCAATTGTTTCTGTGCACGTGGGTACACTTAGTTTTGGTGCACCCATCGCAAAAACCCACTTTTTATTATATTTTTGAAAAGTTTTTCATACAAGTGTCAATCTAATTGCATTAAAAAAGTGTATTAAGTTTTTACCATTTTTAAATATTTTTAAATCTTTTTGAATTTTTTTAAATCAATGGCATTTTTAAAAAAAGGTCCAAAAAGGCAAAACTCACACACATGTTCAATACACTATTAACATTTGTATAAAATTTTTCAAAAAATAATAAAAAATGGTTAAATATACTCGGGTGCGCCGAAGCTAAATGCATCCAGGTGTATTAAATCACTTTCTTTCCAATACATATTCGTTTAGAATAAGGGTCCATCAATTCTAAGAAATGTTGTTAAAACCAGACCGGACCGGCCGATTGAACCGGTCCGACCGGGAACCGGACATACATCTGGCTCAATCTCATACGGTTCGGTCTGATAGTATTAAACCGCATGAACCATTGAACCGCCGGTTCAACCGGAAAACACAGTTGAACCGGTTAGACCAGTTCGCGAATAAAAGAAACAAAAAATGACAAAACCCGATCGTCTTTCCCGGTTTCCCTCCCGAGTCTTGAATCGGCAACAAAGCACTTTCCCTACCCCATTTTTTTGGTCGTCTTCTTCGTCTGGTCCATCTGCTTGGTGCGTGCTATGACTACTGTCTTCCTCATTGCCGGTGACCAGCAGTGCATTCGGCCAAGATCCGATTTAATCTCATCTTCCTCAAGGCGTCAGCGGTGCGTGCGGTCTTCCTCTGTTCCGCATCTTGTCTTTTGCTATCAAGATCTTGTCACCGGACTTCAAGGTTTCTCACTATCCGAAATTTGGACGGCTCTGATCTACTAAAATCTACTTGTTAGAACCGGATCTAAGATTGCTACTGAAGGTGGGTTAGCTGTCCATGGAGGAAACGGGAAAATGAAGGTGATGGAGCACCAAGTTTGGTGCCTCGCTAGCGTACTTTTATTTGTGCACATGCATTCCCTAAAAAATAAAATACAACCATTAAATCTCTTAAAAACTTACAAAAACCCACCAAATCTCAAACGTACGTTTTTTGAACAATTTTCATATGAAATCTATTATAAATACAATTTTAAATATTTTAAAATACGAAAGTATTAGATAAAAATGGAAATTATCAATAGGCTAAGAGCTCACACAATTAGTTAATATTTTTAATTATAACTTTATATATTTATTTAGTTTTAAAATTATTTAAAGATTTGCGTAGTTATGAAATATAATTAATATTTAGATTAGTTAATATTTAGATTTAGGAGTTATAGATATATAATTTTACTACTATGTTAATTAAAAATAATTAAATATTTATGACATCATAACTATGTTATGCTGACGTCACCAGTTCAAACCGGTTTGCTTAATTGGTCAAACCGGTTTAAACCAGACCAGTTTCTTTACCGGTTCAATCACCGATTCGGTTCTGATAACATTGGTTCTAAGGGAACAAGGTACTCTTGCTTCCACCATGCACCCCTCCTTCCTTCAACTTAAAAATAGATAGGTTAATTATGAGGATAATTGTGCAAAATATTTTGTAAAGTTTGGATGTTAACCAAACACACCCATATTTTTTGAATTAGGATCATATGCATCTTTGATTTAGATTGTACATATTTGATTTGTATGGAACTTGATTGCTTAGTTAAATAAATTATTATAAATGCATTAGGCAGCCCAAAATTGAGGATAACACACTAATATCTTCAATTTTGTAGTAACCATTGAAGTATGTTATCTATGTTTGCAAAATTTTTACTAGTGGCCTATATTTTAATTTCTTATAAAGTTGAGGGTGCGTTGGGGAATGTAAATCCATGGAAAATTCTTTTTCGCATTTTTGTACAAACCTTTTACTATTATTCAACATGACATATTAACTATTTAATTAATTTATTTTTTTATTAGTTTCTCGATATTCTAATTATTTTCAAACATTTTTCTCTCCAACAACTCTATATATTTTTACTTTATCCTAATTATATGATGTTAATATCTCACTTTTCAAAATTTAATACTTGTTCCATATTGCAAATTTTGCTAATTATAAATTATACTTTGTGTTTTATGTATTTACTAATTAGATTTTGCATACTTGCATTTTTTTTTTGGCAAAATAAACTTATTTTGAAAAATTATATTATCATCATTAAAGTGGAATCAGCTCCAAATGTTCAACCATTTGGATTTTCGAAAATATACATATTTAGGATAGTGGGCATAACTAAGTAGGCACAATCACACAAACATGTCTAATGCACAACTCATACTCGTATCTAGTATGCTCGTGAGTGGTATCTTGTATAACTCAACATGCGAAGATCATAATGCACGTAATGCACATTATCCAGATTTCATATCTATATATAATGTAAACAACACTATCATCATTAATTACTAATAGTATATTTACAAATTACTTTACGATAAAGGAAGAGTTATAATAAAAATACTTGATCTTCACACCTAGGGCTTCATTCTTTTCTAAAATTTTGTGGATGCTTTTGAGTAATTCAATGGTGGTTAGCAATCTTAAGATTATTAAAAAAATATCGAATATTTAAAATAAATGATTCGTTATTTTTTCCCATACCACTACTGCCATCCTTTTCTAGAACTTAGCTTTGTGTGCCTAATTAAAGTCGCTTTTGTACACCGGATAATTGCATGAGATAGTCATTAATTTGAATTTTGTTTAATTCTGAAATATTTTAACCATTCGTAGCAATCACGCGCGCGCGAATTGATTTGGATCGCGTTTTGAAATGCAGGTCTTTGCGCATGGGCTTTTGTCAACCACATCATTGTTTTTAGGCAGCTAGCTTAGGCCAGTTTGAGTCCTATCCTAAAGTTCTAAATTAGTTCTTTAAAATAGTTTTTTATTATATTTGGAATTATAATTCCATTATAGATCTTAGTTTAAAACTTATAATCAATACGGTAATAATATAATTTGAAAATACATTGACTAAATGTTCTAAATAAAAGATATATTAAATAAGTTTTTAGATTTGTAATATATATTTTATATCTTTTATATGATAATATATAAATTTAGGCTACGCCGTGTGAAACCCAGTGTTGTTAAAACCGGACCGGACCGGCCGGTCCGACCGGTCAAATAAACGGTTCGTTTACATACGGTTCGGTCTAATATAACTAAACCGTGCAAACCGTTGAACCGGTGGTCGAACCGGACATAGCGGTTGGACCGTATTAGACCGGTTCGGTAGCTGACAGTGTTGTTCGTCCCGTCCTGTCGTCGAGATCGAGATCGAGCCATCTGCTGCGGTGCTGCCCCAAATCGACGACCCCTCTGTTGTGGTGCTGCCCCAAATCGACGACGACCGGCAGAGCTCCTTTCCATTTCCGGCGACGAGCAGATCAGCGACGTTCAATCGGTGTTCGGCGACGAGCGGATCAGTGACGAGCAGAGCAACACTGTCTCCTTTTTCGGCGATGAGCAGAGCTCCTTTCAATTTCCAGTTAATCGTAGCTCTCTCTTCTTCTTCCCCGATCTGGCTCAGTGGTTTAGTGATCTGTCGCGCACGCCGTCCCCGACCGCAGCTCTTCGTCACGCTAGCCTGCTCGTCGTCCCGTCTTCACGCCTGTCGTGCACGGCCGCCTGCTCGTCGTCCAGCCATCACGAATTTCAGCCATGGTTTTGAATTTCAGTAACACGAAACTGCATCAGCTCGCCCAAAAACCCATCTTCCCCTGCAGACAAAACTCAACCAGTTCCACCAAGCTTCCAATCTTCTCTCCAAATCGCAGCACTTTGCATCTGCTTCCATCAATTTGAACTTTGCCCCAATTTGTAAGTCGCGATTTTGCAACCCATATCTAGCAATTTCATTTTCTTATTCAATTCCACCGGATCAACTAGCAATCCGCCCCAAACTAGAGAACCCAATTTCCGTCACCGCCCCTACTTCTCCAAGCTAGCAGCACTGCCTAGATACAGGCAACCGGAACCCATTTTTTGGTAGCCTTCTATTTCCGAAACAACCCAACGCTTACACAGAGCCAGTGATTCCTCCCTTTTGCAACCACTATTTCCGAAACAACCCAACGCTTACACAGAGCCAGTGATTCCTCCCTTTTGCAACCAGTCGGCCAAGTACAGCAAAACCCAATAGCATCGTCTGTTTGACCACTGCATTCCAAGCAGCCTTGCATGAAGCTAAGTGGTAGTAGCCAATTGAGAAAATACAGCATGTTAACATAGTAAATAAAAATTATAATACAATTAATAAAATATTATAGTTAATTTTTCTAAAATTCATGCTCAAAGACATTTTAAAATTTGCTATTAATTTTTTCCTACTTGTTTTATACTTATATTATGGTCCTTAAAATCTAACATATATATATATTTAGAATTTATAAAAATATAATTTTATCAATATATTTATTTAAAATATAAAATTTAATATTTATGACATTATAAATATGTCATGCTGATGTCATCGGTTCGAACCAGACCAGTACCTTTACCGGTTCAATCACCGGTTCGGTTCTGACAACATTGGTGAAACCTCTCTTCTATGTAATCTCTTTTATTTTTAATATTTTAATAATTGATGAAAAATCAATTTAATATATTGTATTTAGCATCATTTATATTATCATGGAAACTTTTCATTTGTTTAGTTTCATTGTGCATGAGTCTCATCTGTAAATGTGTAAAATCAATATAATGAAATTGCTCGTGTTAAATATTAATTTTAAAGTAGTATTTTCAACATCTAAATCATCTAAAATATCATTATCATATGGATAAATGATTTTATAAGTGCTATTATATTCCAATATACACGTGAATAGATGTAATCATTTTGGAGGGTTGCTTAAGTGCATTCGGGTGCACTTAGCTTTAGTACACCTATGTAAAAAAAAAAATTTATTTTTTGAATTTTTTTTATAAAACTATTGATTTAAGTTTATTGAATATATATGTATATATTAGGTTGTACCATTTTGGAGATTTGTAACAAGAGTATTTTAGTCATTTTAAAAAACTAAAATCCCCTTATTATTGAAAAATTAAAAAATATATAAATCTTCAAAAATGGTAAAGCTTATCTTATATCTTAAATATACTTAGATTAACATTTTTATAAAAAAAAATTAGAAATAAAAAATGAGTTTTTTACACCCTTGGTGCACCGAAGCTAACAGCACGCAGGTATACTTCAATCATTTTTCATAATTACACACATATATATCTATTTTATGTGAATGTGGCCTATGTACATATTTGACTCAGATAAAACTTAACTTTTAATTAAAAAAGTGACGTTAAATATTATGAATAGATTGGATTTTGCATTAATCATTAACATCTTTAAAATTAAGGAATTTACATGGAATACCAATGTTATTAAAACCGGACCGGACCGGCCGGTTCGATCCAATACGGTTCGGTTCGATTACCAGAAACCGCTCAAACCGATGAACCGGCGGTCGAACCGTATTTACCGGTTCGACCGGGTTCGACCGGTCGGTCAATAAACTAATAATAATTAAATATATATTTTTTTAAAAAAAAGAAAAACCGGAACGCGTGCCTGCCCGACGCCTTCTTCTTCTTCAGTTCTTCCCCCTTTCGAAACCCTAGCGCTGCCTCGCGCCCGCGCCCGCCTGCCCGGTCCAGTCCTCGGCGGTCGCCTGCCCCGCGCCCGCGCCCGCTTGCCCCGCCTTCCTCTTCGCCGGCGCCAGCAGGATCCCGCGTCCCGGCACCCGCATCCCTCTGCCTTGTCTCCGTCGCCTGCACGATCCCGCCACCCACGCAGTCCGCCACCCACGCAGTCCGTCACCCACAGCGCTGGCTCCAGCAGGATCCCGCATCCCGCCACCCACGCAGTCCGCCGGCCCTCGTCTTCCTCGCCGGGCAACACTGCCACCCACGCACACCGTCCGTCTCTGGTCGCCTTCTCTAGTCACGCTACCTGCGCCGTCCGTCTCCGGTCGTCTGTCTCTGGTCGCCGTCTGCTTCGCCGTCGCCGTCTCGCTGCCTCGCCGTCCGTCTCTGCCTCTCTGCCTGCATACGGTACTACTCACTATATTCAAATTTCAAATGTACAAATTTAAAATTTTAACATATTTTAAAATGTTTAGTATTCTTAGTTTTAAAAAATTAAAAATTAAAAATCAAAAAATCAAAATAAAAATATAAAATACCAGATTTTAGTTTTACAACATGAAAATAATCAAATATATTTTAGTTAAATAATTTTATGAAAATAACCTAAGTACATAATTACATATTGCAATCCTAGCTCAAGGTGTAAATTTAATAATATTGCTAACAAATTAACAAATTAACTATAGTTAATAAAATATTATAATTAAAGGTGTTAGCAACTTAGCATTGATTTTTTGTGTTTATGAGCTTCACTTATAACACTTATAACATTGATTTGTGAAATTCATTGCATGATTTATTGTTGATTGTTTATATGCTAATATTGGAAAAATTATTTTATTTGTCTATTTGTGAAAATTATGAAATACATGTTAAATGAATTTTTCATTTTACAATTTTAGGTAATTATTTAATCATCATGTCATCATCAAACATATATATTTAAGATTTATATTCATCAAACATATATATTTAAGATTTATTTAATCATCATGTCGTCATCAAAGTCCTTAAAATCCAACATATATATTTAAGATTTATAAAAATATAAGTTTATCAATATATTTAATTATTTATTTAAAATTTTTAAAAAAATTAATATTTATTACATCATAAATATGTCATGCTGTCGTCACCGGTTCGAACCAGACCAGTTCCTTTACCGGTTCAATCACCGGTTCGGTTCTGACAACATTGTGGAATACCCATAAAAAATG
Organism: Annona cherimola; assembly: GCA_030490835.1. Classification (NCBI taxonomy): domain Eukaryota; kingdom Viridiplantae; phylum Streptophyta; class Magnoliopsida; order Magnoliales; family Annonaceae; genus Annona; species Annona cherimola. Next base: position 24,924,037 of record CM059976.1, on the reverse strand, counting down.
AATTTACATTGAATAACCTCTATATAACCCAATTATATAGAAGTGAAATTCAATTTTTAGATTTTTAAATATATAAGATATCACATAAAAAAAATATAGGAAACCAGTCCAATTCTCCTGCAGTAAGCCAATTGCAGCACCGATCAAAACTGTTCTTGGCAGAAAACTCAACCCCGATAAACCAATTGAAGACGTGCCTGCTGACACGACCAACGGCAACTGGTTTTCCTGAAATTTTCAACATCCATATCTCTCAGTCTAGCCGATCGTCAACTAGCAATCATCCGTTCTGTTAGAAAAAAGAATTTCCCTTTTTAAAATAGCAGCAACATCCTTGTCTCAATCCAATCTTCCTTTATAATTTTGGCAAGCAGATTCCCAAATTAGATCCATCCCCAGTCAAACCCAGCGGACGACTATTGTGTAATTTTCACTCCTTTAGACTTTCTCCCAAGCCACATTGGTTGCCAACCGTCTAAATGTGGTACTGAAAATTAATTACAGTGATTAACACAGGCAGCCTCCGTATTTGAGCAAAGGATGATCATCCGGCAGTCCTAATTCAAGCAACAAGTCTGCAGCTTGCAAATAGAAGCAACACTGTTCGCTCACAAGCAGCAGCAACGTTTTTGTTGGGCTGATGGGCATTTTCAGCATTATGCATACGGTGTTTTTTTGGTGTGGAAAAAAAGTATGAGGGTTTAAAATGAAAAAAGAAAAAAGAAAAAAAAATTTCAAAAGGTCTAAAATACTAATATGCAAACTTTGAGATTTAAAATACCAGTATACATAGTTGGAGGATTTATTGCTCAAATTTCTCCATTATTTACATTATTTTGGAAATCTTCTAATTCGTCTACTATCACTGTGCATGGTTACCATATACAATATGTAAAATCAATGTAATAAAATAGTTATAAATATCAATTTTAAAGTAGTATTTTAAACATCTCAAATATTATTTCTATGTGGGTAATTAATTTTATAGAGTGTTATTATCTTTTAATATATATGGAAATGGGTTTAAATATTTTCCCAATTTACATATGAGTATATCTATTTTTGACCTAATCTAGCTCATGCATATATTTGATTTGGATAAAACTTGATTTTCTACTAAATAAATTATGTTAAATATAATAAATGAATTGAATTTATCAATGGTTAATATCTCAAAAATGAAAGGGTTACATGCAATCTTTTTCATTACATAGCAACAAAGCTCAAAAAGACATAAAATTTATCAAAGAATTTTCTATAAAATCTTTAGTAAATAAAACTTTTCATAGCTACAAATGTGAAAATATAGAAAAATATGCAAATTATTAAAAGGATATTTTTTCATAAATGTAATTAAATACCATCATGGATGGCGATCTAGGAAGTATAAATACTTTGATTTTCTGAGCAATTAGATTTAATAAATCAAATAGATCTTTCTAATTTTCTGAAGTAATTAGACTTATTAAATCAACTACAGATTTTTCTTTTATACTTCTTCCTAAAAGAGAGACACAAACGCCCCACCAGGTAACACTAATACAGGGGAGGGTGTCGGTAATTTTTATCATCGAAAATCATTTTGATCAGATCCTTGGGTAAGCCCTACTTGCTCAAAAATGCGTATAGTTGTATATAATTATGAAAAATGCTTACATATGTTTATTGATGTTTTAAATCTAATAGTAATTTATGAAATCATTTACCTACCTAAAGAATGATGCTAGAGATAGTTTAAATGTTGAATATGCATCTTTAAAATTAACACAAAATCAAACCATTGTATTTTTTTTATTTTTTTATGAAAGGAAACAACCCTATCCCGATCCCCTTTCAATGTGGAAAGGTAACAGGATTGAGTGATCCAGGATTGAGTGATCCAGGATTTTCATTCCAAAAAAATTGTCTGTACGAATTTTTTCCAAAATGGCTCGGGGGGTTACCCCACCAAGTTTGGTGATCCAAAACAGAAAAAGACATCAAGTCGACAAAGGTATAGGCAACTGCATTTCCTTACCTTAATACATGATGAGCTGATATGTGGGAAGCCTTGGATAGGAAAGCCTTAATTTCCTCAATGAGAACCCCCGTCGGTGAACAAATAGGTCCTTCATTGGCCAAAAAGTTACAAAGAATGAGAGAGTCGGTCTCAATCAATATGTTCCTAAACATGAGCTGGACAGCCCACTTGACCCCCAACAGAAAGGCTTGGGCTTCCATGAGCAGGGGCTCCATGTTGCCCCTCCGCTTCCATCCCCGAGCAGCAATAAAGAAGCCCCTAGAATCCCTGATGACCGCAGCAAAGCCCATGGAATCTCTATCCTTGCTTTTCCTTGCATCGATATTAATCTTTAAAGCCCCCCATGGCGGTTTGGTCCACCGAGGTACCAACGGTCGGTCCAAACTGCCCCCCTGCATAAGGGGCTTTGCTCTCTTATGTTCCTCAAAGAATTCCTCACACCAATCAAGCGTATCTGCGAACACCGGTCGTGCACCACCTTCCCTGAAGGTATTACGAAGATACCACACCCGCCAACATCACAGGATGAAAATTGCTAGATCATAGGACCTATTTTTTGGAGTTAACGATCTCAAAATTTCCTGAACAGTCAACCTTTGTGTGGTAACTCTAGCCGCTCTCTTGCACGTCCCTCCTGTGCACCCGCATCTTAAGAACAGATGATTGGCATCCTCGGCCTCGGTCCTGCAAAACAAACAGCAGGGATCCACAACAATACCCTGTCAAGCAAATTCTGCAATGTGGGTATAACATTCTTGAAGAGTCGCCACCCAAAGATTAACACTTTGCTTGGTAACTTTGTTCGCCATATGGCTTGATAAATGGCAGCATCGCGGGAGACATCATCACCTGAGCAGAGAACTCCGTATGCCGATTTGACAGAGAAAATTTCAGTTGCTTCATGCTTCCTAAACAGGCGGTCTTCCTCAACATTTGGGGAGAGGGGAATAGTATTGATATCGTACCAGCCCTAGTCTCCCACAGCCACCACAATGAGATTCCTGTTCCATGTCTTTGTTTCTTTGTTGATGAAATGGCTAACTATCATGTTATCCAGGATGGATAGCAAAAGAAGCCCCACCTTGTGTAGAGTGGTGTCCATCTAGTTATCCGTGAAGAACCTGACCCGTTTCCCGTTACCAATCTGCCATTTGCATCCATTTTGAATTACCTCTCTTGCCTTTAGTATGCTGCTCCAGGTGAATGAGTCTGATGGCTTCTCCTTGCAAGACCATATATAAGCAAACAGGAAGTACCAGGCTTTTAGAACCTTAAAGCACAGCGAGTTGGTAGAAGTTGTTAACCTCCAAACTTGTTTGGCGAGAAGGGCATAATTGAAGTTATGTATGTCTCTAAAACCAAGCCCTCCCGACAGCTTTGAAGTGCACATGTCTTTCCAGGCGACCCAACTCATCTTACGTTTGTTTCTATTTTCGCCCCACCAAAACCTGCTTAACAATCCATTGATTTCACTGTAAAATGATTTAGGAAACAAGAATATGCTCATTGTGTATGTCGGAATAGCTTGAGTAACCGCCTTGATTAGCACCTCTTTTCCTCCCCAGGAGAGTAGTCTTCCTCTCCATCCCTGGATTCTTTGCCTTATGCGCTCTTTTAGTCCTTTGAACATCCCCTTCTTGGACCTACCCAACTATGTAGGTAGGCCAAGGTATTGATGAAAGTCCTGTCCCAAGGAGCCCAGCAGTTGGGTGATCGCTCCCCTTGTGTTGCTTCCCACATTAAGGCTAAAGAAAATCGAGATTTTATCAACATTGATCATCTATCCTGATGCCTCCGAGTAATGTTTAAGGATGGTCATGAAGTTCCTGATATCCTGACATGCATCCCGAAGGAAAATAAGAGTGTCATCCGCGAACAACAGGTGAGAGAGAGTTGGCCCCTGTGGGTTGAGCCTAATACCATGCATACCCCCTTATGCGACCGCATTAGAGATAAGAGCAAATAAACCATCAGCGCAAAGTATAAATAGGTACGGGGAAAGCGGGTCGCCCTGCCGAAGGCCCCTAGAAGGTTGGAAGTATCCATATTTGAAGCCATTTATATTCAACCAGTACTGTACTATTGTTACACACTTCATGATCCAGTTTATCCAAATGGGACTAAAATTCATTACTTCCATGATCTATTGTAAGAAGATCCACTCCACTCTGTCATAAGCTTTGGACATGTCCAGCTTAATAGTCATCTCCTGCTTTTTCCCTTTTTTCCATCTCCACAGAGTATGAATCGCTTCATAAGCGACAAGCATATTGTCAGTTATCAGCCTTCTCGGGACAAACGCACTTTGTTGCTCACTGATAACATCCTAGAGTGATATCTTGAAACGGTTTGTCAGGACCTTCACCAAAATCTTATAGGCAACATTGCATAGGCTAATGGGTCTAAAATAGGATAAACATTGAGCTCTTACCCTTTTCGGGACCAAAATGATGGTGGTGGAGTTTAAGTCCCGAATATGGCTCCCTTATGTAGCCATATCATGCTCCTCCATGAACCATTTACACCATTCAAAAACATCCAGCCCCACCGTCCTCCAGTGCGCCTGAAAGAACCCTGCCGACATCTCATCCGGTCTTGGAGCTTTGGTTAGGCTCATAGCTTTCACTGCTTTCGCAACCTCTTCAAATTTCAACGTTTTTATCAATGATTGCCTTTGATGATCCGAGATTCTTCTGGTAATGAGATCTTTAACCCAAGGAGCCTCCCTTGGACCCGAAGAGGAATACACTTTTGAGAAATGTGCACCGCCAAGTCTTAAAGTTTTCCCTGATCTCGGATCCACTGTCCGTTAGTATCTTGTAGTGCATCAATGGAGTTGGCCCTTCTTTTGTAGAATGTCAAACGATGGAAAAAATCTGTGTTTTTGTCTCCCTTATGGAGCCAGTGTGTCTTAGCGCGTTGTCTCCACAGTTACTCTTCATCCTCCAATAGGAGATTTATTTGGAATTTTAGTCTCTTCATGGCTTTGTCCCTTTGATCAATAGGGTGTTGGTTCAATAAGGATGTGAGCTCCCTCTGTTTCCTGTCTATAGTTTGCCTAAGATTTCCTCTCCTCTATCGATTCCATCTAGATAGTGCACCACTGCAAGACTTGAGCTTCCAACCCAGGAGGTCACTTGTTTGTATGTCCATATGTGGTGGCGACGTCCAAACACTATGAATAATTTGATGTGCCTCTTTGTCTCTTGTCCAGAACATTTCATATCTAAATTCCTTTAGGGGTTTTTGCTTGCAATTCTTAGTATCCAGGACCACCAAGATCGGATAGTGATCAGAGGTGGCAACAGATAAGTGAAAGACATTTGCAAAAGAAAAGAGGGCCACCCAACTGGGCATGGATAGTCCCCTGTCCAATCTGGCCTTCCCCTTCTATTATTTCTCCAAGTCATAGCTGCCCCCACATAGCCTAGGTCCATCAAGTTGCATTTGTCCATAGTATCGCAAAAAATATCCATCCGAGCCTAGAAGCGTGTCCTCTGACTAATATATTTTGTGGGGTCCATGACCTCGTTGAAATCCCCCATAACAATCTAGGAGAGGTCATCCCGCTCGCTCAATTGATTGAGGATGTGCCAGCTTTGGTGCCGATAGTGGGTCTCAGGATGGTCATAAAAGCCTGTGAATCTCCACTCCTGGATATCCGCATCGATGTAGTGGACAGAGTAGCTTTGGATATTTGCTGGGTAATCGTTGTTCCATAATAGGGCCAATCCACCCCTCCTTGCATCAGGATCCACGATGCAACAGCTATCAAACTTTAGCTTGCGTCTAATTCCCTCCATTTCTTTTGTCGTGCACTTTGTTTCACTGAGGAACACTAGATGGAGAGCTTGCTTCCTGACCAAGTCAAGGACACTATGAGTTGCACGTGGGTTCCCAAGCCCACGGCAATTCCAGGCTAAAAGCATCATATTAGGTGAGGTGGAGGCTGAGGTCCTCCACCTCCTTCATTGTGCCCAACTCCTCCCTCCTCATCCTCATATAGTTGTGATGGTGTTCCTTTGGATCAAAATCCATCCCTCTTTTAACATTTTTCACCCTTGTGCCTCCATGTGACCCATAGCTATTAGTGTCCTTCATTCCCCTTGCCCTCCTCTTCCATCGTCCTCTACTCCCTTGTAATCGTTCACTCCCCATGAGCTGCTGGGTTTCAAATTATCCTTCCCACCCTTGGTCGTTTAGGAACTTGTCCAGCTGTATATCTCCCCCTATAGAAGACTGGGTCCCCACCCCATTACAGCGTGTTGATGATTGAACTCCCTGCCTCCACTAGCTCCTTCCCCTACTGCTTTCTCAGAAAACCCAGCACTTGACACTCAATCCTTCTTCCCACACATATAGAAACACCCCTATTCTTCCCCTCGTGCTGCTGCCCGTCATCCCCTTCACCCTGCTGGGAGAACTGCATCTCTGACTGTGTCGTCCAATGATCCCCTTCCCCTGCTAATTGCATTGATTTTCCAGCCCTTGGTGTCATCTCCTTGGCTTCCACTCGTAAACAGGTAGCCTCATTATCCCCATTGAGCTTCAGTCCATCAATCACTTCAAACTGCTAAGAGTCTTGCATCTCTGCTTCCAAGCATGTGGCTTGGAGAGCGTTCAGTAACTGTCTTGGGTTGCCTAGGCAGGTACCATCAGTTTGAGGTTCAGCAATTGTCATCTTTCTTGCTCCAAACTGCTGCATATTGGGGCACTTACCACAATGTCTGTCCCCACTGCAAACTACCTTCATTGATGTAGAATGTGGACACCCATTCAGATGCTCCTCCCTTCTGACATTTGAGAATGTTTGTTGCTGGACTTTGGAGGTCATTACTTGGTCGGAAAGGCCAGTCCTCACAGTGCAGCTCCAGCCCTCTAAACCTCCCATTGGCAGTTACCCTTCCCCTCCTCCTTCCCATTGGTTAGCGTCCTCTATCGGAGTGTCTTGCTGGTGTCGTGCCATATCCCCAGATACTTCGTTGGTACCACCCTGTTCCCCTGTTCTGACTCAGTTCTCAGCCTCATAGGCCTTGCCCCCACCCTCAAACAACTTCCATACGACATATCTGCTTCGGCCATCTGCAACTCCTTCATTGCGAGGATAGGGTAGTCCTTATGTGCATGCTCCATAACGCCACAGAAGTAGCAAAAGATGGGAAGCTTTTCATACTGGAAGCTTACCCATTTCCATTCCTGTGATCGCACCTGTATGAACAAACATCTTCTCAATGGTTTCCGACAATCCACTATTACTTTGACCTTAACTTCCGCTTCTGTTGTCACGAATTCCTCCAAATGCTCAAAGGAGTTTCTAATTCTATGTCCCAAGTGGTTTTTTTCCACGATGTACGGGATCCCTAAAATTTGTACCCATATGGGCATTTTAACAAGCACCACTTGGGTATAGTCCATCTCTTCTTGGAGGTCTTTTCAAGAAGGACGAGACACATTTCAAACAGCCATGGCCTACCTGCCATGATTCTCTCCTTGTCCATCTGCTCTGCAAAGAAACCTAGTACAGGTTCTCTCCCAACTCTACGAACTGAAATTGTCCTTTTGTTCTCCACAATCTCCTCATCATTGCCTTGAACATCGCCCTGTTGTATGTTTTCGATGTCCAAATGGAGCATAGAAATGCCGCATTATCGCCCGATTGGTATGACTATTTAATCTAGATATTAATTATTAAAGGAGAACTATCTTTATATTATCCTTGCACATTCTTTCGAAACTTACAAGGCTTACCTAATCATCTTAATCATATATTTTTATGGAATTAAGTTAATTAGAATCCGTTAAGTTCTGTAGAAATGCATAGAATTCTTCATAGTCATCATGCATATGTTCATGGTTTTGGGTTTTCAGGTTTATTATCTTGATTATCATATATTAAATTTTTACATTTCGATTTCATAACCTAATATATTAAATCATGTCAAGAACATAATATATTAAATCAATAACTAATATCTATCACAAATAAATCAAAAATTATAATATTCGCTACATTATATACATGCTACATTCTAAAACTTAGATCAAAGACTTAGCCAAGCATGTTCAAAATAAAATTCAAATATAAAATAATATCTTATACAAAATCTATCTCAAATAAAAAAATTAAACTCAAAAAAGAAAGAAGAAAAGAAAGCTTATTGATTAGAAGCTTTAATGGTATCTTGAATGTGTTAAACAACTGGCCGTCTCGCCCTTCGCCTTGTGCTACTCGCCTTCTCTAGCTCCTGGACCTTCCTCCAAGCTTAAGTTACGTTCTAGGATGCCTTAGGACATTCCTATAATATATTTATATAGATTTCTGGAGGAGAGTTTGCGTATATGTTCCACTTCAAATTGCACAACTAGATCCACATGGTTCAAACTATGTGGCCCTCTAGGATGTGTAAAACAATGCGTAATTCTATTCAGTTGCTACGTGATTCCTTCCTTCTGCATCGTGACTCCTCCTATGCATTGAGGCTTGTCTAGAACATTATTTTTCTTCAATATTGAGTCTTGAATTTGCGATTTAGCCCGGCTTCCGTCAAAACTTGTCAATTTAGTCATGCTTTACATTGACTATCTTTTCTTACTTTTCACATATTGCATCAAACGGTAAGTTTTCACATAAAACCTAGCTTAATCAAAGAATATTTGAATTAAATCATCTTAATTAATCAAATTCTTCTCCGATTATGGTTCAAAAATAGATTATGAAAATGAGTTGACAAATGCTCACGAGATTTGTATAAATTTGCAAACATGTCCCTTCCAGCATAACGTCGTTAAATTTTTTATAAAATGACAATAATACCCTTTAAATCAAGTATTATGCTTTTAATTTTTCAAATATTATAAAAAATTGATAAAGTAATGTAAAATAATAATATAAGTAAAATATATAAAATAATAAAATAGCGAATATGTTTTAAAATATATAAAATAATAAGGTAGCAAATATGTTTACAATAGTTAGAACATTGCAAATATATTACTTAGTTTAAAGAGCATTTTCATCATTTTAGAAAAAATTTAATGGCATTCTAATGGAAGAGATATGCTAGCAAATTTTTACAAACTTTTAGGCATATTTGCAATTTTGACAAATTTAAGAACACAGATGCGATATTAGTCAAACTTTATATGTATAATTGTAAAAAATCTTTTTTAAAAAATTCAAAAAAATATCTACAAAACTCCAAAAATTGTAGCATTAATACACATTGATACACATGTTAAATATATTTAGATTAACATTTGTATACAAAATTTTGGGCCTTTTTCAAATATATCAATTACGTTTAATCATAATTCCAAATATACGAACTACATTTTCAAAATCTCATATGTATCTGCTATATTTGCACATAATCCCAAATATACCTACTTCATCACAGATGTGAAAAAATCACGTCAGAAAACAAGTAAAATTACCAAATTGCCCATGAAATAGGGCTAAATATATATGTGTATATTTATAGAGTATTTTTACACATTTAACAATAAATGTGTCATGCAAATAAAGATTTGATGTGAAAATTTTCGAAACCTATATTTTCATAAAATCCTTATTTTCTAAGTTTTAAACCTCAATTCATGCCACTAATTGTTTATTCAAGTATATAAAATAGTTTTGACCAAAAGAATAACTAAATATTTTATTCAACTTGAAATTAAATAAATAATCTTACAAATGAAATGGGCATAAAACAAATTAAAAATATTTTGTGGCGATTTCAATTTATACAGGCAAAATTACAAATCACGTTTGATCATTCAAATAATTTACACAGCTGCTTGTGCATGTAGCAAGGTGAGTAGGAGGAGCACCAAAAGGTGGTGCTTCATCATCTTTAAGGAAGCATCCATGGCCATCGTTTACACCCTCTCTAGGTTTGTCTCCAGCCATAAATAACAAGATCGGGGCCTATCGATCTATTATTTGCAAAAAACCATTAGGGAAGATAGCCTCTATCTCTCCTTGAGCAACACTGTTCTTCTTCAACACCGGAATTAAACCGCGATGTCTATCGGCTATTCTTTCAGATAGGAGGCCAGAAGCCATTGATTGAGAAATCGAAGCCAGATAGTTGATTCGCGAATTAGAGACTACACTAAGTTAGCGTCCAAGCTCGATCTGCATCATCTTTGACCATGTTGCCGATGAATTGTCGCCCCCATTCGGTTATCTCATCCATCTCCTTTACAGTGGGCAGGGTTCGGCGAAATCCATGGCCAGCGTCGGCATGGAACCAGCAATAGCCCTCCTCAATCGAAAGGAAGCTTCCATGGAAAGGCGAATGTCGCAGATTCACTGGTCCTAGCAGCCATGATCATCAAATCGATGGCTAGATGTGCCCATATTCACTCGTTACCCAAAATTGAAGTGGCGCCCCTCTAGCAAAGGTGCTGCACAAGCAAATTAGGTTTTCACATCTTCCATCTTCCATGTGGCTGACAAATTCATCGGGGTATTCCGGGCATTTTGCAAAAAGTTGACGAGCATTTCATAACGTCTCGGTTAATTAACATAACGATCACGATCAAAGCAGACATATTTGAGATTATGTGCAAAATAATAAGTATATATGAAATTTTGAAAATGTAGGAGGTATATTTTTTTGACGAGAAAAGACCCAACACTATCCCAGCTCGCTTTCAATTTGAAAAACGGGTTGGGACGAGTGGTCCAAGTAATGCATTGCCAAAAAATTATCTGAACAAATGTTTGTCAAGATGGCTTGGGGTGGGTTACCCCACCACACATACTGATCCAAAAAAGAAACTGAGACAAAATCGGCTAAAGAATGAGCAGCCCTGTTTCCTTGCCGTAGTATGTGATGAGCCGACAGATGTGGAGAGGCAGACAGAATGGCTTTGATCTCCGTCACAACAAAACTCGCCGGTGAGGTAACAGTAGAGTCCGTCGTTAAATAGTTGAAAAGGAGAAGTGAATCAGTTTCAATCTGCACACGGTTGAATCCGAGTTGGAGGGCCTAGTTTGCTCCCATAAGGAAAGCATGGGCTTCCTTTCGCCGCAATAAAGACACCTTTTGAGTCCCGAATGACTACCGCATACCTCGTGATCATCCTTCTGCAGTGTTTCCTAGCATCAACATTTATCCTGAACACACCAGGTGGCGGCATAGTCCACCAGGGAACGAGAGGTCGATCAATCACCCCATCCAGGTATAGGAGTTTAGCTCTGTTATGTTGCTTGAGAAAATCATGGCACCAATCTATGATCCCACCGAACTCCGGCTGTATCCCCTCCTCCCTGTACCTGTTGCGCATGAACCACATCCTCCAACAGCACAGAATGAAAAAAGTCGGGTCCTTCGACCTATTTTTTTGGGCAAGTGATCTCTGCACGTCCTATATAGTCGCCCCTACTGGGGTGAGCCTAGCAATCCCGGTCCACAACCCCCTTGTGCACGTACACCCCAAGAACAGGTGGTTTGCATCCTCGATATTGGTCCTGCAAAACAAACAAACCGGGTCCACCGCAATACCCCTCCGCTGCAAGTTCAGTAATGTTGGAAGAGCATTTTTTAATAATCTCCACCCAAATATAAGGACTTTTCTAGGGAGCTTTATCCTCCAAATAGCTTGGAAAATAGCTGCATTAGATGGGATTTCAGCAGTCGACGTTAGGAACCTGTATGCTGATTTGACAGTGAAAGCACCATTTGGTTCAAGTTTCCAAAAAAGGACATCCTCCTCACTTGTGTGAGGAAGGAGAATAAGATTGATCTGCTACCATCCATATTCGCCTACTGCGGCCACGATAAGGTCCCTATTCCATGAGTTTGTGTCCTCATTTATAAAGTGGCTCACATTCACATCATCTGGGATTGAAATAGGGAGAGGGCCCGCCTTGGTTACCCTTGAGTCATGCTAACTGTCCCCAAAAATGCAAACCCGTCTTCCATTTCCTATCCGCCATATGCACCCAGGTTGAATTGCATCTCTGGCTTTCAGAATACACCTCCATGTGAAAGAATCAGTAACTTTCTCCTGACATTGCCAAATATCTGCATGTGGGAAATAACGGGCCTTGAGCAACTTGTGGCATAGCGAGTCGATGTTTGTCATTAGCCTCCAGACTTGTTTTGCAAGAAGCACCAAGTTGAAATAGAAGATATCTCTGAAGCCCAACCCACCTGACAGCTTTGACTTACACATATCGCTCCAAGCGATCCAACTCATTTTAAACTTATTACCCTGTTCACCCCACCAAAACCTGCTAAACATATCATTGAGTTCATGGCAGAATGTCTTGGGCAGAAGAAATATACTCATCCTGTATGAGGGGATGGCTTGAGCAACCGCCTTAATCAAGACCTCCTTTCCTCCCCATGAAAGGAGTCTACCCTTCCACCCTTGCACTTTTTTCCAAAATAGCCCCTTCTTCGCTCTACCCAGCCATGCTGGGAGACTGAGGTAGTGTTGGATCTCGTTAACCCCAGATCCCAGCAGTTGGGTAACATCCCGCCTAGTAGTGCAGTCCATATTTGAGCTGAAGAAAACCGCAGTTTTATCCACGTTAACCACCTGGCCTAATGAGTCCGAGTACAACTGTAAAATGTTCAAAAAACTCCTTATGTTTTGATCCGTAGCCCTAAGAAATATGATGGCATCTTCCGCAAATAGAAGGTGAGTAAGCGGAGGCCCCCGCGGGTTGAGTTTTATTCCATGTAAACCACCATGGGCAACCGCATTTGATATAAGCACTGATAGACCCTCGACACACAAAATGAACAGGTTTGGGGAGAGTGGATCCCCTTGCCTTAGGCCCCTAGACGGATGGAAATAACCAGATTTGAAATCATTGATATTTACCCTATACTGCACCGTTGATAAGCAAGTCATAATCCAGTCAATCCATCTCAAGCTGAAATTCATTGCGACCATAACTTGCTTGAAAAAAGCCACTCCACTCTGTCATATGCCTTTGACTTGTCGAGTTTGATGGCGATTTCTTGCCTCTTCCCCCCTCTATGCCTACTAAGAGAGTGAATGGCTTCGTAGGCAACAACCATGTTGTTAGTGACTAACCGTCCAGGTACAAAAGCACTCTGCTGCTCGCCGATGATGTCCACCAACACCACTTTGAGTCTATTCACCAAAACTTTTGCCAGAATTTTATAAGCAACCTTGCATAGGCTTATAGGATGATAATGAGTTAAATCTTGAGCATCGGCCTTCTTTGGGATCAAGATCAGTGTGGTGGCATTCAGGCCGCGCAAATGACCCTCAACCAATGACTAGTCGTGCTCCTCCATAAAAGCTTTGCACCATTTAAACACATCCTGACCCACCGTTACCCAATGCGTTTGGAAGAAATCCGCCGACATCCCGTCAGGTCTCGGGGCTTTAGTCGGGCTCATTGCTTTCACGACATTTTCAACTTCACAAAATTGGAGAGGTTTATCATCGCCCGCCTCTGCACATCAGAAACCCTTCTTGTTATAAGGCCAGAAACGCAGTCAACATCATTTGGCCTCGAGGATGAGTATAGTGACGAGAAGTGGTCAACCGCTAAGTCTAACATCTTATCTTGGTCTCGGACCCAATTGCCACCTGTGTCTTGCAGAGCATCTATACAGTTTGCCCTCCGGAGATTAGAAGCCATCCGGTGAAAGAATCCCGTGTTTCTATCCCCCCTCATGAAGCCAATGGGTCTTCGCACGTTGCCTCCATAGTTGTTCCTCGTCTTCTAAGAGCAGGTTGATGTTACATTTTAATTCCTTCACAGCCGCATCCCTGCTGTCCGTGGGCCTTTGGTTCAAGAGGGAAGTGAGTTCCTTCTGTTTCCAATCAATCTCTCGCCTAAGGTTTCCTCTTTTCTACCTATTCCATCTTGAGAGTGCACACCTGGATCTTCCACCCGAGCATTTCTGATATAGACATGTCCCCGTAAGGTTGTGTGTGGTCCAGGCGTGGTGAACAATGCGGTGGGCCTCCCTATCTCTTGCCCAGAACAACTCATATCTGAACTCCCTTGGGGGCTTCCTACTTTGACCCATAGAATCCAATATCATTAAGAGTGGACAATGATCAGAAGTTGAAACCGGGACATGGAGCATCTTCACAAAAGGGAACCGAGTTAGCCAACTGGGTGTTGAGAGCCCCCTGTCTAATCTCGCCTCCACCCTTTGAACACCACAACGATTATTACTCCAAGTCATAGTTAGACCAACGAACCCCAGATCAATCAAGTTGCACCTATCCACCGTCCCACAAAAAAGATCCATCTGGCCCTACGCCCGTGTCCTCTGACTTAGGTATTCAGTTGGACCCATAACTTCATTGAAATCACCCATTACTAGCCACAGTAAGTAACTCTGCTCACCCAGCTGGATGAGGGTATTCCAGCTTTGAGGACGGCAGTTAGCATCCGGGTGACCATAAAAGTCCGTGAACCTCCAATCTTGAAAAGCAGCATCAATATGGTGGGTGGAAAAACTTTTGATGTTTGCAGAGTCTTGGTTGTTCCACAAAAGGGCCAATCCTCCCCTTCTCGCATTTGGCTCAACTGTGAAGCAGCAATCAAACTTTAACTTATGTCTAATCCCCTCCATGTCCTTCGTATTACTTTTGGTTTCACTAAGGAAGACTAGTTTGGGCTCTTGATTCCTGACCAAGTCAAGAAGACATCGAATTGCACATGGGTTCCCAAGCCCAAGGTAATTCCAGGCAATGATTGCCATTTTAAAGGAGGCGGGGTTGGGGTCCCCCCTCAGCCACCACCTCCAGACTCCCTTCATTCCCGGGTCCCTTCAACCGTTTCGATGTGGGGTGCAGACCATCTGGTTCCGCTGACATTCCCCTCTTCACCATAATCCCACCATCCCCTTCATTGAGGTAAAGACTTCCTGACCCCTCCACCCGCCTTGCTTTCCGTTTCCACCTCCCTTTGGTCCTCCTTGGTAGTTCCCCCTCCCCCCCCCGGACAATAGATCCTCGCGTGGGCCATCATCCTCAGTTGAACAATTCGGATAATAAGATATAGTCCCCATTGCCTCCCCCTTAACACTTTCTCCCCCTCCCTCTCCTCCTTGCTTCTCAATGTTTTCGGCCCCTGTAGTTACCCCACTGCTCCCCTCATACATAATTGTCCCCATCCTAACATCAAGAGAGTAGCACATCACGCCCCTCTTGCCCAGTTCAAAAAACTGCCCCCCACCTTCATCCCGCACATTTTCCTCTAGCCATCGATTAGGTGGGCAGATTTGCATGTTAATGATGGGTTTCCAACCAAAACAAAGTGCCCGGTATGCCCCACCAATCTACTCTTGTCCCCCACATCGCTGCTTTCCCCCTTCCACTCCCAACAGCATTGCTGCCCTCCACTCCTCTCCCATCAAGCGTGACGTCCCTCAACCCCTCCCCTGCTACTTCACTCCTTTGGGCGCACGCTGCATCGGAGATCATCTGTTGCTGCTGGAGAATTGATTCAGTGGAAGCACGGAGCTATCCCCTATTGACGCTACTGCCTCCTGGCTTAGCCATGGGAGTCTCCTCCATAGCCCCCTTCGACGAAAGCCACGACTCCCTCCCGTCTCCTTGCTCCATTCCCATCACTGGTAGGGATCTATATGAGAGAGACTGATCACCAACATACCTCACTGGATTCACCCTATTCACGAAGACGCATTGGTCTTGCCCCAGCTCTCAGTCCACTGCCATATGGTAAATCAGCTTCGGCCAGCTCCCTCATCTCCTTAGATACGATGGTGCAGTCTTTGAGAGCATGTCCCATAATGCCACAGCAATAACAGAAAATAGGCAGCTTGTCATACTAGAAGCTAACCCACTTCCTTTGTTGCTCACCAACTTGAATAAAGATTCCCCTTCTCAATGGCTCTCTGCAATCTACCAAGACTCGGATCTTTAGTTCCAATTCTGTGGCCACGATCGTCTCCACTTCGTCAAAAGAACTCCCAATGCTGGTTCCTAGAATTTGTTTGCCCACATTGTAGGGTATTTCCGTTATATGAACCCACAGTGGCGTTTTGACGAGCACCAGGTGAGCGAGCTCTGTTTCTTCTTTCAACTCTGCAATGAGGACCAAGTTCCCCTCGAATAACCATGGGCGACCTTCTAGAACCCTGTCCCTGTCACATGAGTTCGAAAACGATACCCTGAATAGGTTCTCCCCCACCTCCAAGAACTGGTATGATCCTTTCGTCCTCCACAGCCGCCGCATCATGGCTTTGAATAGTTCCCGGTTATATTTTTTAGCAATCCACGTGGAGCAGAGGACAACGGCCTCCACACCTGGCTTGATTTTCTTTATAGCTTCTCCCGAAATTTCCATTGTCTGCAATTCCTCACCGAGGAGATCGCCAATACTCGGGTCCATTCGTCCCTGCTCTCGACCTTTCGGGGATTCCCGACCAGCTTGCAGCTTCTACGCGAACACTCCCAAGTGCCCTCTACTTAGCCTTTAGAAAACCACAAGAGAACGATGGCCAAATTCCCCTTCTCCTCCACCCAGCTCCGAGCACGCCCAAGTCACCTATCGGAGCTACTTGTGGAAGTACTCTAGTTTTGAGAAGAACAGAAACAGTGTTTTTAGTATCGTGGTATGTAGGAGGTATATTTGAGATTATAGTCAAATATAATAAGTATATTTGAAAAAAGTTCAAAATTTTTTCAAAAAAATAATAAACAATTTGATTGAGATCCTAGCTTAGTGTGTCGCCTTAATTTTTTATTGATATTTATCCGTTACCTCGTTTCAACAGGCATTACAATGACGATCTAAGATATTCTCATAACTTTTTAGCAATATCCTATAATTTTTCTAATAATAATTTCTAACCATCATAACTTATTGACGCTCTCACATAAACTACATATGCCACCACTATTTCATGTGAGGAAACCTATAACACCCAGGAGGGGGTGTTATATGCACCTAGATGCATTCAGCTGTATACTTAAAAATCTCTAAAAATAGTAAAAGGTAATATGCATATTAAATAAATTTATATATTTTATAAAAAAAAGTTTAAAAAAATAAAAATGAGCAAAGTACACCAGATATATTGAGTGAGAACACGTCTAGAAGGCATGCGGGGTTCGCTGGTCGTGCTATCCTAATTACGACGATGTAAATTTGAACATCCCTAGAAAATACACATCGATTGCCTCGACGGACGTTCCTTACGTGTCGTACCCTCTATTTCGTCGACAAACAAACGGGCATTGGAAATCCGCTGGAAGCCCATCAAAATATTAGAGTTTTTAGTAATTTTTAAAAATCAAACCATTCATGTAACCGTAAGCATTCATGGTAAAAATCTTGCAAATTGGATATTAAAATCATCTTAAATAAGTAAAAATTATAAAAATCATATATTTGTCACATAAAAACGTTGCAACACAATTTTAATAACATAAACACTTTTTTTAGACTTATCTAGTTAAAAAAAGTGTTTATGTTATTAAAATTGTGTTACAACACTATTATGTGACAAATATATGATTTTTATAATCTTTACTTATTTAAGATTATAGTTAAACAAGGACGCTTCTATGAAATTCCTCTCCTGTGAAACCTCTTCATTTTTGAAAATCTGAAGGTTGATAGAAAATTCATTGTATTAATTGTATTTAACAACATTTATAGTATCCTAAAAACCCTTTTATTTTTTTAATTTCATTGTATACGGGTCTCATCTATAAATGTGTAAAATCAACATAATAAAATAATTTCATATTAAAATATTAGAATGACTTGATATCAAAATATCAATTTTAAAGTAGTTTTTTAAATATCTAAACTATCTTAAATATTAATAATATATTGATAAATGATCCTATAAAGTATTATTACATTCTAATACATATGTGAACGTATCTAAGCGTTTTTCGTAATTTGCACATGAATGTACCTATTTTTGAGCAAATGTGACCTAGCTATATATTAGATTGGGATGAATTTTCTGTCAATGATTAACATTTCAAAAATAAAAAAAGTTTTACAACATCACTTTTATAAAATCTGGTTTCATAGAAGTATTCCCAATAGGTAAAATATATATGCTTAACGTTTCATATTATATAAATTATAGTACATATATTATTTATAATCAAAAGTATATCTCTCAATGCAATTCTTCAATTTAATTTTATAAATAAATATCATCTGATTTTTATAATTTTTATTGTGAACAGTTAAATTTACATTTCAAATCTAATAAATGGTTTTTTTTATCTTGAAAAAATGAAATTTTTACATTTTTGGATGATTCAGGCTCGGAATTTGATTACAAATATGAAAATATAATATTCATTTATTTTTATAATTAATTTTTTATTTTTCTTTCATAAACATATTTTTCTAAGAGTATTTAATCTATATACCTAATGTTGTCATTTTCCAATACTTTTATATATCTATGTTTTATTTTCAAAAAATCCCAAATTGCAAGGGGCATTTAAGTCATTTATCATTAAATATACTTAGCAAAATATATTTATAAAGAAATATAAAATAAAATAAAATAAATATTGTATTTTAGCGTAAAATGTAAGGTGATGTCTACACTCTATAATCGGGCTTGGAACGTAACTTGGTATGTGGAAAGCGTCAGGATTCCGATCATGCTCCCGCCGCATCCAATGCCTCGGCGTACCCCAGCGGCTCCTGGCATCTGCATCATGGCCTGTGTCAAGCTCGACAGTTGCGGAACCCGCTCATAATCAAGCCTTCCAGGCCGGAACGGATTGCGATACTGTGCACTTGAGTGCACTGACCTATTTTAAATTTAAAAAAAAAAAAAAATTATACAAGTGTTAATCTAAGTATATTTAACACGGCCATATGAGACCAGACGAGCTCTGGTCATCGGCTGCGGAACTGGATTTCCGTTCGCAGCCTGTGCTGGTTCGATTCCCATGTGGGATTCTGAACCATATTTGGGGTGGGGGCATGTGTGGTCCCCCTTTATACTTGGATGGGAGTTAGTGGTCTCCCCACTTGATTGTGGAAGCTTGTTGTCGTCTTCCATTGTAAGCTTGTTAGAATTGTCTCCGGGTTTGAATGTAATATGAATTGAGATATGATGTAAAAAATATCCTCCGATAAAAAAAAGTATATTTAACACGTGTATCAATTTTTACGATTTTTGAAGTATTTTATATATTTATTTTTAATTTTTGAAAATAGTAACATTTCACTTATTTTCAAAAATAAAAAATAAATATCTAAAATACTCTAAAAATGGTAAAAATTGATGCACGTGTTAAATATACTTAGATTAACACTTGTATAAAAAAAATTTCAAAAAAAATAAAAAAAAGTTAAATGCACCCTGGTGCGCAGGATCGCAATCCCGTTGGAACACCCTTTGCGGCTCGTATAAAAAAAAGCCTGACGCCCCTTTTCGACTCTAGTTGTTTTCTTTTTATTTTTAAATAAATATGTAGAATTATGTATATTTAACTTATAAATTAATTTTAGTTATTTTTAGATAATTTAAGTATTTTTTATTTATAAGCGCAGTGGCATTTTTTATGATTTCTGACTCAAAAAATTACGAAAATACTACATTATTTAAAAATAAAAATACCAAAAATTTTAATTTATAAGTTAAATACACTAAATTTTATACATTTATGAAAAATCAAAAAAATATTTATGAGAAGGTGCCATGGCTTGACGCATGGGGGATGAAATCACCCATTTTTTATAACATTCAACCGATCTACTTTAAAAACTTTATTTTTTAATTTTTAAAAATATTGATAAATATTTTATTTTAAAAATCTAACCGTATATATTATTTAAAATATAATTTTAATGATTCATAATAAAAATAGTATAAATCTAATGGTGATGATTAAAAAATTATAATATAAAGATACAAACGATGTTTATATTTTTGGTTATAAATAAGATAAAAATAATATTTATATGAACTTAAACGATATGCATGTGTTTGCTTTAGCCGAGTTTAAAAAAGTTTTTTATTTTGAGAAAATATTATATATTAATTTTTATTTACTAAATATATAATTTTGTAATTTTTAGTTATTTAAGTTCACACTAACATCTATTTTTTAGTTTTCATTATTAATTTTCATTATTAAAGGTCAAAATAATATGTTGAATAATCTATTGTGGTTAGATTTTAAAGAAAATTTTAATTAAAAATTTCACCTAAGTTTTTATTTTAGAGTTTAAAATGCAAATGATCAATGTTGAGAATTTATCACGAAAAAAACCATTCCTTTGACTTCCGATGTTGGCACTTTTATGGGAAACAGATCCGGGCAACCAGCGGTGACTGAAAATCCACGTCATCTTGTTATTGCCAACGGATAATAGAAAAACTTTTTCCGCAACGGTTTATGCAATTCCTTCCGTACGGAATATGATTTTACGCACTTAACTTCTGTGTACTTAAGTTTATTTAACTTATTTTTAATATTTATTTTCGAAAATTTTTATAATATTGTTAATCTAAATGTATTTAATATGTGTATCAATTTTTACTACTTTTGGAAATCTTTAAATATTTATTTTGAATTTTTTTACAATTACTAATATTTTTAGTAAAAAGTATTTTTATCGAAATAAAAAAGACTTTTTTAAACTCATCTAAACCAAATATATATAACGTTTCATATCATACAAATATTATTTTATATATTATTTATAATCTAAAAATATATACACCATTAATATCCTTATATCATAATTTTTCAATTATCATCATTATATTTGAATTATTTTCATTACAAATGGTTAAAATCATATTTTAAATAATATGCTTGGTTAGATTTTTGAAACAAAATTAAAAAATTGGTTTGTGGAAGAAATTTCTATTGAGATTGTGGGGAATCCGAAGTCGTTCTCGATCCTTAACATGTTAAGACAGTACATGCTTTTTCTCTAGACTTAGCCTATAATTGACATGTGGTCTCTCCCAAGAGACACAGAGGACGTTTAGTAATGCATGAAAATTTTGGAACTGTGAGAAATTGTAAGAAACGAAAAAGAGAATATTTTGATAAATGTGTGATTAATAAAGTAATGCATAAAAATTTTGGAACATTAAAAAATGGTAGGAAACGGAAAAGAAAATATTTTGATAAATGTGTGATTAATAAGAAATAAAAGGGGTATAGTTGGAATAAATAGGTTTGATGTATATACTTGGTAGGGAAAATGATTAGAATCTAGAGTAAAAGTAGAAAAAATAGTGTGATTGACGGAGCAACGATTGACCTTGGAAAACCGAATACTATGAAAAAACTATGGTTTTCACACTCATACGTTACCAAACGTGGCCATAGCCTAGTACGCGTGGTCCCCGATAGGCTTGCAATAGACACGTGATGACACATCGGGATGTGATATAGTGCACCTGGGTGTACTTACCTTCTGTGAACTAAGTGCACCCAAGTGCAAAAATTTATTTTTAAATTTTTTGATATAATTGTTAATTTAGATGTATTTAATATATAATAATTTTTTATTATTTTTAGATACTTTTAGATATTTTTTTGATTTTTTAAAAATTAACAACATTTTCATAATTAAAATGCTACTAATTTTAAAAACTAAAAATAGATATTTAAAAATTATTAAAAATGATAAAAATTAATATACATGTTAAATATACTTAAATTAATAATTTTATAATTTTTCTTAAAAAAAGAGGGTGCTTATTAAATTCTGTACTACCTCCATGTAATGTAATACGACATGTAATACAATCTGACACTACCTCAATGCCGTGAACGGATAGTACCTGGGTGCATACACTTATTTTTTAAATTTTTTAAATTTTTTTATAAAATTGTTAATCTAAATGTATTTAACATATGTATTATTTTTTATTATTTTTAAAGTATTTTAAATATGTATTTTAATTTTTTACCATTTCTTGCGCTCGAGAGCATGGAGCCGGCGCCCTCCTGCCGTTGGATGCGGCGATTTGCATTCCACATGCGGCGTCAGACGCCACCGAGGCGCCGACAGGAAAATTTGCACCGCAGGCTCCTCTGACGGCAGCTGTCAGGCCACGGCCGAGATTTGCAAACCCGTCATCTCATGCTGCGCGAACCCGTGACTTTTTCAAAAGCACCTTGTCGTTCCTTTGCTTTACTGTCAGCGCCCGCAGGCCACATATAAAATAAAATATAAAATGCGTTGTTAGCGCCCACAGCACCGTTTTTTCAGAATACAAGTTTTTGTTAAAAGTAATTTTTGATAACATTATAAAATAAAATGTGTTGAATAAAATAATAAAATAAATTTAAAAGTTTAAAATAAAAAAATTAGAGGACACACTGAGTTCCGTTTTAATCATTCGTTTTCCGTTATTTTCTAAACAAACACATCACATAATTAATTAATTTATTTATGTTATAAAAACTAAATGTATTGAATATTATTATATGCTCTATATTACATTTTTTAAAAAATTAATAGTTATTTACTTACCATTCTTTTCAAAATATAAGCTTTTGATAGAAGTAATTTTTGATAACATTATAAAATAAAATGTGTTGAATAAGATAAATGAAATAAATTTAAAAGTTTAAAATAAAAAAATCAGGGGACGCGTTGAGTTCCATTTTAATCCTTCGTTTTTCATTATTCTTTAGATAAACACATCACATAATTAATCAATTAATTAATTTATGTTATAAAAACAAAATGTATTGAAAATTATTATTTATTCTATATTACATTTTTTAAAAAATTAATAGTTATTTACTAACCATTCTTTTCAAAATATAATTTTTTGATCAAAGTAATTTTTGATAACATTATAAAATAAAATGGGTTGAATAAAATAAATTTAAAAGTTTAAAATAAAAAAATTAGGGGACGCGTTGAGTTCCATTTTAATCCTTCATTTTTCATTATTCTCTAAACGAACACATCACATAATTAATTTATTTATTTATGTTATAAAAACTAAATGTATTGAAAATTATTATGTACTTTATATTATATTTTTTAAAAAATTAATAGTTATTTACTTAGCATTTTTTTTAAAATATAAGTTTTTCATCAAAGTAATTTTTGATAACATTATAAAATAAAATGGGTTGAATAAAATAAGTGAAATAAATTTAAAAGTTTAAAATAAAAAATTTAGAGGACACGCTGAGTTCCATTTTAATCATTTGTTTTCCACTATTCTTTAGACAAACACATCACATAATTAATTAATTAATTTATTTATGTTATAAAAAATAAATGTATTGAAAATTAAATGTACTGGAAAAAAATGATGCCCTGAACTCATTTCTAATCCGATAGGCTCCTAACGCCTTTCAAATCTCCTCGACCCGATTTCATTCCTAGAGAAAGGAAAGGGACCACGCATCTAGTGCGCGAGAAGAGATAAGAATTCGCTCCGCCATGTACGAGTTAGTCCCAATAAAGCCCCATTCTATCTTGGAGAAGGAATTGTCTATTTTATTTTCGAGAGCCAACCCATAGGAAGCGGTTCCTCGAATTTTCTCATGGGAAGTTTGCTATCCACCATTCATTTTGGATGGACGGTTGAGATTTCTGAGGTTAGTTTCGGCATCATAAATATTCGTAAGGATGTGTCGATTTTGGATGGAGTACACGCATTCGCACGAGCGCTTCTTCTCTTCCCCTTTCTCCCTTCCTTCCACCGCAGCTAGGGCTCAAAATCTTCATGGCCGTCCAAACGTCTTCGGTGACACGTATTCTGTAATTTCATAATAGGGCTGTGAGATTTAATTGGCAATCAGTGAATATGGCTGCCAAATATGAGTTTATCACTAGTTGCAATCGATGAGAGGAAGCTGGTGGATTCTATGCTTGGCAAGTGGTTCAGCACTTAGCATCGCTGGGCGGATGCTGTTTTACTGCCATGGTCGGATGCAAAATATTGACGAGATGATGTTGGATGTGACCTTAGATTTGAAAAGGAGGCAGCGAAATTTCCTTGGTTGTTTTAGTGTCGAAAATTTAATGAAAAATTATTGCTGCATTTTTTTATTTTTCGCTGAAAGTATGTCACGATTTAGTTGGTTCCGTGGCCGGAATCTGTGGCTGCGTTGGTGAACAGATGGGCGCCATGGTTGCTTCTCCGATTTGGGATGGTGGAGCACCGAATTGGTGCTTTGGTAGTGCACACAAAATTGATACACATGCGCACCCGTTAATTGATCTACAATTTATCGATTTAATATAATTATTTTAATTGGATATTAATATTTCTAATTTAATTTTAAGCTTATAATTTGTATAATTTAATGGAGTTATATTGTTTTATTCATGTTAACTGATTTTACCCATGTTAATTTAATAAACTAATGAATATATCTTGAGGCGGTTTTTGTTCTTCATATTAAATATACGTGTATATATGTTGATTTACTTAGTTAAAATATAAATTTTATACATTGATCTAATAGGATAATAAATATATTTTTTATTTTTTGAATCAATTTTAATTTCATTGAATATATATGATTTTATTTTACTATCGAATACAAATTGGCCTATTTTATGCCCATATTTCAAAGTGAATGTGAGTTATTGTAGATGTTTAATTTATCCCATCTAAGTATTATGTTAATTTTATTATATTAATTTGCCTCAAATTAATTTAGGGTGTGTTTGGTTGGAGGTAAAACTTTTTGATGAAAACTTTTCAGAGTAGAAGTTGTCAAGTTGATAGAAAATGATGTGATATGATATGGGTAATAATGAGGTGTAAAGAGAATAAAGTTAAAATAGATAGGGTAGTTGTATAGGTATTTGTGTGGAAATTATTGAAAAGTAGGGTTGTTTATATAGGAAAATATGAAAAAATAATTAAAAATAAGGTAGTTATGGGGAGTGAAAAGTTTTTGATTGAAAAGTTTTCATTGACATGTTTTGTGTATAACCAAACACACCCTTAATAAACTAGTAAATATTTTAAATTATTTTTGAGACTATTTAATTCTTTCAAAATGCACCTACAATAGTTGTTGCTAACAATAAATCACAATCATTATATTAATACGCTAAATTTGTAATATAAACTGCAATATATTATTTTATAAATTTAATAAATTTTGTTATAAAATTTCTATTAAACATAGTTATTTGCTAAATTGATTATTTAACCAATCACAAAAAGTAACATACATTTATATATTATATCTAAATTGCAGTTATATATAATTTATTACAATTTTACTTTTACAGTGTCATATATATAATAATTATTATAGTTTTATATATTTACGTAAATTTCTATTTCATTTAATTTAAATTAGTTAATATTTTTAATTATATCTTTATATTTATTTAGTTTTTAATTATTTAGTACAAAGTTTTCATAAAAATTACCTAAACGAATAAAAGAATTTCTAGGATAATATAAACGATGTTAAATATAATAAGTGGATTAAATTTTTTATAAACTATCAAGATCAGGATCATATAAAAGAGATGTTTTATAGAGGTGGGCCCAAGAGATTTAGTAAAAGAGAAGTTTACATACTATACTTTTTTGTAACAATATTTATAGACTTTAATTTTTATTATTAAATAATTTAGATATTATTTTAATGTAATTAAAAGTAATTTTTATATGTTTATATTATTAAATCTAAATTACAGTTACATATTTATTTATAATTTTATTTTATTTTATTTAAATTAATTACCAAAAATTACATGCTATTTGATGCGATTAGATGCGGTTAGACGCTGTTAGATTAAAGTGAATTTTATTAAATTATATTATTTGGATTTCAAATTCCGTAATTAAGGTATAAATGATCTTATAATGGGCATAGGATCATATCACAGGTGTTAAATTAGGATTAAATTATTAATTTCAAAAATTAAATGCGGTTAGATGCGATTAGATACGGTTAGATATTGTTAGATCTGGTTAAATGCGTATTAACTAGATATTAACTAAATTAATTTAGTTAATCAAAAATACAATATCACAATAAAGAATTATGCAGATGCAAATTACGTTAACCAAAATAATTATTTCTATGTAGTTTAAAAGTATATTTGTTCATCAATTTAAAATATTTAACTTTTAAATTAAGCTAATTGTGGGTATTTGAAAAATTATATATTTTTAATTAGAGCAATATATATTTATTAAAATTTTATTTTATTTTATTTAAACTAGCATTTATTTCTAACAACATCTTCATATATCTATTTAATTTTTATTTTATTTAATTCAAAATCAAGGTTTGCATATTTCTAAAATGAATTACTTAGTATATATCTTTTGCCAAATACATAAATTTATATAGATTATTGTTTAAACTATTCAAAATAGATGTGTGAAAAGTATAAATAGAAAAATTACAAATCTGTTATATGTAAGACTAAATAATAAGATAAGACAAAATATTAAGAAATTTAAGTAAATATTTAATTTTATTTAATTTAATATTTTCTACCTACATAATTTTTTATTAAAGAAATTTTATGCAGCCGCTTTTATGAGTAATATACGCAATCCAATGCCATGAGACTTTGCTATTTTTTTTTATCTTGAGTTTGAGAGAAGCTGACATGAGTATATACAATTTTAATTAAAAAATTAAAGTATAAATAATTGTATAGAGAATATTTCTTAATATTCTCGAAATCATTCTCCAAGTGCTCACTTTAAAAAAATCAATACAAAAATGAAATAAATTTAAAATTGGTCAAATTTTATGTGTGAATATATGTTTTAAATTATACATTTACATGATATAATTATTAAATCTATGATTGTACATACATTTTAAATTATATGTTTACATAATATAATCATTATTACTAATTTTTAAAAATAAATTTTAATCATTAATATATTTTCAAAGTTTTTAATATGAAATATAAAAATATATTATTTAAGATAATTTTAATATTTGCTAATTTATAATATAGAAATGTGACAACTTATTCACTTGGAAGGATAGGAAATTAGCTAACTCTAATTTCATTCGGCTAACTCTAATTTCATTCAAAGCTCAATATAATTAACGTCGTTAGATTTTTGAAAATAGCTCAATATAAATTTAAGCATTTTTGTTTGTAAAAATGGGAATAACTTATTTCAAACCTAGTTAATTTTATTATTTTCCTCCTAACATTCCATGTCTATATTTGAGCAATACCAAAGCACCCATAACCGGAGTGCTCTGAAATGAATAATGAGCATACTTAGGGTGTGTTTGTTTAGGGCAAAAAAGTGTCAACTAAAACTTTTCAATCTAAAACTTTTCACTCTCCATAACTACTTTATTTTTTAATTATTTTTTCACATTTTTCTATACAAACTACCCTACTTTTCAATCATTTCTACACATCTACCCATACAACTAACCTATCTATTTTAACTTTATTCTCTTTACTTCTCATCATTACTCCTATTATATCACATTATTTTTTATTGATTTGACAACTTCTACTCAAGAAACTTTTCATCAAAAGTTTTACCTCCAACCAAACACACCCTTAATTTAAAATACCTAATATTTTTGTATTTTTATAATCTTCGTTTCAAATTAATTGACAAATTTTTATTTATTTTTCACATTAAAAATAATTTTTTGAATTATTTATCTTGGGCTTCATTATTGGCCATTGGTGGTGTTGAAATACATATTTGTCAAATATTTGTACTATACCTTTGTTCTAAAAAGTAAGTTGGATTATTTGATTAATTCATTTTTCATAGAGCTTCAATTCAAATTAATTTAATTCAACAAAATTAGAGATAATATTGGGTGAATTTTTGTAAAGTTTTTATTTAACAGAAATGACAATAATTGATAGCTTTTTTGTGACTACCCATCATTTCAATTCGTACTTGTTATACTAAAATGAATAAATAAAAGTTAAGTAGTAAAAATATTAATGGAATAGTTTATTTTGTATTTTTCATTTCTTTATTTTTCAAAAAAGCAATTATTTTATTTTATATTATTTATTTTTATGTTTGAATGCATGTTTATATGTTGAAATTATATTGCAGATAATGCACATAAAAAGCTTATTAGCTTAAAAGTCCCAAAAAGTCAAATATATTTATTCAAAACATTTAAAAATACTTAATTATTAAACCAGTACCAAAAAGTCATATATATTTATATTATCAAATGTTAATTATAGTAATATAATTTATACAATTTTATTTTTAAAAGTCCATATAATAATTATAGTTTTATATATTTATTTAAATTTTATTTTATTCAATTTAAATTAATTACATATTTAATTGAATAATAATTTATTATTAATTTGTAAAATACATAGATTAGGTAAAAAATTCATAAATTATTAAAAAATTAGATTCGGTTAGACACGGTTAGACACGGTTAGATACGGTTAGACGCGGTTAGACACAGTTAGACTCGGTTAGACGTTGTTAGACACGGTTAGACACGGTTAGACGCCGTTAGACACGGTTAGATTATGGTGATTTTATTAAATCCTATTATTTGGGTTCCAAATTTGGTTATTAAGATAAAAATGGTCTTATAAGGGCCCTAAGATCATATTACAGGTGTTAAATTAGAATTAAATTATTAATTTCAAAAATTAGACACGGTTAGACACGGTTAGACGTGGTTAAACATGGTTAGACTCGGTTAGACACGGTTAGACACGATTAGACACAGTTAGATTATGGTGATTTTATTAAATCATATTATTTGAGTTTCAAATTTGGTTATTAAGATATAAATGACCTTATAAGGGCCCTAGGATCATATTACAGGTGTTAAATTAAGATTAAATTATTAATTTCAAAAATTAAACACGGTTAGACATGGTTAGACACGGTTAGACTCAGTTAGACACAGTTAGACTTAGTTAGACACGGTTAGACACAGTTAGACACAGTTAGATTGTGGTGATTTTATTAAATCGTATTATTTGGGTTTCGAATTTGGTTGTTAAGATATAAATGACCTTATAAGAGCCCTATGATCATATTACAGGTGTTAAATTAGGACTAAATTATTAATTTCAACAATTAGACTCGGTTAGACACGGTTAGATAGGTTAGACACAGTTAGATTATGATTATTTTATTAAATCATATTATTTGGATTTCAAATTTGATTGTTAAGATATAAATGACCTTATAAGGGCCCTAGGATCATATTACAGTTGTTAAATTAGGATTAAATTATTAATTTCAAAAATTAGACACGGTTAGCCACAGTTAGACACGGTTAGACTCGGTTAGACGCGGTTAGACTCAGTTAGACACGGTTAGACGCTGTTAGACACGGTTAGACACAGTTAGACACGGTTAGATTATGGTGATTAATTAAATCATATTATTTAGGTTTCAAATTTGGTTGTTAAGATATAAATGACCTTATAAGGGCTCTAGAATCATATTACAGGTGTTAAATTAGGATTAAATTATTAAATTCAAAAATTAGACACGGTTAGACATGGTTAGACACGATTAGACTCGGTTAAACACGGTTAGACACGGTTAGACGCTGTTAGACACGGTTAGATTCTATTATATTCAGAAAATAAAAAAATATTAATAAACTTTCAAAAAATCAAGAAAAATATAAGAAATTGTTATTATCGAGAGTACCTTAATTACATTAACTTTAAATAATATAACATAACTCTTAATAAAAATTACATTTTCCAACTTTACCAATTATAATGAAATCTTATTAAAAAATTATTTTTTGTACACTAATATTTTTTAAAAATTGTCAAATAATGAAAAATTATGTTTACATACATTTTACTAATTGATCTATCAAATGAATGGAATAGATTCAGATTTTGTATGTATATAATATAAAATTTATCAAAAAACCAAACATACTCACGTTTTTTAAAAAATATACTCATGATGTAAAATTACCATATTGCCCCTGCTTCCTTTTTTTTCTCATGGGAAGTGCTTCCCATGGGTTAGCCCTCTTTTCTCTTTATTCCGTCTCGAAATCGATGTATTCATGCATCGCGAACATCTCCGGCTTGGATGCTGTGAACGGGTCCTTAATCAGTCGATCCTTCCCCGCTCCAGGGGTTGGATGTGGCCTGTGGGCGCTGATAGGAAAGCAAACGAATGACTGCGTGATTCCAGTCGCATATATTCAATTTTTTTTTAAATTTTAAATTTTTTTTTATAAAAATATTAATATAAATATATTTTATATTTCCACGAACGATTGTGTGCTTTTGAAAAAGTTACGGGTTCGCTAGCAGACAACTCCTGTAAAACTATTAATAAAAACATATTTAATATTTCCACGAACGACTGTGTGCTTTTGAAAAAGTTACGGATATATTTAATATTTCCACGACGTTCTCCGAGACAGCCCCTGTGAAACTATTAATATAAATATATTTAATATTTCCATGAACGACTGGGTGCTTTTGAAAAAGTTACGGATATATTTAATATTTCCACAACGTTCTCTGACTCGGGTTCGCTAGCAGACAGAGCCCCCCAGCGAACCAGACAGAGCCCCCCCCACCCCCGCGGGTTCGCTAGCAAACAGCCCCTGTGAAACTATTAATATAAATATATTTAATATTTCCACGAACAACAAAACAGTTCTCCCCCACGTTGCCCGACTGACGACTGGGTCGTGCTTGGTGCAGGGTGGCGAGTGGCAGGGTGGTAAGGGTGGCGGTCTGGTTGAATCTGGGAAGGCGAGAGACGGCAGGAAGAAGGAGGCGAGCTTGTAGGCGCGCGACCATAAAGAGAAAGCTATTGTAAAGAACATGAACCCGTCTGCTGCAGACCTTCTCGAAAAGGAGCTCCAAACCATGACCATCTCGGCAAAAGAAATGAAGAAGATCCAATTGGGTGACAAAGTAGCAGTACTCTGCTCCATTTGGACATCGCAAACTTACAACAGAGAGATGTTCAAGGCAATGATGAGGAGGTTATGGAGAACAAAAGGACCTTTCCAATTTGTAGAACTGAGAGAAAATTTGTACAAGGTTTCTTTCATGGAGCAGACAAATAAGGAGAGAATCATGGCGAGTAGGCCATGGTTGTTCGAGAGGTGCCTTGTCCTGCTTGAAGACCTCCAAAAAGAGATGGACTTTGCCCAAATAATGCTTGTTAAAACGCCTACACATTTTTGGAATCCCCTACATAGTGGAGAAAAATAACTTGGGCCACAGAATTAGCAATTCCTTCGAGCATTTAGAGGAGGTTGTGACATCGGTAGTGGAAACCAGGATCAAAGTAACGGTGGACTGCTGAGAACCATTGAGAAGAGGCATGTTCATACAGATGGAATCTCACCAAAGGAAATGGATGAGCTTCTAGTATGAAAAGCTCCCCATTTTCTACTACTTTTGTGGAGTTATGGGACACGCTCACAAGGACTGTACTATCCTTTCAAAGAAGGAGATGCAAATGACTGAAGCTGATATGCCGTTTGGGAGCTGTTTGAGAGTAGGGGCAAGACTGATGAGACTGAGAACCGAGACAGAGTTGGGAAACAGGATGGCAAAAGCTCACCCCCACCTCTATGTCACAGCAGCAATTAGGTGACGTCTCTAACCAGGATAGGACTTCCAGTTTCCAGCAGAATATGCCCTCAAATGTTAGAGGGGAAGTGCACCTGATCGGGGACCCACAGTCTATATCGGCGAAGGGGGATTGCAATGGGGTAGGCCAAGGCAAAGAGTTTTCCAGTTTGTAGCTGGCTGGAGCACAAAATATGACATTCAATGGACCTCAAAATGTTAGCACTAGCCTAGACAGCCCAGGACAGAAGCAGTATGATCCCCAACTTGCGTGCACGCAGGCTGGCACATAGGACTCTCAGAAAGTGGACGAAATGGAAGGACTGACGCTAGATGGGGAAAATGTGGATGCCTGCTTACGAGTGGAAGTGAAGGGGATGGCGAGGAGGATGGGAAAATCAATGCAATCAGCAGGGGGGCAATGGGACTACACAATCAGAGGGGTTTTCATCCTTGTAGGCTAAAAGGGGTGGTGGATAGCAGTATGGGGGGAAGAAGTGGGGTGTTTCTCTATGTGCGGGGGAAGGGGATTGGGGGCCAAGTGTTGTTGTCTCCGAGGAAGCAATAGGGGGTGGCGACCATTGGAGGCAGGGAGGCAAACCACCAGTGGGGAGTGATGGAGTGGGAACTCGGCTCTTTGCAGGGGAAGAGACACAGCTAGATGATTATCTATTTGACCAAGGGGAGAATGGAAAAACTGAAACCCAACAGAGTATGGAGAGAGAACGATCACAAGGAAGTAGAGGACGATGGAAGAGAAGGGCAAGGGGATTGGAGGAAACTAAGAGCTATGGGGCAAATGGGAGCGTAGCGATGAAATATGTTAAAAGAGGCTTGGAGATCGAGCAAAATGAACACCAACAACACTTGAAGAGGATGAAGAGGGAGGAGTTGGGTATATTAAAGGAGGTGGAGGCTGAGGAGGGCCCTCAGCCCCACCTCACCTAATATGGCACTTTTAGCTTGGAATTGTCGTGGGCTCGGGAACCCACGCGCAATTCGTAGTCTCCTTGACTTGGTCAGGAAGCAAGCTCCCTGTCTAGTGTTCCTCTGCAAAACGAAAAGCACAACGAAAGAAATGGAGGGAATTAGACGCAAGCTGAAGTTCGACAACTGTTTCACCGTGGAACCCAATGCTAGGAGGGGTGGATTGACCCTATTATGGAACAACGATTCCCCAGCCAATATCCAAAGCTACTCTACCCATCACATTGATGCGGTTATCCAGGAGTAGAGACTCACAGGTTTTTATGGCCATCCTGAGACCCACTGTCGATACCAAAGCTGGCACATTCTCAATCAATTGAGCGAGCGGGACAACCGGCCCTGGATTGTTATGGGGGATTTCAACGAGGTTATGGGCCCTACGGAAGTTATCAGTCAGAGGGTTCGCTCCCAGGCATAGATGGACAAATTTTGCGACACTATGGACAAATGCAATTTGATGGATCTCGGCTTTGTGAGGGCAGCTATGACCTGGAGAAATAATAGAAGGAGAACTCAAAGAGTTGAAGCCAGACTGGATAGGGGAATATCCACGCCTTGTTGGGTGCCCTTTTTCCTTTTGCAAAGGTATTCCACCTCTCTGCAGCCACCTCCGATCACTGTCCAATATTGGTCGTTTTGGACTCTAAGAATTGCAAGCGGAGACCCCCAAGGGAGTTCCGATATGAAATGTTCTGGGCAAGAGACAAAGAAGCACACCAAATCATTCATAATGCTTGGTCGTCGACACAACACTTGGACATTCAACAATGCGACTCTCTGGGTCAGAAGCTCAGGTCATGTAGTAGTGCACTATCTAGATGGAATAGGCAAAGGAGATGAAACCTCAGGAAGACTATTGACAGGAAACAGGAGGAGCTCGCATCTTTAATGAACCATAGCCCTACTGACCAAAGGGATGTTGCCATGAAGAGATTAAAACTCCAAATAAACCTCCTTTTGGAGGATGAAGAGCAACTATGGAGACAACGAGCTAAGACACATTGGCTCCATGAGGGGGACAAAAATATAGATTTTTTCCATCGCATGGCATCAAACAAAAGAAGGACCAACTATATTGAGGCACTACAAGATCATAACGGATAATGGATCAGGGATCAGAAAAAACTTTTGGACTTGGCAGTGGCACATTTCTCCGGAGTGTATTCCTCCTTGGGTCTAAGGGAGGCGGCTTGGGTAAATGATCTCATCACCATGAAAATCTCGGATCACCAAAGGCAATCTCTGATAAAGGCGTTGGAATTTGAGGAGGTTGTGAAGGCTGTGAAAGCTATGAGTCCCACAAAAGCCCCGGGTCTGGATGGAATGTCTGCGGGATTTTTTCAGGCACACTAGAGGACGGTGGGGCGGGAGGTGTTTCATTGGTGCAAATGGTTCATGGAGGACCAAGAGGCGGACGCACAAGGTAGCAATATTCGGGACTTAAACTCCACCACCATAATTTTGGTCCCGAAAAAGGCTGGTGCTCAATGTTTATCCCAATTTAGACCCATTAGTTTATGCAACGTGGCCTATAAGATTTTGGCAAAAGTCCTGGCAAACCGTCTAAAAGCATCGCTCCAAGATGTTATTAGCGAGCAACAAAGTGCGTTTGTCCCGGGAAGACTGATCACTGATAATATGCTCGTTGCCTACGAAGCGATCCATGCCTTGCGGAGACGGAAAAAGGGGAAAAAGCAGAAATGGCTATAAAGCTGGACATGTCAAAAGCCTATGACAGAGTGGAATGGAGTTTCCTACAACAAATCATGGAAGCGATGAACTTCAGTACCACATGGATAAACTGGATCATGAAGTGTGTAATATCAGTACAATACCGGGTGAATATCAATGGCTTCAAATCAGGATATTTTCAGCCCTCTAGGGGCCTTCGGCAGGGCGACCCACTATCCCCATACTTGTTTATTATGTGTGTCGAGTGCTTATCTGCTCTTATCTCTAATGCGGTCGCACGGGAGAGTATTTATGGTATAAGGCTCAATCCACAGGGGCCAACCCTTTCACACCTTTTATTTACGATGACGCTCTCATTTTCCTTTGGGCCACATGTCAGGACATCAGAAACTTCATGACCATTCTAAATCACTACTCGGAGGCATCGGGACAGATGATCAACGTTGATAAACTTCGGTTTTCT
Organism: Annona cherimola; assembly: GCA_030490835.1. Lineage (NCBI taxonomy): Eukaryota > Viridiplantae > Streptophyta > Magnoliopsida > Magnoliales > Annonaceae > Annona > Annona cherimola. The sequence goes on along the minus strand of CM059976.1, from coordinate 24,889,372 downwards.
TTAGCCAAAATGTGGAAAGCAGTTCAAGGGAAGCGATCACCCAACTACTTGGTTCCTTGGGACAGGAGTTTCATCAATATCTTGGCCTACCTGCATGGCTGGGAAGGTCCAAGAAGGGGATGTTCAAGGGACTAAAGGAGCATATATGTCAAAGAATACAAGGATGGAAAGGAAGACTACTCTCATGGGGAGGAAAATAAGTGCAGATCAAGGCGGTTGCTCAGGCTATTCCGACATACACAATGAGCATTTTCCTGATGCCTAAATTGTTTTGTAGTGAGATAAATGGGTTAGTAAGCAGATTTTGGTGGGGTGAAAATGGAACTAAACGCAAGATGAGTTGGGTTGCCTGGAAAGACATGTGCACTTCTAAACTGGCGGGAGGTCTTGGCTTCAGAGACATACATAACTTTAATTATGCCCTCCTCGCCAAACAAGTTTGGAGATTAACAACCTCAACCAATTCGCTGTGTTTCAAGGTTTTAAAAGCCCGTTACTTCCCGAATGTTGAGATATGGGATTGTAAGGTGAACCCATCAGACTCATTTACCTGGAAAAGCATATTGAAAGCAAGGGAGGTAATATATAATGGATGCAAATGGCGGATCGGCAACGGGGAACAAGTAAGGTTCTTCACTGATAGATGGACAGACACCAGATTACTCAAGGTCGGGCCCCTCCCACTCTCCATTCCAGAAAGCATGACGGTTAGCCACTTCATAAACAAGGAAACACAAACATGGAATAGGGAGCTCATTGTGGCGGCTGTGGGAGACTATGGTTGGCACGATATAAACACTATTCCATTTCCCCATATGATGAGGATGACCGCCTATTTTGGATGCACGAACCATCTGGTGTGTTTTTTGTCAAATCGGCATACAGAGCTCTATGCTTTTAGGGATGCGGCCTCCCATGATGCAACCATATATCAAGCCATTTGCCGAACAAAGTTACCAAGCAAAGTGCTAGTCTTCGGGTGGCGACTATTTAGGAATGCTTTACCCACATTGCAGAATTTGCATGACAGGGGTATTGCTGTGGATCCTTTATGTTTGTTTTGCAGGTCCGAGGTCGAGGATGCTAACCATCTGTTCCTGAGATGCGACTATACAGGGAGGGCGAGCGGGAGAGCGGCGCGGGTTGCCACACGGGGGTTGGCAGTTTAGGAAATTTTGAGAGTGTTAACCCAAAAAAACAGGCCTTCTGATTTTGCAATCTTCATCTTGTGCTGCTGGTGGGTATGGTATCTCCGTAATTCTTTTAAGGAGAATGGTACACGGACGGGGTTGACAAATACGCTTGAATGGTGTGTGGAGTTCCTTGAGGAGCACAGAAGAGCTAAGCCCCTTATGCTGAGTGGTTGCTTGGACCGACCTTTGGTACCTAGGTGGACCAAACCGCCATTGGAGGCTTTCAAAATCAATGTTGATGCAAGGAAATGCAAGGCTAGAGTGTCCATGGGCTTTGCGGCTGTTATTAGGGATTCTAAGGGCTTCTTTATTGCTGCTCAGGGATGGAGGAGGTGGGGAAACATGGAGCCCCTCCTCATGGAAGCCCATGCATTCCTGTTGGGGGTTAAGTGGGCTGTCCAGCTAAACATACTGATTGAGACTGACTCTCTCCTTTTGTGTAACTTTTTGGCAGGTGAGGGACCGATTTGTGCTCCGGCTGGGGTTCTCATTGAGGAGATCAAGACTTTGCTATCTAGGACTCTCCATATATCAGTTTATCATGTTTTAAGGCAGGGAAATGTTATTGCCCATGCCTTAGCAGATTTGATGTCTTTTTTAGTATTAGATCACCAAAATTGGTGGGGTAACGCTCCCAAGCTAATTTTTTTAGTAATGCAATCTTGGATCACTCAAGGGGACCGGGATACGGGCGTTTCCGTTCATAAAAAAAAAAAAAAAAGATTTACACGAACGACTATATGCTTTTGAAAAAGTTACGGATATATTTAATATTTTCACGGCGTCTACTGACTTAAGTTCGCCAGCAGACAGAGCCCCACCCCCACCCCCACCCCCACCCCCCTCGGATATATTTAATGTTTCTACTTATTGACTCGGGTTCGCTAGGCCAAATAAATGGATCATGTCCCCCCCCCCCCCCTCCTTTAAATAAATGGATCATGTCTCCATCACGCAGGCTGATGAACAGTTTTTTTTGCAGAAAAAAAAAAGAAAGAAAAATTCCTTGGGCAGGCTGATGAAGAGTTTTTGAGCGGAGGATTCTCTCCAGTGGATTTTACATACTCTCCTGAGAGGTGGTCGTCAAACTCCCTCGCCGGGATGATTTCTTCTTCCTCCCCGCCGGGATTCAGCAAAAAGCAAGGCACCGATCTGATTGTTACTGATCTGGTAAAGCCCTCCTTCCCGAGCCGTGCAGAAAGAGCTGCAGCTAGGCCGATGGTAAGTCACGGCTTCCGTTGCTCAGGTATGTTGCAAAAAATTGAATATTCCTGGTTCTGTGGCTACGTTTCTTGATGGCCGTGACCTCCTTGTCTAAAATCGCCCAGGAAAGCAAACGAACGACGGAGCGCTGCGTTATTCCAATCGCATATATTCAAATTTTTTTTTAAAATTTTTTATAAAATTATTAATATAAATATATTTAATATATTTATAAATTTTTATTATTTTTAGAGTATTTTAAATATTTATTTTTTATTTTAAAAAATAATTGAGATTAACAATCGTGATCCACGAACGACGTGTTCTTTTGAAAAAGCTACGGGTTCGCGTAGCATCCAATGACGGTTTTGCAAATAGCGGCCGGGCGTTCTGCAGCTGAAAAAAAAAGAAGAACGAAAGTATGGTTTGACTCTTTTTCGGACCGGGTGCATTGAGGCGCATAGGATTGGGCTCCCCAAATGTCTCCATCACCCACAGAAAGACGAGCCTTCCGTCTCCATCGCCCACAGAAAAGACGAGCGTTCTGCAGCTGAAAAAAAATAAAAAAAAGAACGAAAGAAAAATTCGTTGATGAAGAGTTTTCGAGCAGAGGATTCTCTCCAGTGGATTTTACATCAAACTCCTCGCCGGGATGATTTCTTCTTCCTCCCCGCCGGGATTCAGCAAAAAGCAAGGCACCGATCTGATTGTTACTGATCTGGTAAAGCCCTCCTTCCCGAGCCGTGCAGAAAGAGCTGCAGCTAGGCCGATGGTAAGTCATGGCTTCCGTTGCTCAGGTATGTTGCAAAAAAATTGAATATTCCTGGTTCTGTGGTTACGTTTCTTGATGGCCGTGACCTCCTTGTCTAAAATCGCTTTAATCGGAACATAAAAAAAATTCGCTTTAATCCCGAATTTTTTTTTTCTATGCTTTTGGTTCTATTTCAAAAATCCTACCGCACATATGATTTAAAATGTAATTTTGGCAGTTTTAATAAAAATCATATAAATCAGATATTAATGTAATCTTAAATAAGTAAAAATTATATGTTTAGCGTGTAAAAAATAATACTCAATACGTTAAATTCAGAGATCAAATCTTTTTTCTCTTCCACCGGCAATATTTCGGTTCATCATGTTTCTGTTGCACATTCTTAGCAGATTTTGTTGCCTTTTTCGGGGAAGTTATGTATGGTGGGGTAATCCACCACAAGATCACTCCATCCCATCCCCGTTGCATATCCTTAGGGAGTTGGAATAGGGTATTTCCTTTTATTAAAAAAAATACTTCTAATAATATAAAAAGATTTTTCAAGACTCATCTGTACAAAGTTCATATTAATATCGTTTTAGATTAAATGACACTTATCATATATGTTTTTCACAATTTTAAAATATATATTTTTCATAATAAAAATCATATAAATCAGATATTAGTATAATCTTAAATAAGTAAAAATTATATATTTAGCATAAAAAATAATAGTCAATGCTTGTTGTAATATAAAAAGATTTTTGGAGACTCATCCATACAAGATGCATATGAATGACGTTTTAGATTAAAAGAACCGTACCGTCTATGTTTTTGACAATTTAAGAATATATATTGATAATGCTCTTTTATGGTATTGTTTAAATTAGTAACATTTGATTTTTATAGTTTCCATTGTCGATGGTAAAAATTGGATTTTAAATCATCTATGCAGGGGGAGTTAAATTAAGTTTTATCTTCTTTAAAAAAGGCGTATATAGTTCTGGATGCGAGAGTATTTGACTCATTTTAAAATAAACTGCCAAAATCTCACGTAGCCCATGCCGGATAAATGCACCTCTTTTGAAGCGGCTCATTTCGTACTAAAAAAACTAGGTGTGGACAAGAATTGATTTTCCTCCCCTATCTAGCTACTCTTGATTAGGGAGTAGATCGGATGGAGAAGTTGGAGACACCTTTCCAAAGTACTTAACTTAATTTCCTCCGTGTATTTTCATAATTTTTAAATATATATTTTAATTTATAAATCAAATTGTACCATCTTATGGATATAGACAACTTTCTTGTAGTACTTAAGATTCTTTATTTTTGGGGGTGTACATGATGCATGGGCTCTCGGGGGAGTTGTAAAATAAATCATCAACTTGACCCTTAGCCCAAGCCCAGTATTATGTTTGGTTGTTTACTAAAATTTACCTTTGTTGGAAAGGGATGGATTGTTAATTTGTACGGTTTAGAAGATATAATATATAATAGTAGGACATGTATCGTTGGGTTCCATTTGCATATTTGATGGAATTGGACATATCGTAATCAAATATTTATCTTATAGTTTAAGTGTTTTATTTGTCTTTAATCTACTTTAAAATGGTTGTAATACTAATGTGTTTAAAAATTTGAAAATATATATCTTTAAAATAGTACAATTTGGTTTATAAATTAAATGCTCTTTAATTAAAAGTGCGCATTGTTAGAGGAGAATGAAAATGAATATAGGAATGCGGAAGTAAACACCAGAACTACTTTATTTTTTTTCAATCTTTTCAAATAAATTTCAGTCATTTTTCATCTCTTCAATCATTTTCTTATATATTTTCATGTAACTTTATTATGTATTTTTTAATTTTTGCTTTACTTTTATCTTATTTTTTCCATATTTATTTATCTCTAAAAAGGTTTCGTAGAGCTGAAAAATTGGACTGAACCGGCTCTAATCATACTGAAGAATGCCTTCAGTTACTGGTTCATCCGGCCGTTTTTGTCTGATTTAAGTTATATTGCTTTCGATTACTTTTGATGGAAAATTTCTCTCATACTCATAACAATTGCACATAATTTTTATTTACAATATTTCATAAATGTCTTTTATACCTATGATATTTTGCCTTAAATTCATTTCATACCCATGTCATTAATGCAACAATTATCTACCCTATTGAAAATATGTTTTTGCAAATTTAAAATTTTTTAATAGAGATAATTTAACCTGAATATGATTTAATTAATGGTAGTAGATCATTAATATAAGATATTAAATAATTTAAAAGTCATATTAAGATTGAATTATTTTAATTAGAAAAAAATTTGAAAGGGGAAAATCGTATTTTCAGGTTAGTAATGGTGGTTTAATGGTGTGGGTATAATAAGAATTTATGGTGAAATATTATGTGTATAGGAGAAATTTATAAAATCTTACGGATATATTAGGAATTTGGTGCATTTGTCATAGATATAAATGTAATTATTAGTTTTGAAATGGAAATTTTTCCATAAGCTAAATTTAAAAGATTCTAAGGCTTTGTTTGGCTGCATGACATGAGGCTGATAAACATTTAAGGAATTTTCTTTTTGAAATTATTGGGCTGCCCACTTGGGATGACTAAGTACCCAATGGGTACAAACATTTCAGGCTTTTCTTTTTAAAATGATTGGGCCGCCTCCTTGGGATGACTAAGTACCCAATGTAGGTACAAACATTTCATGGAAGGGTAGTAATGCTCTCACTCTTAACACTTTATGTATACGTATCATTTATGAAATGACTAAGAACTCCAAATTTTAAACACATTTAAAAGTTGAACCACTTGAAGCATTCTTTATTCATTTCCAATAATCTTATTTTTAGGTAAGTAATGGTGGTTTAATGGTGTGAGTATAATAAGAATTTATGGTGAAATGTTGTGTGTACAGGAGAAATTTATGAAATATTATGGATATATTAAAAATTAGGTGCATTTGTCATGGATATAAATGTAATTATTTCTAGTTTTGAAATAGAAAATTTTCCATGAGCTAAATTTAGAAGATTCTAAGGCTGTGTTTGGCTGCATGACATGAGACTTATAAACATTTCAGGAATTTTCTTTTTAAAATTATTGGGCCGTCCACTTAGGATGCCCAAGTACCCAATGGAGGTACAAACATTTCAAGATTTTCTTTTTAAAATGATTGGGCCGCCTACTTGGGATTACTTGGGATGACTAAGTACCCAATGTAGATGACTAAGTACCCAATGTAGGTACAAACATTTCATGGAAGGGTAGTAATGCTATCACTCTTTAACACCTCATGTATACTTATCATTTATGAAATGACTAAGAACTCCAAATTTTAAACACATTTAAAAGTTGAACCAGTTGAAGCATTCTTTATTCATTTCTAATACATTTTGAGCTCCATTAATGTTACTTTATTGGACCAAATCCATTCATTTTCTGTGTTATTTTTTATTTAATTTCATTTAAAATTATTTTTATTTATTTAATAATATTACTTAAAATTATTTTAACGTAAATTTGTATAGGTCGAATATATGACAAAATTTAATTAATTTATATTTGCTCTCTTTATACTTGTTAAAACTCATTTATAATTATTTTTATCATAAAATGTGGTAAATGGGGCAATGTTAACCGGTCATTTGAATGGAAATCGCTGGGCGGATGAGCTCGAGTATTACCAGTGGCTCTTAATTTGTAAAATTTTAAAAAATATTTACTTATTTATTTATCTGAAAATTTCGGTATGCAAATTAAATACACGTTTGTTAAATGAAAAAGGGGAAACATTACACGTTAATTGGAAATTTCGGTATGCAAACGTTCATTAAATAATGTTTGGAAGATAAGAACGAAATAAAAAAAAGCGCTGATTTTGGAAAAAAGCGGAGGGGTTCTTTTCCGTTGGCCATTTTGTCAAACTGAAGACTTGTCAAAATCTTCGGCTGGGAGAATAGCCTCGTCGGCGGCTGTTGCTGTGGCCGTGTAATTAAATGCCTGCCGGACCCACCCATTTCGGGAAGCTCTTTTCTTAGCAGCCGTAACTTTTGACTCTTGTTCCCTTCTGCCATCATTTATAAGTTCATTAATGTTATTTTTGTTTTTGGAACCAAATTCATTTATTTTCTGTGTTATTTTTTATTTGATTCCACTTAAAATTATTTTTATTTATTTAATAATATTACTTAAAATTAGTTTAACGTAAATTTGTATAGGTCGAATATATGATAAAATTTAATTAATTTATATTTGCTCTCTTTATACTTGTTAAAACTCATTTATAATTATTTTTATCATAAAATGTGGTAAATGGGGCAATGTTAACCGGCTTGACATTCATTTGAATGGAAATCGCTGGGCGGATGAGCTCGAGTATTTCCAGTGGCTCTTAATTTGTAAAATTTTAAAAAATATTTACTTATTTATTTATCTGAAAATTTCGGTTTGCAAATTAAATACACGTTTGTTAAGTGAGAAAGGGGAAAAATTACACGTTAATTGGAAATTTCGGTATGCAAACGTTCATTAAATAATGTTTGGAAGATAAGAACGAAATAAAAAAAGACGCTGATTTTGGAAAAAAGCGGAGGGGTTCTTTTCCGTTGGCCATTTTGTCAAACCGAAGACTTGTCAAAATCTTCGGCTGGGAGAATAGCCTCGTCGTCGGTGGCTGTTGCTGTGGCCGTGTAATTAAAGGTGTGTTTGAGAAGTTGTAAAATTTTTGTTGAAAAGTTACGTAAAAGTTGTTAAATTTATTTTCAAATTTATAGAAAATGATGTGATATTATAGGGGTAATGAGGAGGAGTAAAGAGAATAAAGTTAAAATAGATAGGTTAGTTGTATGATTAGATGTGTAGAAATAATTGAAAAGTAGGGTAGTTTGTATATAAAAATGTGAAAAATTAATTAAAAAATAGAGTAGTTTGTATAGAAAAACGTAAAAAAATAATTAAAAAATAAAATAGTTATGTAGAGCGAAAAGTTTTAGATTAAGAAGTTTTAGTTGATATTTTTTTATCCTAAACAAACACACTCTAAATGCCTGCTGGACCCACCCATTTCCGGAAGCCCTTTTCTTGGCAGCCGTAACTTTTGACTCTTGGTCCCTACTCTTGTTCCCTTCTGCCATCATTTATAAGTTCATTAATGTTATTTTTTTTTTTTGGACCAAATTCATTTATTTTCTGTGTTATTTTTTATTTGATTCTACTTAAAATTATTTTTATTTATTTAATAATATTACTTAAAATTAGTTTAACGTAAATTTGTATAGGTCGAATATATGATAAAATTTAATTAATTTATATTTGCTCTCTTTATACTTGTTAAAACTCATTTATAATTATTTTTATCATAAAATGTGGTAAATGGGGCAATGTTAACCGGCTTAACATTCATTTGAATAGAAATCGCTGGGCGGATGAGTTCGAGTATTGCCAGTGGCTCTTAATTTGTAAAATTTTAAAAAATATTTACTTATTTATTTATCTGAAAATTTCGGTTTGCAAATTAAATACACGTTTGTTAAGTGAGAAAGGGGAAAAATTACACGTTAATTGGAAATTTCGGTATGCAAACGTTCATTAAATAATGTTTGGAAGATAAGAACGAAACAAAAAAAGGCGCTGATTTTGGAAAAAAGCGGAGGGGTTCTTTTCCGTTGGCCATTTTGTCAAACCGAAGACTAGTCAAAATCTTCGGCTGGGAGAATAGCCTCGTCGGCGGCTGTTGCTGTGGCGGTGTAATTGCCTGCTGGACCCACCCATTTCTAGAAGCCCTTTTCTTGGCAGCCGTAACTTTTGACTCTTGTTCTCTTCTGCCGTCATTTATAGGTTCATTAATGTTATTTTTTTTGGACCAAATCTATTTATTTTCTGTGTTATTTTTTATTTGATTCTACTTAAAATTATTTTTATTTATTTAATAATATTACTTAAAATTAGTTTAACGTAAATTTGTATAGGTCGAATATATGATAAAATTAAATTAGTTTATATTTTCTCTCTTTATATTTGTTAAAACTCATTGATAATTATTTTTATCATAAAATGTGGTAAATGGGGCAATGTTAATGAGCTTGACGTCCATAATTGTTTTTTAAACATCTATCTATACAATAATACTATTTTTCAATCTTTTTTACACAAATATCAATGCAACTGACCTATTTATTTTAAATTTATTCTTTTTACTCCTTATCATTACCTCTATAATATCACATCATTTTCTATTAATTTAACAATTTTTACATAAAAAAATTTTCATTAAAAGTTTTATATTTTTCCAAATACACCTTAAAAGTTTTACCGATAACCAAATGCACTTTTCATGTAATATCTATTTTTAAGATTAAAAACCAATCCATTCATTCTATTTGGTATTGTTTGTTTAAATAGGAGGCTGAATTTGATTGAAATCAAATATATTCATGGGCTATATTTGGTACATTAGAATGTAATAAAAGTTAATAGAATTATTTATCTACGTGGAAGTGGTGTTTAGATGATTTTTATATTGAAAATACTTACTAATGTTTTTCATATTAAATTAATTCATTGAGTTGATATCCCACATTTATAAATAATATTTATTTATGATGATGCTAAATAAATGAAAGAGTTTCCATGTAATATAAATGTTGTTAAATATAGTATATAGAGTTAATTTTATATCAATTGTTTTAATATAGTTACATGGAAGAGTTTCATAAAAGTATAGTCGGTATGTAATTATACTAAAGTTATATGCGGTTTGCAAGGTTTTTTTTTTTTTTTTTCCCCTTTATGCCTGACATTGTTAGAATTCAGGTTTAGATTTCAAGCTGGGTTTCTATGCAGCCCTAGCCTATCCCAATTGTAGTTGGGTTTGGTTAAAACCCAAATTTCTAAATTACCAAAACCAAATATATGTCAGCTAGTTGGGTAGAATAAGTTTGGATTAACCGCCCATGTTGCACCAATTGCGTTCCAATTTTAGCGATTAAATCAAAATCTAATATGCTTATTATATTTAAAAATATTGGTTTTATTTCAATAACTGTAAGTATCAAAAATTTTGGGTTTCACTTGCTTAGAAATATTTACAATCACATATAAAATATGAAAATTGCTTATATCAATGTATCATTTTATTGAAAGTTATTATGATTTGTAGAACATTTTATCTATATAGGAAAATATTTTATATGATGCAGATATCAAATTAATAATTTAGAAATAAATATATAAATTAGATAATTTTATTATTGATTTACATTTTTACCACATTTATCGAATGAGGCCTAGACAAGTTTTAATGTGGATGAAATTGATATTCTGATCAAACAAATGGAAAGTGAATTAGATTTTAATTTTAGCGTTAATTTACCCATAAATATTATTTTTCAAAATTCGTAATTATATGTTCACCTTCGAAAGATGTTAATTTTTATAAAATATAAATATCCACCCAAATCCATGTGCACCGCTAGATGTTAGATATGACGGTAGTCTTTTTTTTTTTATAGGTATATTTTACATATATCTCAACACATATTACATTATAGCTCTGAGACATTCTTACAAATACGGAGATACATAATTCCTCCAAAGAAATCTGGAGACACAGCTCCACTAAAGAATTAGGAAGACATAGTTTCCACCTAGCCAAAGGGAGACAACAGCTCCTACTCCACCTCAAAGGAAGACCACAGCTCTCACACCATTTTTTCTAGGTCGAAATCCTAACGTGGGATTTGAACCCACGACCGCAGCCCCCGCCTAAGCCCTATTACAGCTACAGCCACCAACCGAGCACGCCTCGTTTGGTATGACGGTAGTCTTTAAGTGTTCATGCGCTCCGCTTTTGTGTGCATCCCATTAGCCTTTTTTTTTATTTTTCCAAATATTCATGACTCATAGGCATCCCTGGACTGGGGTGCAATTCGGGTTCTTGAAGCCTAACCTTGAAACTTGGGTTAACTTTAACCCTAATTTTAATTCTATTTATAAAATATTAATTTTAATCTTTAACTTTAAATCTATTTGTAAATTCTAAATTCTAACATTGTTTTTGAAAATCGAATTTGGATTGAGTTTTGGATTCAAATTTGTGTTGAATCATATAAGGTTAAAAGTTTTATATAAATATAATAAAACAATCATATAAGTAAAAATTATAACTTCTAGTCGAGCTGCGGATTTTTTTTAAAAAGTAATATGAGAATATTTCTTGAAAAAATTGTAACATCATAAACAAGATAAGTGTATAAAATTAATAAATGCGAAAGTAAATGATGGAAATAAAATATAAATATAAATGAAAATAATGTATTTTATTTATTAGAAAATTTCTTGAAAAATGTAACATCATAAACAAGATAAATGAATAAAATTAATAGATGTGAAAGTAAATGATGAAAATAAAATAAAAATAAAAATAAAAATAATGTATTTTATTTATAATATAATTACAATATGCTAAACATGTATTCAAATATAAACATAAATAACATAAATAAGCAAAATATAAAGAAATTTTGTTTAAATATTATGCATATAATATATTTTATAATAAATATAAATTAAAAAATTGGGTTCGGCTTTTTCGGATTCGGGTTCACTTGAACCTTTATCCTTGAACCTTTATCTTATCATATTTGCAAATAGGGTTCTTTGGATTCGAATTTAATTGAACTCTTATCCTATTAGATTTACAAATAGGGTTCTTAAAACTTGGATTGTGAAAACGTATGTTCTAATATTGTTGAAAATCGCGTTTGACGGGCCGGGTTAGCCAACTTGCACCCCTACCGCTGGTTGTTCTATAATTTAGCTGTCCCATGCTTTTTGCTTTTACGCAATGTCATTGATCTATGCTCTTTGCTTTTAGATACGTCTTGTTTGAATTTTTTGCATCAAGTCTCTTGCATAATATATATGAACAGTTTTTTTAATCATATTATTCGTATTAAATGCTTAGCCATTGTATTTTTTTTCGTGCAGCATTCTCGTAAAAAGGTCTTCCAAATCCGCTTGCATTAATGTCTGCATTTGTCAAAAAAGAAAATTATATTTAATCACGTTATGTATCATCCGCTGCATTTTTTTTTTTTTTTTTTTTTTTTAATTGAAATCAGGCTTTTACATGGTTGTAGTTGGGAAGTGATAAAACTTTTGTATGAAAAGTTTTTGAATTGGTAAAAAATGAATGATAGAGGTAATGATCAGTAAAGAGAATCACTGTAATATAAATAGGTGAGTTGTATGGGTAGTTGTATAGAAATGATTAAAAAATAAAAAGTTATATAGAAAATGTAAAAAAATAATTAAAAAGTAGTGTAGTTGTGGAGATCGAAAAGTTTTGGTTTGAAAAGGTTGTTCTTGCCAAATATGCCTTAGAAAATTTTCAAATCATGTCATTGCTTGATATGCATTAGCTGCCTTTTTTTTTCAAAAAAAGAAAAGAAAAGACAATAGTCTATTTTAAAACTTGGTATTGTGGTTAACCCAGGCTTGGCCTGATGGTTACACATGATGGCTTGCATGTTATAAGTCATTTCATCATAGATTCTCTATAGGAAAAGCATTTCAAATTTTTTTTAAAAACTATTATATAAAATTTCGACAAGCACAATAGGAATAGAGTTCCAATTCTTGCTTTCTTGAGACACTCTCATCATCAAACTTAAATCAATAAGTTCTCACACTCATTTTTAAATTGAGTTAAGGTCTCATAAAAAGCTTAGGAAATTTTCAGATTGAGTTAACCTCTTATAAATCTCTTATAACAAGTTTAGGAAATAAGTTCCTGCCAACAACCCTCCTAAGCTTTTGTCTAAGAAATATATGTTATTTTTATGCACTCCTAGAACTAATGTATAATAGAAGAATAAGGTCGTATTTATTTTATTTTGAGTTCCCTTGGATAATCTTTGTATTCCAATACCTTATTATTAAGGTCTAACCACCTTAATATATAAGTTCTAACCACCGATCTTTGGTCAGTAGCAACTTCATATAATTTGATACGTGGATGTTATTTTTCATTGTTAGATTACTATTTATTTTAGGTTTTTTTATGCCTTTCGCTAATTTTTAATTATGCCTAATTGATACACAAATTTGTCTTTAACTGATGTTGCATTATGTAAAGAATTTTAATAACTTGCATTGTCTAAAATTTTTAACGCTTGCATTTCTTTTCTTCAATCTCTATTTCGATACCTTTTTTAATTTGCATTTCTAATATTGAACTTCTCTTTTGCATCTTTTGTCGTTTCTTATTCGCATGTCTCCTTGATACGTTCAACTAAGTTCTAGTTGTGAATAATTTATAAACTTGATGACTAATTATACATATAAAAATTTTCAAACCGTATAAGATTCTTAGATTAAATCTGTATTTGGTATAATAATGTAATGATGTGTATTAAAAATGAGTAAAGTTGTATTTGAAATTTGTATAGTTGTATTGAAAATTGAAAAATTTGTATTGGGAATTGAGTAATTGTCTTGAAAATAGTGATACGGATTCAATTCTTGAATCTTGTATGATTTGGAACATGTGATCTACATCATCTGAAAAATTTAACACCTGCATCTCTCTTTTTTAACTTCCATATTTACATTTTTTTCTTTATTTGCATTTCTAATTTTGAACCTATCTTTTACTCTTTTTATTCTTTATTTTACATATTCTACATCATGCTAACCCACTAACTCTCACTATATATTTAATTTTGTTACTGTGTGAGCATGAATCACTTCTAATTTCTGTATCCACATCACATTTGTATTTTATTTATTTATTTGCACTTTTATTTTATTCTTTATTTTTAGTCCCGTAGGTAGGGAGAAAACAGTAAGGAAATCTACAATGAACAAGAACCAGAAATGGACAAATCTTCGACAACTATGCATCTGTTGTCTTCCACTTTTTGAACTCGTTGCATTAGAGCTACTCCCATGAGTGTGTGCACGTGCGACTATGTGCGTGGCTGCCTGCCTTCAAGGCTCACGAGCTTGTAATTCTGATCAACTTGCTCCTTCTGCTGACTTGGGTCGTTTTCATAGCCGCGCTCACGTTGCATGGGCCCTCATGGTCCCACCCACAGCCTCCTTGAAAGGGGACTTCGCCCACAGTCTACCCCTTCGCCCACAGAGTCGAGCTCAGAAAAAAATTGACGTCGGTGGTCTCTCTCCCCAGGAGCTATCAGGCTAGAAAAGGCGCACCAATGTTGTTGGATTTCCCGTGTATGGATCATTGCAATTAATATTTTGCCTACCAAACTTTATAAATACCTCATCATCATCATCATAAGTTTTTTTACACCTAGGTGGGGTCGGCTGCATGAATTTTGTTGCGCCATTCTTGGCGATTATATTTTCAGAATCCATAAGAGATGTGGCGATGATTTTTAATAGCACTAGCTGCCAGCCTGACATGCTAATTCCGTTTTTTGTGGGCTTAGGACCCGCAGTGGGATAAAAACTCTTATTGGCAAGGTTAAACTTTATAAATACCTAAATTATCAATAATTCAGATCAAGAAAATCAAATAAAATATGTAACAAAACTAAGCAAGAAGGGCATGAAGGGTTCTTCTCAAGATGGATAGCTCTAGGGTTCATAACTTTTCTTACACTTCCCAGTAATTTTATTATATTTCTATGACTGAGTTATTAATTTAAGGTAAAATTATCTATGCTTCGTTTTTGATGGTTGTATAAATCTAACTTGCTAATTTTAACTTTCGATGTAAACCATTAGTTTTTAAAATAATAAGTAACATTATACACATCCCGAATAATTGTTGGGAAAAGCTAGTAGTTATCTTTATCCATGCTAACAAATCTATCACATTCTATAGGATAACGCCACCTCAAAATTATGTCAAGATCTTGTATTGCTTGAACCTATAATTTCATACTCGCTCTTTCGAGCTTCACAAAAAATTTCGACGACAGTCTAATGATTAGGCTATTAAAAGCATTAAACACAACTTAAGCCGGTAACTCAAAATTCAATAAACAATAAAACCAAAGTATTTACATTCATCATAGATCCGTGAAAAGTTCCGTTGCAAACCTTAGAAAAGGAATTTAACTCATAAGCCATGATGCATTAGGCGTCGTGATAACCCATCAGCATGTCATAGCAGCAATGTGGTTTCGAACGGTGGCAGCATTAGTCTCCTCATTTTCGTGGGAGTGACCACAGTATAAAAAAATTAGAAATATTGTTAGATATATGTAGTATATTGTCTAGAATGTCTAAGAATGAATACTCATAAAAAATGATGTCCTGTAAAGAATGTCCATGTTAAAAATAAAAATGAAATAAGAGAAGAAATAGAAAAACTCTAATTGACAAAACCTTTGTCCCAGTCGCTTGGAACTGCTGCCTAAAAACTAAAATTGGGGAACCGATTACGGTCCTGGGTGCATATACTCGTTATTTTAGTTTTTTTTTTTTTTTTTTTTGAATTTTTTTTTGCAAGATTGTTAATCTTAGTGTATTTAATGTGTATAAATTTTTATCATTTTAGAGTATTTTATGTACTTATTTTTTATTTTTGAAAATTAGTAGCATTTTAGGTAATTTTAAAATTATTAAAATGCTACTGATTTTTAAAAATAAAATAAATATCTAAAATACTTTAAAAATGATAAAAATTTATACACATATTAAATACATTTAGAACAATCTTGTAAAAATAATATAAAAAAACTAAAAAAAATGGATGTATGCATCCGGGAGCCCTAAAATTGGAGGGGGTGAATTGGATGCCTGCAAGTGTGGCGGTGCACCTATTTACAAAAGTGGAGCGCACTCGGAATGATGGCTGCGCAGCTGGTCGTTCATTGCGCTGGCTGTTCGGTGCCAAATACATCCGCTGGTTGCAAAGATGCATGCTACTGACGTGCCTTGGATTAATTGAGTCCCGGTCGTATGCACTTAGGTGCAATGAGCAGGTGCATATGATTATTGTTTAAAAAAATGATTTTTGAAATTTTTTTTACACTGTTAATTTGAGTTTATTTAAGATGTGTTTATTTTTTACCATTTTTGAAGGGTTTTAAATATTTTCTTGGGTTTTTAAAAATGAGTAGTATTTTAATAATACTTTTCATTTTTAAAAATTTCAAAAAATATCTAAAAGTTTTTGAAAATGAGAAAATTTAATTTACATGTTAAGTACAGTTATATTAATAGTTTCATGAAAAAAGTTTTAAATTTTTTTTTAAAAAAATAGGTGAAATACAAATGGGTGCATATGGCGAGGCTCCGAATTTAATTGCCCAGGTTGCTGGATGCTTGAAGCTATTGCATGTGTGTTTCCTGAATTGAACTGATGGCCTGGATGTACTTGATTTGGAAATAAGAAAGAGGACGGCTGGATCGCTGGTTGTGATCAGTGGGTCGGTTGAGATGTGCAGCTGGATTGTTTGGTCGGTTCTTTAGGCTGCTGAATTTTGTTGGGCGATCAACGGTAGTCGTATGATAAGAAGTGGGCCGTGATTTGCTAGAAATGTGATGCTGCTGCATGCGAAATTACTTCCATACAATAAAATATCGATGCTGGTGCGTTAATTTTTTTTCGATTGTGCCCCGAGTTCACTGGTGATGGCCAGTGATGAACGCATCGATGGATTTTCTGCTATTTATGATGTGCTGAAAATTACTGGCCTTTGCACATGTGATCAAAGTAGCAATGGTTGCTGAAGCTACTTGAATGATGCATGCACCAAAAATTAATTCTTGTAGTTTTTCAACATTATTTCGAACTTATTTAATTTCATTTTGCAACAGTAATTATTTATTCTATTTCAAATGCGAAGGTTATTACACTGTTCCAACTTCTTACAATATTTGACAACAAATTCCATGTGTGGTAAACATATATTTTTATGGGTACTGCTTCCACTAGACTCTTTTTCTGCATCGGCTTTTATATTTTTAATAAGGTAATTTGCATATATACCCACATAGTATACCCACGTAGTTTCATGAATTGCATATTACCTCAACATAATTTTACTAAAATTGCATATTAGTATCATAAATTGCATATCACCCTTACATAGTTTTACCAAAACTGTATATTACTTCCATTTAACGGCATGAGGGTAATATGCAATTGCCTAATTGGAATGTATGCATCAAGTACTATCAGAACAATTAATCTGCCTCATTGGCATGTATACGTCAGGTACCATCGGCACATTCGGCATTAGGATTATTCATATCTTTGATGTGGATGCAAGTAATTCGGCATGAGGCGTCATCCAATTGTTCGTAGAATATTTGAAACTGTGATTTGCTTCGTAAATGGTCGTGAAAATTGGAATGCTGGTGTTATTTGTGGTGATACAGAGGTATCCTTTTCCCCAATACATCCACGTTTATACGCATGCCACATTTGAATTTTAAAAGTGCAAATACGTTGTTTAAAGTTTGCTCATTTCTTCTTTCTTCAATGCAACGTGTGTGCTCCTTCAAGGATGAGTTGTCGAATTGAACAAGCATTCAAAATTGAACAAGATATTATTTTTGCAGTAACTGCTATGAATCAAAAGCTAATCACATTGAAAAGGTGGTGTATTTTCCATATGTTCTACTCACAAAGAGACATATGTCGGATATAACTATGAGTCCTGCTCAAATCAAATCAATGTTTAATGCAAAATGTATTGAGGCAGTATGCAGAGATATACGTGCCACTGTTGGGAGGACCGAGACAATTTGATCTGCGAGCATGGGATATCAAATGTCACTATCAAATGGGGATGATCAAGGGCAAAGAGTGTTTTATTGATAAGCTATGGGTGTTACAAAAAGATCCAATGCCATTAGATGGGGTTGAACAAGGGCAAAAGTGTTTTGTTCATAAATTGTGGGAGGGTTGAGACAACATCTGTGGGCAGGGGATAGACTGTTGTAAATGGTGACTTATGGCATGTAAAATCCGATTGTTTGTAAGGAGCTGAGCTATTCATTGGGCGTTTGAAAAAATTCCTCTATAATTTGCAATATGCTTGCTTGGTGTAATTTGAATATGTAATTTATTGAATTCAACAATTTCATTGAAAAGTGTCTCTTGGAATTACTCATCATGATGATCTTTTTGTTTTTTTTGCCTCTTATTATTAATGTCCATGCCATCTTCTTATGGTTAATGATTATTCAAATCCTAAGTGCAAAGCATGTCGCAATCAATAGATCCAAATCAACACTGATGCCAAGCATGTCACAGGTAGCCATATAGTTGTCTACAACAGAAAATGACGGTCCACAATGATATTCAAAAATTCATCATTCATGCCAAATTTGCACTGAGATCTTGTAAGCAGAAAATTTATGCATGATGCTAATAGGTTCAGCATCTCACTTACCAATAGCAATTGTCTTTACTAATTGCCACTAAATTTAGCGTCTGATCATGCATTCCAAATTCATGCATTTTGGGAATGCTTCTAAAATCAATGTGCAACAAACTAAGTTTTGAAGCTGAAAGACACAATATCTCAAAAGTGCGTAAAACTATATAAGGCCATTCGAGTAAAGAGTTTATAGCCAAACAATAGCTACCAAATACCTATCTTAATTAGGGGGTGTTTGGCAATGACAAAAACTTTTCACCTAAAACTTTTCAATCTAAAACTTTTCATTCTCTACAACTTTTCTATTTTTTAATTATTTTTTTACATCTTCCAACACAAACCACCCTACTTTTCAATCATTTCTACACAATTACCTATACAACTAACCTATCTATTTTAACTTTATCCTTTTTACTCCTCATCATTACCCCTATCATATCACATCATTTGACAACTTTTATTCTTCAAAACTTTTCACCAAAAGTTTTATTCATTCCCAAACACACCCTTAATGTTTACATTTAAACATAGAGAACTATTCATCTCTTATAATAATAAATACAGTGCATACAACAATTCATAATGACAGGTAGAATACAATAACCAGAACTAACCATAAATAGTAAGGAGTAAGACTTTATCTTGTTGATCATATGTTTGCTTTAAGAAAGATTAATTTAATTTTGATGATTAATAAAGAATTGAAATTTCATTAAAAAAGATCTAATGAATTTGTGTAAGCGTGCTCGGATATTTTGTCTCAAATTATATGTATGAAAATAAAAATATAAAATAATTTAAGTTTGAAAAGCTTTAAGTCCATATATAGCAAGTTCAGCAAAGTGAAGTTTCAGTCCAAGTAGACTTTACTTGCGACTTGGGTGAAGTCTCATAGCTAAGTCGACTTTGCTTGCAATTTTGGACAGAAATCAAAGTGAAGTCTCAACCGAAGTCGACTTCGTCTGCGACTTTGAAAGCAAACTTAATTTTGTCTCACTAATGGGTTTTGCTTGATTGGTTTGAGTTTATCTCACAAACGAATTAGACTTCATTACTGGGAGTTGGTCTCACCAACAAATGATTATTGTATTTGCCCTCTAGAGTTAAAATCCAGAAGAGAGCGAGTGCTCTAGATTGTATTGAATATACAATAGTGGAATCCAACATACAATGGGTGTGTACTTGGAAGATTTGAGTAAGAAAAGTTGTCTAAACCACTATATATTATTATCTCTTATGTGGTTTGATTGCTTACATTTTATATTTTATTTGCACCATCTCATCCTATCTCTTAGCACGTTTCATCAAGGGGATTAAACTTAGAAAGCGTTAAGTTTTAATTTGTTAAAGATTTTTCGAGAATCCAATTCACCTCTCCCATCTGGGATTTTGCTATAAACTCAAGACCGATAAGTGGTATCAGAGACGACCTCTATCTTATTTGAGGTGATCTCTTCTATATATCTATAGCGACTTACTTAACTTTTGTACCCGCATTTACTAAGGACCAATCATTTTTTAAGTCACCTCTATTTGATGACAATAATTTTATCTATTAGAAGTTGAGGATCAAACAACTGATTATGAAAATTAGTATGGATTCTTGGATAACCATACAAGATGACATTATTTTACAAAAAGGGGACAAGGCATCAACTTGGATGGAAGAAGAGATCATGTCCATCCAAAGTAATGTTAAAATAATGAACTTTTTATTTTGAGCATTGACAGCAGCAGAATTTGATAGAGTTTATTCATGCACAACAACTAAGGAAATATGGGATAAATTGATATCTATTTATAAGGATTTCTCCCAAGTAAATAGTGTTGGTCCCGAGTTAATGACAATTACTCAAGAGGGGAGGGGTGAATTGGGTATTTAAAAAATTTATAACTTAAGCAGAAACTTTACCCCGGATTAATCTAGTCCCCTTAATGAAGAAACATAATGGAAAGCAATATAATGTAGAAAACAGAAATATAAATCAACACACAAGATTTTATAGTGGTTCGGGCAACCTCCCTACTCCACTCTTCCAAGCTCACACTCCTTGTGACTTGGGTTCCACAAGTAGGTGATGAGTTTCACTCCAATCACACACTACTTTGCTTACACTTGATCTTAGTTATCCTAACTAAATCAAGTTCAATACAACAGGAAATAACAAAGAAAATTTCTA
The DNA here is from genome assembly GCA_030490835.1 of Annona cherimola. NCBI lineage: Eukaryota > Viridiplantae > Streptophyta > Magnoliopsida > Magnoliales > Annonaceae > Annona > Annona cherimola. The sequence continues at coordinate 24,868,663 of CM059976.1, read as the reverse complement.
CATGTTACTGTTGTGTAGACGCAGATTTGGCGCAGAGAAGAACTTGTGGTGTAGGCTTTAGAGATTCAGCAAGTAGCTCTTGGCAGTTTGAAGCAAAGTTCTTCTTCTAAATGTTGGCTTGATCACTTAATGCTCTTGAAGGTAGGAGTTATGCACACTTAATGATTTTCAGCTACCCTCCTCGTTCATATTGAATGCCTTTTATAATTGTGGAGGGAATCCGAACATTTGAAGGTAGGTGGCGATCATTTAATGCGCCAACATTCGAATATTTTCCGACCGTTGCGACCCAAATCGCAGGTGGAGTCGACTTCGGGTGTACTTCGCCCAAGTCGTAGATGGAGTCAACTTCGGGTGCGACTTCGCCTTTTCACAACAACTTCAAGTTCCAGACTGGGTCGACTTGGTCCTTAACTTGACTAAAGTCGCAGGTGGAGTCGACTTCGGGTGCGACTTCACCTCGGTAGGTTGCTTGACGAACTTGAAATCCTTGGAATGCTTTGCTTGCTTGGACTTCTTCATGCCTTTTGTTGTTCTTCCTTGATTTATTTCTCTTTGGACCATTGTGTTTTCATCCTAGCTTGTTTCCCTTTAGCTCCATGATTTGCAAGCCTTGAGTCCTTGAGTCTTGAATCTTGTATTCATGAATATATCTTGATTTGAATGGTTGAGTTTATGCATCTTGCTTTTTTTGGACTTGGATTAGTCTTCATGTGTTCCAATTTGAGCATCTGAGTTGACTTGATCTTCAACTTTACTCGGTTCTGCCTTGAAATCGATTTAAACCTGATTTGTCTTCTGAAGTTCTTGCTCTGTCCGATTGAAGTCGATGCCGGAGTCGACTTGGTCTGTGACTTTGCCCAAGTCGCATGCTGAGTCGACTTGGGATGCGACTTCGGCAACCCCTGTTCTTGGTTTCAACTTTGGACAGAAAACGACGCCTCCAAGTCGCTACCGGAGTCGACTTGGTCTGCGATTTCACCTCAAGTCGCAGGTGGAGTCGACTTGTGGATCGACTTGGGAATTGACTTGATGTGCCATGCTTCATTTTCTTCAAATGTATAACCTTTAATCATTTCCATAAACATGTTAGTAACCAAGACTTACTCAAATTGATTTGTTAATCATCAAAACATAGACTTTGCTTATTTTCCACATATTTCCAACAATCTTCCCCTTTTTTATGATTGACAAAACCGATTTGAGTATATACCTTTCAATGTCTTTGAAACATGCTAGTTTTGCATTTTGAACTGTTATCATACTTATGCAAACAATCAAGTTAAAACATTCAACCAGAAAACTTTAAAAACTATCATAAAGATTTAAACTCACATCCCGATCTCTTCTCCAAACTATTTAGACTCAAATCCCGATCTCTTCTCCCCCTTTTTGTCAATGTATCAAAATTAGAGATAGAGTGGGTAAAATTAGAGACATATGAGGTTGCTCCCCCTAAACAGGTGCTCCCCCTCAGTTTGTACTAAGTTATTTCTAGCATTCCCATGTCATTTCTAATTTTATAAAATGGTTCTTTTGCTAGAGGTTTGGTGAATATATCTGCAATTTGATCTTCTGTTCTTACATATTCCAAACATATGTCATGATTTTCTACATGTTCTCTAATAAAATGATGTCTAAGGTCTATATGTTTGGTCCTATAATGCAATACTGGATTTTTAGTTAAACATATGACACTAGTATTATCACATCTAATAGGTATCTCTTTAAAATCCATGTCATAGTCCCTAAGTTGTTGTTTCATCCAAAGCAATTGGGCACAACAGCTCTCGGCGGCAATGTATTCGGCTTCTGCCGTAGATAGAGCAACACTAGTTTGTTTTCTTGAAAACTATGAAACCAACATGTTCCTAAGAAATTGACATGTTCCACTAGTGCTTTTTCTATGTACTTTGTAACCGGCAAAATCCGCATCCGAGTAGCCGATTAGATCAAAATTAGAGCCCTTTGGATACCAAAGTCCTAAGTTGGTAGTGTCTACTAAATATCTGAAAATTCTTTTTACAGCTACCAAGTGTGATTCTTTTGGACATGACTGAAATCTAGAGCACATACACACACTAAACAATATATCGGGCCTAGAAGCAATTAAATATAATAAAGAACCTATCATGCTTCTATACAATTTTAAATCAATTGTTTTTCCTTTCTCATCTTTGTCGATCTTGATTGTTGAGCTCATAGGCGTGTTTGCCCCTTTGCTATTCTCCATGCCAAACTTTTTCAACATTTCTTTGATATACTTGGACTGGTTGATGAAAATTCCTTCATTTAGTTGCTTGATTTGCAGTCCAAGGAAGAAATTGAGCTCCCCCATCATACTCATCTCAAATTCCTTCTGCATAAGCTCAGAAAATTCTTGACAGAGAATCTCATTAGTAGCACCGAAAATAATATCATCAACATAAATTTGAATAATCAATATATCCTTTTTTTTATACTTGATAAACAAAATGGTGTCTACCTTTCCCTTTTGAAAGTCATGATCAATCAGAAATTTGCTTAATCTATCATACCAAGCCCTTGGGGCTTGTTTTAATCCATATAATGCTTTGGTTAATTTGTATACAAACTTAGATTAATTTTTCTCCTCAAATTCAGGTGGTTGTTCAACATACACCTCTTCATTTATATATCCATTCAAAAATGCGCTTTTAACATCCATTTGAAACAATTTAAAGTTCATGTGAGATGCAAAAGCTAGTAAGATGCGAATAGCTTCTAATCTAGCAACCGGGGCATAGGATTCCTCAAAATCTATTCCTTCTTCTTGTGAGTATCCCTTTGCCACAAGTCTAGCTTTGTTTCTCACTACAAGTCCACTTTCATCTAATTTGTTCCTAAAGACCTATTTGGTGCCAATAACAGTACAATCTTTTGGTCTTGGAACAAGATGCCAAACTTGGTTTCTTTCAAATTGATTTAGCTCTTTTTGCATTGCTATAATCCACTTTTCATCATCAAGAGCTTGATCAATATTGGATGGTTCAATCTTGGATACAAAGGCGTATTGTCCACAAATATTTTGTTTTGATCTTCTAGTTTTTACACCTTCATATACATTCCCTATAACTTGCTCAATTGGATGGGCATGTTTGAACTTTAGATTAGTTGGAGGTTTATAGGAGTTATTACCTTCACTTACCCTTTCTTCCATGGAGTCTTCTTGCTTTTCCACATGCAGTTTTTCAAGACTACTTGTTATATCATTTGCATCACTTAAATCATCATTTCTTTTGAAATATGGGTTAGTTTCATAAAAAACAACATGTATCGACTCTTCTACAACTTGGTTTCGTTTATTGAATACTCTATATGCTTTGCTATTCGATGAGTAACCAAGGAATATTGCCTCTTCCTAAGTTGATTTTTTCATTGTTCAAAACATAACATGTGCATCCAAAAGCATGAAAATATGAAAGATTTGGTTTTCTACCTTTCCATAGCTCATATGAAGTCTTTTTCAAGATTGCTCTAATGGTAACCTGATTTAAAACATGACGAGCTGTACTTCAGCTTCACCCCAAAATTTCTTGGATAATTTGCTCTCATTTAGCATTGTTCTAGCCATCTCTTGTATAGTTCTGTTTTTCCTCTCAACTACTTCATTTTGTTGTGGAGTTCTTGGTGCAGAAAATGTGTGATGAATTTCTTTTTCATTACATAGTTCTATAAATCGTTTATTTTCAAATTCACCACCATGATCACTTCTTATAGTCATAATAGTACTTTATTTTTTATTTTGCACCAAATTTACAAAAGTTGCAAACATAGATAAGGCTTCATCTTTGCTAGCTAAGAGAATTACCCATATGAATCTTGAAAAATCATCAACTATTACAAACACATATTTCTTTCCACCAATGGTGAAAATGTCGGATGGCCCATATAGATCCATATGTAGCAATTCAAGTGGCCTAGTGGTGGAAATTTTCCTTTTGGTAGAGAAAGACATTTTAGGTTGTTTTGATAATTGACATGCCTTGCAAATTTTATCTTTGTCGTATTTCAATTTTGGCAATCCTTCTACCAAACTCTTCTTCCATAGGGTTTTTATATTTGCCATGTTTATATGCCCAAGCCTCTTATGCCAAACCCATGGATCATTATCAATGACCATTAGACATTGACCATCTAGTTCATCAAGAGAAACCAAATATACATTTTCATGTCTTTTTCCGCTAAACATGATATGTTCTCCATCAAACACATTACATATAGATGATTCAAACACAGCCTTGTATCCTTTGTCACATAATTGACTAATGCTCATTAGATTGTGCTTGAGTCCTTCAACAAATAAAACATCTTCCATACATGCATTTGAAATACTATAAATATTTTCTTTACCTTTGATTTTACCCTTTTTCATTATTCCCAAAGGCAACAGTTCCATCGTTGCAAGGCTTGAGTTTATGAAATAAACTTCTTTCTCCGGTCATATGCCTTGAGCATCCATTATCCATGAACCAAACGTTGCTTGCCTTTGCCTTGAAAACATATCTAAAAAATAAACAAGTAAATCTTATCTCTTTGGTACTCATTTTATGGGTCCATTTGGGTTAGCAATCTGATTTAATCTTTGTTGTTCTAACTTAGAAAGTCCAAATTTTGTGTTTCTTGGAACTTAAACTAGTTTTGCACCATGGTCATACAGTTTCTTAAAGTTACATTTATAGGCTTTATGACCCATCTTATTGCAAAAATTGCAAGCCATTGGTAATCTAGGAGTGGGCTTCCAAGTATATAATAGTTCAAAAGTTGGCCTTCTAGTCCACATAACGTTTTTCCTTTTAGGCTTGTAGATAAGTGCAGTTTTGGTTTGATTTATCTAAAGTATTGGCACATTCGATTTGCCACTTTCTTTTTGCTCAAATGTGGAGTATCCAAGACCTCTTTTATTTGTCTATGAGGTCATGTTCAGAAATATTTTTACATTTTCTCCTGAATTAGAGAATTTAGCTAATGATTCAATTAAGGATTCATTCTCCTTTTTCAATTTCTCTACTTCTTTCGAAAGCAATTCATTTTCATCTTTCAGTTTTGATGTACTTTCAGCTAGTTTTCCATTTACAATAATAATGGAATTGCATTGTTGTCTCTTTAATGATAACTTATTTCCTAGCTTTTTGATTTCTTCATATAATGAATCATATGCATGTTATAATTCTTCTAATTCAGCACATTTGAGACATTCTTGAATAGAAGAGTGAGTAGATTGAGAGTAGCAAAATTTTGAAGTTACCTCTTCATTACTTGTGTACTTGGTTGAGGTGGTTTGCTCTTCCAAAACTTCCGTTGTGTTTAAATACAACAAATCTTCTCCTTGTTCAATCCGCGCCATGCAACATATTCTTGCACAATTTGCCGCATCAAATTCATCGGTTGAGGAGCTACTTGTTGATGAAGTTTCTTCATTTACGTACATTCCTCTTCCCTTTGGCCTTTGAAATTTTCTGCTTTCATGTCTTTCCCTCATTTCTTGTTGATCATTTGATTTCTCTTCGGGTGTAGGACATTGAGCTTGCATATGTCCCATACCGCCGCATCTATAGCACTTTGTAACCTCCTTCTTCTTCTCTCTTCGTGGTCTTTCTTTGAAGTCTTTGAAGTTCTTTTCTTTCCTTACGAACTTTCGAAATTTTCGGGTGAGTAGTGCAATATCTTCATCATCATTGTGAGACGAGGAGGTGGATTCATCTGAGTTATGGGTGACCTTTAATGCAATTGCTTTATTCCCTTTGTGGTGATCTTCATTTCTTTTCTTGATTAGCTCATGTGACCTTAATGAGCTAATAAGATCTTCTAGCTTCAATGTGTTTAGGTCTTTGGTTTCTTTTATTACAGTAATTTTTGGAGTCCAAGATTCCGGTAGAGCTCTTAGAATCTTCATAACCTGTTCAGGTTCAGATATAGCCTTTCCAAGACCTTTCAAAGCATTAGTAATTTTTGAGAATCTAGCAAACATTTCAGAAATATTTTCTGTTTCTAGCATTCTAAAGCTTTTCAGCTCTCCAATCAGAATATTTCTCCTTGTCCCTTAGACTTGAGAAGTTCCTTCATAAATAGATGTTAAAGTATCCCATATTTCTTTTGCAGTTAGACAATAGGATACTCTATCATATTCGGAAGCGGTAAGAGCACAAAACAGTGAGTTCATAGCTTTAGCATTGCTCTTAACAGTTCTTACTTCCTCTTCGGTCCATTTGGAAGCTCTTTCATCAATAGGCAAGGTTACACCGTCTTGGATTGCAATCCAAGAATCCATATTTGTAGCGATGATGAGTTGCTTCATACGAAGCTTCCAATAGCCGAAATTGTTTCCATCAAACAATGGTGGCCTAGTAAATGATTGGCCTTCGGCAAATGCGGGAACGGAAGTCGATTGGGATGCCATATCAATAGATCTCTTTGGTTTAACTCAAAGACCTGCTCTGATACCACTTGTTGGTCCCGAGTTAATGACAATTACTCAAGAGGGGAGGGGTGAATTAGGTATTTAAAAAATTTATAACTTAAGCAGAAACTTTACCCCGGATTAATCTAGTCCCCTTAATGAAGAAACATAATGGAAAGCAATATAATGTAGAGAGCAGAAATATAAATCAACACACAAGATTTTATAGTGGTTCGGGCAACCTCCCTACTCCACTCTTCCAAGCTCACACTCCTTGTGACTTGGGTTCCACAAGTAGGTGATGAGTTTCACTCCAATCACACACTACTTTGCTTACACTTGATCTTAGTTATCCTAACTAAATCAAGTTCAATACAACAGGAAATAACAAAGAAAATTTCTACATGTTACTGTTGTGTAGACGCAGATTTGGCGCAGAGAAGAACTTGTGGTGTAGGCTTTAGAGATTCAGCAAGTAGCTCTTGGCAGTTTGAAGCAAAGTTCTTCTTCTAAATGTTGGCTTGATCACTTAATGCTCTTGAAGGTAGGAGTTATGCACACTTAATGATTTTCAGCTACCCTCCTCGTTCATATTGAATGCCTTTTATAATTGTGGAGGGAATCCGAACGTTTGAAGGTAGGTGGCGCGCATTTAATGCGCCAACATTTGAATATTTTCCGACCGTTGCGACCCAAGTCGCAGGTGGAGTCGACTTCGGGTGCGATTTCGCCCAAGTCGTAGATGGAGTCAACTTCGGGTGCGACTTCGCCTTTTCACAACAACTTCAAGTTCCAGACTAGGTCGACTTGGTCCTCGACTTGACCCAAGTCGCAGGTGGAGTCGACTTCGGGTGCGACTTCACCTCGGTAGGTTGCTTGACGAACTTGAAATCCTTGGAATGCTTTGCTTGCTTGGACTTCTTCATGCCTTGTGTTGTTCTTCTTTGATTTATTTCTCTTTGGACCATTGTGTTTTCATCCTAGCTTGTTTTCCTTTAGCTCCATGATTTGCAAGCCTTGAGTCCTTGAGTCTTGAATCTTGTATTCATGAATATATCTTGATTTGAATGGTTGAATTTATGCATCTTGCTTTCTTTGGACTTGGATTAGTCTTCATGTGTTCCAATTTGAGCATCTGAGTTGACTTGATCTTCAACTTTACTCGGTTCTGCCTTGAAATCGATTTAAACCTGATTTGTCTTCTGAAGTTCTTGCTCTGTCCGATTGAAGTCGATGCCGGAGTCGACTTGGTCTGCGACTTTGCCCAAGTCGCATGCTGAGTCGACTTGGGATGCGACTTCGGCAACCCGTGTTCTTGGTTTCAACTCTGGACAGAAAACGACGCCTCCAAGTCACTACCCGGAGTCGACTTGGTCTGCGATTTCACCTCAAGTCGCAGGTGGAGTCGACTTGGGGATCGACTTGGCCTAAGTCGATGCCTGAGTCGACTTGGGAATCGACTTGACGTGTCATGATTCATTTTTTTCAAATGTATAACCGTTAATCATTTCCACAAATATGTTAGTAACCAGGACTTACTCAAATTGATTTGTTAATCATCAAAACATAGACTTAGCTTATTTTCCACATATTTTCAACAAATAAAACTAAAAGGAACATCTTCATTGGTGATTTCGTGAGCTTTCAAATGTTAGATGGTGAGTTTATTTCAGAAATATATGCTAGATTTTCTAAAATTAGTAATACTCTTAAAGGTTTAGAATAGCTAATTTCTGAAAGGGAGCAGGTTATGAATATACTTAGAGCATTGCTAAACTCATGCAATCAAAAGTTCATAGCTATTGAGGAGACAAAAGATTTAAACAAGCTTAAAGTAGATGACTTGATTAACTCAATCATGTCTCATAAACTTATCAAAAACAAGAAAGAAGAATCTCACGGAAGTAATAAGTCTATTGCATTCAAAAGTATGAAAGAGAGTTCAAGTGTATCCACATCAAGCTCATACTCCAACATGAAGACAAACAAAAATTCTAGCTGACACAAGAAAATGAAGGATAGAAGAAAAGAATTTTTAAAATGTTATAAACGTCATAGTGTTGGAAATATACAAATTGAATGCACCACATCAGATGAATTGAAAATTCAAAATAAAAAAATTTTCTTAAAGGAAAAAGCTTGAAGAATGCTTACAAAGGAAGACACTACCTTAAGCTCTAGCACTCATTGAGTAAAAAAGAAGATGCATCAAATTGGGCAAGAGTTTTCTGTATAGTCATTGTAGAAGATGGAAAGGAAACTTGCCATAAATCTGAAGAGGAAAATGATAATACAAGAAAGTTCAAACTACTAACATTAGATGCACCAATGGATATCAAAGTAAGCTCATTTGCTTCCTATTGCATTTCATCTTCTAGTGTTTGTTCTAGATGCAATGAGTTGAATGATTTAGAATAAAATTGTGACTCACTATTTAATGAATTTAAAAGCCTTAGCATCAAATATGCTCAAAAGAAAAAATAATTCAATACAACCGCCTTTGCAAATGGTAAGTTAACGGAGAAGAATGCATCATTGAAAAATGATATAAATGCCTTAAAGAATGAAACAGAGACATAGAGAAAGGAGAACCAAAATTGAGAGATTCATTGACTAAGTTCTCTAACCTAGGAAAAAATGTGTAAAAAATTTCGAGAATGACCACTCAAGTTGATAAGAGAGGTCTTGGATATGAAAAGTACATTAATGCTAAATTAAATAAATTAAATGCTCTTATTTCGATTAAGGCTTCTAATACATCAAATGCGAGATGACAAATTTCTCAAGTTAAGAAGTTTGTTGATAAATCAAGGACAAAAATACCTATTTGGCAATGAAAGTGCTATCCTATTACTCTAATCTATGCTAGATTTTCTTGTCATTATTGTAATAAGTTTGGACATAAGATATATTAATACAAGGCAAGAAAAATATTTTATAATAGAGTTAGATTAGTTTAGATGCCAAAGAGACATTTATAAGGTAGAACTAAGTCTTGTTGAGTTTTTAAATTTTATGGTACTAATATTTATGGACCAATGACTTGGGTACCAAAAAAAAAGTGTGAGACTCCAACCTATGTAGGACTTAATTGTATGCATTGGACATATAAATATGATTTCTATGTGATTTAATTGAATTTTGGATGATTTTGTGAATTTGGTAAATTATTGCAATTAGGGCTAAGGACTAGAAATAATGATTCAAGTAATCATTATAAGCCGATATGGGTCAATAGGATTAAAGTACTTTGATGGTAATTGAAACTTATCAATATATCATGACTAATTATCTCAAATTATATAGTTTGATTTATGAGAATTTAAATGGTAATTATCAAGTTAAGTAGAAAAATAATAGAAAATTCATAAGGCGGATTAAAGTGAAATTTGAAAGGCAAGTAGGTAATGATGGGCTTAACCTTATGGGAGCATTGGATTATGAAATTTGAAACGATTATATAAAATCATGAGATTAACATTTTGGAAGGTTTAGATTAAACAAATTATGATAAGAAAATACATGAATAGAAAAAGGTGTACACATTTGACTTTTGCACCACAAAGTACCATGCATTTAAGGCAAATAGTGTATGGATTAAATGCATTTTTAATTACCCCAAATATGTGTCAAATGCAGGTGAAACGCAGGGTATTTTGTGCATTAATATGTGTAAAAAATTCATGGTATATTTGCTGGAATTAATGAGCTCAGAAGGAGCTCAAACTAGCATAGAAGTGGTGTCATGGATAGAACGTCCAAACCAGCCCATCACTTGGACTTTTGCACATTTTTATATATATGATATATACCTAAGTAGATAGCATGCAAGGGTACATAAATGTTCATTAAATCATGTGGAAAAATCCAGGAAAAATCGACATGATTAACAGCTCATTGATGGAGCAAATAGTGGATAGCAAGGGAGCATGCATATGGGACATCCAAGTAGCCATGTTTGCTTGATTTTTGTGATTTTTTATGCTAATTGAATATATAAATTAGCTAATGGCTAGGGTAAGTAAATACACATTAATTTAAAGTTGAAAGGTGTGGAAAAAATTGAAAAGGAAAGTAGCATAGGGACGTGCTCAAGGGGACAACAAGTGAGATGAATTTTGAGCAGATTTTTCCATTTAAAAATCTATTTAAAATGTAATTTTTTTGGCCATAAATTGGACAATACAACAAGGGATAAATGTGCATTGACATACCCTTAAATCATGTCCAAAGTGGGTCTCACAAAGCTGGAAAAAATTCCAGCTTATAAGAAGGGGTGGACGATCGCATGTATGAAGAGTTAGAGAAAAATTTCAAGGAGCCAAACACCCCTAAAACTCCAACAGCCTTGCACGCCCAAAGAAACCCCAGCAAGGAGGAAAGAAAAGGGAGAAGAAAGAAGGCAAAAGAAAAGAACAAAGAAAGAAAAATTAAGCTTGATTTGATTAGAGTTAAAGTTTGTAACAACCAAGTAAGTATATATGATGTATTAGACCCTTTGATTCTAAGTTTTCTACCTCAAGTTTTTGGATATGAATATGATTTATAAAGGATCCTCGAATGGTGATTTATAATGCCATTTATTTAAATATTAAATGAGTATTAGCTAGTATTGATGAATCTTGATGATTTAAAAAATTAAAATGGAAATTAGAGCGGAATATGGGTTGAAAACCTATCTTGAAATATCCCAAATGCATGTATTAAGTTGTTGTTCTAAATTAATGTCATGATTAGGCTATGAATCAGGCTTTAGTGAAATAAATATGTTGATTTAAGCCTAAGTTATAAATTTTAGAAAGAATGGAATTTAAGGCTACGTGTATGACCCGATTTCTATAATTTTGTGATATAAATATTGCATAAGTTTGACTAAATAAATTATGGATGATTTAGGGGGTAAACTACTATAAATCTAAGGTACTTTAAATATCTAAAATGGATTTATTAAGTTTGCCTTAAATTTGAAATTTTAGGGCATATATAGGAACATTCAAAATGGGGTAAAAATGATACTCAACATGTACATGGAAGTTGCTGTTTTGAAAGGGATTAAATTATGGATGTTAAATATGTGTTAATACCCTGAATTAGGGTTAGAAAAAGTTGGATTAGCTGCTGAAAATTAGGGATTATAAATCTGTTTTGGTTTAAGTACCGAAACGTACATTGAAAGGGTGTGTTTGACAATGAGAAAAAAATGTCAACTTAAAACTTTTCAATCTAAAACTTTTCACTCTCTACAATTGTCATATTTTTTAATTATTTTTCATATTTTTACATACAACTACCCTACTTTTCAATTATTTCTACACAACTACCCACATAATTAACCTATATATTTTAACTTTATTATCTTTACTCCTCATCATTACCCCTATCATATCACATCATTTGACAACTTTTATTCTCTAAAATTTTTCATCAAAAGTTTTATCCTTCCCCAAACACACCCAAAGTTTAAAAAACGGGTTCCAAAGTTGCTGTTTTGGAATCCTATAGTGGATTAAAATTTCATAAAAATACCCTAAATAAAGTGTTAATTAAGGATGTTAATCATGCTGAATAAGGGACTAAGTTGCTGATTTAAAATTTTTTATGAAATGTATCATATATGTGTTGTGAAATGGGTATATGTAGAGGGAAGGACATGAATAACTGGTAAATGACTTATGTGAATTGATTAAATGCAAAATGCATGAAAATATAATAAATTACATAATTACATTGCCGTATAGATACATAAGGATAATCTCAAATTTGAGGTTAATTTATGAGGCTTAAGGCAACAACGAGTGCTTAAAATAAGCATTGATGTATAATTTTTTAAAAAATAAGTGAAATATGGTATATGGAAGGTAATGAACCTTTAAATGATGATTACTGAATGATTATTAAGTGATTAAATGATAACCCTACTTATGAGATTGAACATGTTGTGTAATGGCTGATGTAATGCACAAATATATGCTATATGTACATTTCGACTTAAAAATTCAAATGGAACACATATATTAATGAAAATGGGTTGAAAAACTAAGTTGAATGCGAGCAAAAGAAATATATGAATGTTATATCATTCTCATGTAGGCAAGAGTAAAGAAAAGACAGATTCGGAAAGCTAACGTGAGACAGGTAAGCAAGTAAATTTTTAGAAGATTTTATTTTCTAAATTATTTTAAATAAATGCAACTTTTGCTCTAACTGCTTTGATGTGATTATTGAAGTTATTTCTAATGTATTTAAGGATGGTCATTTCTTAGTTAAATATGTATTGAAATGGTTCTTTTGTTTACAATATGATCTTCTTAAATTTCTTTGATAAATGTTATGAAAAGTAATATTTTATTAAATTTTTGAATGAAAAATCATGCTAGCATGTTAAAGATGATTTTTATGAAAGTTTCATGTGCACAAAGTACTAGGTCCACCTGCAAGGTATAACCAGACCGGTTGTCCCCTTTTGGTGTGGCCAAATCGCTAAGATAGACCAAAGGCCGACGACGCCCTCCCTGAGATGAGAGAAGACAATGACGGATGGTCGCCTAGCTAGCTTATATCCTATGAAGGATATGTTTCATGGTTTTATGTTGCACTATGCATGTCATACCTGTGATAGGTACAAGGACTATGTTTTCATGATATACATTTTCAAAAGGTATAAATTACTTTTCAAGATATTTTAAATGAAAAATATTACCTGCAAAATAAATTGCCCGAAAAATATACAACTTGTTTATTGAGTTTCGACTCACATTTTCATTTTTTCAACCCATAAACGAGTGAAAGAAGAGACCTGGCAAAGGAGCACGAGTCGACCATTGAAAAAATGAAAAACATTATAAGTTCTTGATTGTGAAAAAAATTATGTTGAATGGTTGTAAAATGATTTGATATTTCTTTGTTGACATTTATGGATGATACATGCTGTGACATCTGATTTATGAGAAAGTTTGAAATATATGGTGAATGTCATGATTAGTTATGAAATTATTTGGTGAAAATGACCTAAATATGCATGAGATGAAAAATAGAAGGAAATAAATACCTAAGGAAACATATTTAATTGGATAAATATCCATTAAAACCTGCCATGTGACGAGATAATAATCCTGATTATGTTTACCAATCAATAACGATCCCAAGGTAAGGCTCAGGTTGTGATGCTCGAGTTTGGAGCGCCACAAAAAGATATTATATTTATGAGGTATGTTTTATTTCAAACAAATACAAAGTCATTCATAAGATGAAGGAGCATTAATTACAAAAGAAAGGGGGAGTTGAGCAAAATGGTAATAACTCTCATTAAAGGTAAGTAAAGGTATGTTGCTCTCATAGCCCTCTCTATATAAAGACATTTGTAAGTTATGTCACATTGTTGATCATATGCTTGTGACTCAAAACAAATGATTTGAATACATTAAGAATATAATTAGTTGATTTCAGTATAATATGGAGGCCACATATGCATATTAAATGATGATTCAATTGCATGATTTTGATGAATTAGTTAAAATTGATTTTGAATGATAAAAGAAAATATCTCATACAAGTTTTATAAATGCGTGAAATGAACTTACTACACCCATTTTTACTACTTGTATTAATTCATTTAAAGCCTCACCTTTTATGTTGATTGACAAAAAGGAGAAGAGAATAGTATAAAATATCTTAAAAGGAGAATAATATTGCATATATCTTAGAGGGAGAAGTATTTCCATGCATAGTGGGAGAGTGCATATAAATGGGAAACAGTATTTTGGAATTGATGCATATATAATTTTTTATGTAGGTGAATATGTAGTTTCAAAAATTTTATGCTTATTGAAGAGAATCGTGATATTCATATACTCATATTTATGATTTATTTGAGAAGAGAAGATATTTCAATTAAGTTTTATCAATCATTAAAAAGGAGGAGATTGTTGATCACATGTTTACTTCGAAAAAAATTAATTTGATTTTAATGATTAACAAATAATTGAAACATCGTTAAAAAGGATCTAATGAATTCGTGCAAGTGTGCTCAAATATTTTGTCTCAAATTATATATATGAAAATAAAAATATAAAATAATTTAATTTTAAGAGCTCAAGTCCATATATAGCAAGTTCAGCAAAGTAAAGTCTCAGCCCAAGTCGACTTCAATTACAACTTGGGTGAAGTCCAACAGCCAAGTCGACTTTGCCTGTAACTTCGGACAGACAGTAAAGTGAGGTTTCAACCAAAGTCAACTTCACTTGTAACTTGGATGAAGTCTCAACCCAAGTCGACTTCACCTGGACTTCAAAGGAAAAATTTTGGATAACGAGTTCTAGCCAAAGCGAAATTGCAACCTAAGTCGACTTCTCTCATCCAAAGTCAACCAACTTGTGGCTTCATCCTATAACGGTTGAAAATTCAAACGTTGGAGCATTAAATATTCGCCAACCTTCAATCCAACAGCTAAATCTTCTTTTCCTCTATAAATATCATTGAAGTATGAACATGAAGAAAGTGGAGAAATACAAGATTATCTTACACCTTCTAATATTCAACATTATTGACATCATTGAAACTTTAAGTGCTACTACTTCCACTAAACTTACAAGATCATCTTCTTCACATAATAAGGAGCTTTCGGAGCTGATTGATTACATTTGTAAAGTATAAATTCTCTTTTTCTATTTTATTGTGTTGTTGCCTTGGATCGGTGTTGGAGACCAAATTCAAGAAGAAGCAAAATAGGGGTTTGGTTTGAGTTTGTCTTACTAACGGGTTTTGCTTGATTGATTTGAGTTTGTCTCACCAACGGATTAGATATGGTTGGTTGGAGTTGGTCTCACCAACAAGTGATTACTATATATGCCCCTTGAGCTAGAATGTAAAAAAGAGCAGGTGCTCTTGGTTCTATTACATATATAATAGTGGAACCCAATACACAATGAGTGTATGCTTGAAAGAGAGGAGTAGGGAAGGTTTCCTAAAACACTATATATTGTTGTCTTTTGTGTGTTTTTATTGCTTGCATTTTATATTTTAATTGCACCCTCTATCTTATCTTTTAGCACGTTTAATAAAGGGGATTAAACTTACAATAGGGGGTTAAGTTTTAATTTGCCAAAGAATTTTTCAAGAACCCAATTCACCTCTCTCCTCTTGGGTTTAGCCATAAAGTCGGGACCGACACATTTTTTTTCATCTTATTTATCAACTCCACTTCTTTCCTCCCCATTTTGTATTTCAGCTCTAGATCTCTCTTCCTTATTTCATTTTCTAGCTCCAACTCTTTACTTTCAAATGTTCGTTTTAAGTTTAGTAATTTTACAATTTATTTTTTGTGGGTCTACATTGTGTAGCTCTCTTAAGCGATGTTTAGGCAACTGAAATTGTGCGAAATGTGGGATAGGGTGGCAGGAATAGAAAATAGAATATTTTAAAAATTATACGATAATACGAAATGATAGGGTAAAGTTGGAATAAATAAGTTTGTTGGAAGATAGTCGATAGGAAAATGATTTACATATAAGGGTAAAGGTGGAAAAATATGATGATTGATTGAGGGATGATGGATCTCAAAAACCGTACTACCATGGTTTCTCGCCTCACATTTCTCATGCAAGTTACCAAATGTGCCCTTAAATTATCAACATATTGTGGGTGTGTTTGGAAATAAATAAAACTTTTGATGAAAAATTTTGAAGAATAAAAATTGTCAAATTATTGATATGATAGAGGTAATGATGAATAGTAAAGATGATAAAGTTAAAATAGATAGGTTAGTTGTGCGGGTAGTTATGTAGATATGATTAAAAAGTAGGGTAGTTGTATAGAAAAATGTGAAAAAATAATTAAAAAATATGATAGTTGTGGAGAGTGAAAAGTTTTAACTTGATATTTTTTAACCGTTGCCAAACATGCCCTGTATTAGATCTCCCATATCAAAAACTATTTGCTCAGGAGTGAAGGCTGAGACTTGCACTTCAAAGTGAAAATCAAATTGACCATTAGTCTTATAAACAACCTCTTTCTTTGAGGGATACCCATCATCTACCTATCTAAAAAATTTACAATCATGCATAGTATTCTATATAACATAAAATAGAAAAGGTAGTATAATTATTTAATATATGTGACGAGAATGGAAATATAGACATAATGAATTGGAAGAGTTATATATTGAATTGTTGGCATCAAATAAAATGTCGATCGGAGTTTTGTGGAGTGTTTAAAGTAAACATATGAACTAGTAAATCACATGAACAAAGCATCAGTTCATGTGCAATTGTTCTTGAATTATAAGATGTCATCTCACTTGATCCCACTTGCTTAAAAAACATAAGCAATTAGTCTAACAAAAAATTTGTAATATAAAAAGTAAAATATGTAATAAAAAATACATCGCATAATAACATAAAAAAATTTATGAAATATACCTCAGCCTCAGTGTTGGAATTAGCCTCTAGAAGTATAGATGTTATCAACGAAATTAGACATGTCATTTATGCTTGGAACTCTAAAAGCGAGACAATTCCTTATCATGACCAACAACATATTTCTTATGGCCATGACAAAATTTTGTTCCGTTAAGAGGTTTGTTATAAAAATCCCTTAATATGTCCCTTGGTTCTTCCTTTATTCAAAGAAACATGTGACCAATGTAAGCTACAAGCTTGAGAGGTTTTGGATGCCAAGGTGCCACTTGAAGCCTCATGCATGTTGCCTACAACCATGCTCGGTCCTATATGTAAAATATTAAAGTTGTCACTAACAATCATAGTATTCCGACATAGTTCTGTGTATAAAATATTGAAGCTATCACTAGTAATTGCAGTACTTTCTTCAACTTGAAGATCATCTCTTTCAACTTTGTCTATAGATGGAAGCTTGGGTAATGCTGAAATTGTTGTGATCTATTTTTGAATATTTTACTTTATAATTTTAGTTGTATCTAGGTTGCACAAAGCCTTATGTCTAAAATAGGACTGCCATTTTAATAACATATGATTTCAAACAATAAGAGATTCTGTCGCACTCTTGTCATTAGATTTGGACTCATGCTTAAATTGTGATTTAGCCAACTGCATCAATCATGACAGAATATGGGATGAAGGCATTGTTTTCATTTTAAAAAATGAAATAATGTGATAATATACACAAGAAGTAACCATTTCTTCTACACTCCATGTTATGTTCTGATGCTTGTGCTCATCATTCCTAGGAAAGCAATATATTTTCCAATGCCGCAATGCCTCCTCATATGCAACCTTTTCAGCAATATAGTATACACTTCCAACCATTTCTTTTCGAAATTCAAAGAACATGCAATTGTATATGCTTTTACCATTTAAGCTTCAATGCTGCATACAGTTTTCAACTTTGGCTTGATGTTGAAGGTTTTGAAATCTACGTCTGGTTTTGCTTTACGTTTACACTCAAGTGCTTTGTCGTATCTTATGATAAAATCAATTAAATTTGACTTATGTTTCACATCTATTTCTGCCAATGGTTCTCATACCGACTGAGAATATTTTCCTTATGTAAGTTGAAATCTACATGTGTTGTAACTACAAATTCTCATGTAAATCAAAATCTTCCATCAATATCAACGAAATCTTCCATCACTGCTTGCCATTTATATTGAATTCCTCTTCATTGTTTGTATCAAACAAGCAATGATTCTGTATTTTCTTCAATGTAGCATGCTCAGGAATGACATGAGATAATTTCTCTGGTAATTTTTTATACATATGCCATAGGGATAATTGGTGATTAGCTTTTGACAATGCAGTGGCTATTGCTGCTCAAATATCATCATCCTGATCAATGATAATAGTTGTAGGAAGGACTCAACCTATCGCACTAGCCAAGTTTGGAATAATCATTTAAGTTTTTTAATAGTTTCTCCAAAAATCAAACCTCCACCTAATAGTATAGTCTGCTCATGATGATTGACACCAATAAAAGGCCCAAATGACATATCATATACATTCATTTTATATGTAATGTCAAAACATACAATAATACTAAATACTAAATAATCTTCTTTCGATTTTCCATCTACCCAAAAGTAAGAGGTCAATCTCATGTTCTCATCCACGTGGATTTCATAATAAAATTGACAATCATCTTGAGTCTTCATTTGAAACATGTGCAACAGTGCATTTGCATTGCTCCTGAACATTGTTTGTCATTTTCATCTCAATGCATTCCTAGCATCCTTGTTTTGAAAATTGAATAATAGATGTTCCTCCTATTTCATTAATCATGAAATTAGTATACTACGCTACCCCAATTTCGGACTCTTTCAAAGATGTGATGATATTCAAATCATCTTTTATAAACTTTTTATGTGATCGCAATTTACAAGTCTTAGTAGGAGTATAAAGCTGATGATTATGGGCCTCAGCAAACTTGGTTGCTTGATATACATTCTGTTTCACTTTCAAATTAACATATATTGCTAGTTGTTAGCAACAAAGAATGAAACGGGTCTTTTCTTTTTTGTTATCTTCTTCTCTTGTTGTTTATTCTTTCAACAACTTTAGAGCACCTTATTGGCTAGACTTTAATTTACATCTACTATCTCTTCCAACGGCAAAACTACAACATCGAGCATAAGTATTATAGAAAGTTAGAAATTCTTCCAGTAACACAAACTCCATGCCAATTCTTGGTTTTATTTTACTTTGGACATCGAGTATGAATAGAACATTCGTATCTTCTATATTTTGCATATCATTCTTCGTATTAGCTAAATTGACTTCTTTGCTAGATGTTGACTTCCTAGTTGACTCGTTAATCAAAATACCCTTAGAAGCTACCTCTTTATCCTTAAGTGGATGATCTATTACTGCATCTCCAACAAAAATATCCATTCCTTCATTCACTTCATTTGGTTGGGACAATAATGAATCCCTTCAGCATCACACTTTAGTTAATAGAATTCGATCCCACATGTTCTTCCATACTTAATGAATAATAATTGCCTTGAAATCATTATATTATGGTGTTAACAAAATAAGCTTGAATGAAGTAATCAAAATTCAATAATTGCAAATAAAAGAACATAAAGTAAGCAATAGCTAAATTCAAATAAAAAAATCACTAAAAATAAACCGATCTTATACATGAGCAAGCAAATGCCATATTTTTAGCCTAACCTAATCAATAAGTTGAAATTGACCTACTGAATGTTTTATAAAATATCAAAGTTGAAATTAATACTAATTTCTTATGTGACATGGATTCTTATTTTTTTAAAAGCTTAAAATAACAAAATTAAAACTAGATGAAATTTTAAAATTTTTTAATCAGTGTGGATTTTTTATTTACGCATAATGTAGTGTGGGTCTTTTAATTTTAAAAAATTGCCCAACTCTAACTTTTAAAATCAAATCACTCAAAACATTTGGTATTTGTAAATAATTAACATGGATATACATACAACATGACACAAATTTTTTACTCTTGGAAAAACAAATGGCTAAAGTTTTTGAAAAAATGACAAGCTGAAGCAACTAAAATTTAATAATAAACAACATAGATTTTTAATATATACATAATACAATAAGGATTTTCACCGATCTTAGTGATATTAACATCATAGCTATTGCTCTACCTTGATTTGACCGTCTCTCATGAAGGAGAAGATAAGAAAGGAAAGAGAAAAAGAAGGGGAGATAGGAAAGAAGAAGACTAGTTGAGAAGAGTGGCAGCAAACTCGTGAGAGTGATGATGACTTCCACAATGATAGCTGTTGGGTTTGGAAGCAGAGGAGAGCGATTTGGAAGAGAGGGAGTTTATCTTAAAAGAAGATTGCAAAAAAGGGATTTTGATTTTTTTTTCATTTTCAAACAATCTTTTGACAAGGGGTTTTTAGAAAAGATTCTAATGAACAACACATGCATCTCATGCAAAATCCAATGATTGGCATTATGCGTGCGAAGGATGGACAAAGTTGAACGGACTTCGGCCTAGACACATATGATTGCATTCCATTTTAAAATGATTTTCACATACATATCAAGCAATTACTCTCAAAACTAATGCAAAATACACAATATTTTACTATTTACCAATATATCAACTAGCACACAAGTACTTTTTGCTACTGATGGCCCTGGACATTGGTGTTGGTGTCCATTATAGCAGCTGGCCCTAAGAAATGCATACCATCCTCATCTGTGAGGGAGTAATTTTGTTAAAAATTGGAGCTTGGTTAAGATAGTCTTTGAGGAGTTTTTGTTCCTCCTTATCCTCCTCATCTGTTTCTTCCTTCTTATCTTGTTGGATGATGAAGAGCTAGTTGGCTTTGCACAAGTGGCTGCTAGTGAACCTCTTATCATAGTAGAAGCATAATCCTTTGCTCGTCTATTCTTAATTTATTCTGGTGTCATCTTGACAAGCCCCACGTCTTTAGTAGGCCCTCTCTCTCTGAACTTACTCGTTCCTAGCCCTTGAATTGCCAACTAGCTGCAATTTCAGTTTTCTCTTGGGTAACATGCCTTCTTTTGGCTCTTCTTGAAGTCTAACTGTCGTGCCAACTTGATTGCCTGCATGATCATCGATGACTTGGCCATGAGCTGGTCCACTTGGAGGTCTCTTTTTAGACCACTAATGAACATGCCCCATAGATGCTTGCCGGACCACCCATCCATCCTATTATAAAAGTGCCTAAACTTGTATATGTATTCATCTAATGTGCCTGTCGGTGTAATTTTATGAAGCAACACATCTACATCAATGAGGTTTGACTTTGCAAAATGTGCTCCCATGTGTTGGAATTCAAGGCAAATTAAGCACAATCCATATTTTGATGATTAACAACTCAACTTGAAAAATAATTAAATACTAATAAGGTTGCTAAGTGTTTCAAAGGTTTAAAAATCTAAGATTTAAAAGATAGCAGGTCAAGTCACAGTCCCAATTCGACTCAGCCATCGACTTAGATCAAGTCGATTCCCAAGTTGACTCTAGAATCGACATCAAATGCATTAAATTTGACAGAGCTGAAATCTGGACTCAGAGACAGGTGAAGTCGTAGTCGAAGTCAAACTCTGCTTATGACTTAGGTGAAGTCGTAAACCCAAGTTGACTCTAGATACGACTTGGGTATAGCCTTGCTGAAGACTTTGAGTTCTCAGAGTTAAGTCGCTTTCTAAGTCGACTCCACAATGCGACTTAGGTTAAATCACATCTCAAGTCGACTTGAGCATGCGACTTGGGTAAAGTCGAAGTCCAAGTCGACCCAAGCGTGCGGCTCAAGCATGTAATTCTCCCTTAATGATCCATAAACATTATATTAAAATTTGGACAACAAGATCAAGAAGGACAATCATCATGAATCAAGGCCAGAAGGAAGAACTTCTCAAGAGAAGAGTACATTGCTTAGTTTTTAAGCAAAATAATGCTTATTAAGGACATTTAATAAAGAAGAAAAGGAAATATACAACATTAAGATTGCTTGTATGTAGAGCCCGGTGTATAAAAAAAAAAAAAAAAAAAAAAATGCTGCTGCATGTGCACCACATTTTTGGTGCACATGCAGAGCACCAAACGAAAAGGGGTGTGAAAAGGGGAGAGCTCGAGCAGGCTCTCTAAACAGAGCCGAAACCAGAAAAAAAAAAAACGGAGAGGAGAAAGAGGAAGAAAGAAGAAGAAGAAAGGAAGAAAGAGAATGAGAAGGAGGAAGAGAGGAGAGGGAGCTCGCATCCACGCCGCCGTTCACGCCACTGTTCACGCCGCCGTCGCCGCTGGGTCGCCGGAGGTAAGGAAGAAACGATTAATTTTGTTGGGTTTTTCATTTTTCATCCCAAATCATGCAATAAACATAGGGGTTTTGCTAAAATACCTTAGATAAACATGTATGGAAGTAAATTATATCAATTTGAGTAGTCGATTTGAGTATTTAAGGATCCAAGAGTTGAAATGGGTAGGATTTTAATTTTATTTCCAAGAAAATAGTAGGAAAATCATGGGGCTTTTGATAAACTCGTGAATAGGAGTATATTTGGAACCCAAATCATGGAAATGGAAGGTTAAAAATCAAGCCAAGTGTGAAATCAAAAATTCAAGAGAGGGTATATCCAATTTTCTTGTTCCAAATCATGATATAGTAGTTGCAAATGCTATTAGGATGTATTAGTTACAAATTAATATGCCCAATTTTAGGTAAAAAGGAGAAAAATTGGAATTTTTCGTGACCCGTGGAAATTGGGCAGCCCCAAAAACGTGGGTAAAACATGGGGCTTTTGGAGTATTTGATTTAAACAGTATTTATGGATAAATTTTAAAATATTTGGAGTGTTAAAAATATAAAAGAAAAATTTATGGAAAGGTTATGCTAGGTTGTGGGTAGGGTACGGGTGTTGGAAATTTATGTGAAATTAGTGGGTAACGAATTCACACAGCATAAAAATGATTGATAAATTTTAATGCCTACATATGTATTTTAAGTAGACACTTAATAAAAAAATTAATTAATTATTATTAGCTTTCAAGTCAATGTATCCGTAGTCATTAAAATTAGAATGCAATATATGGTGATTTAAGTCAATGCTTAGCCAAAATTACTAATTTTGATAGGAAAAGGAAAAGAGAAGGTGCAAGATACAACTTGAGACTGTAAGGTAAGCAAGCTTTTCAAGTGACTATTTTGTTATTTATTTTGGAAAAAAATGTTTGCAATAAATGTTCATGTCATGTATTTATTTATTTCCCTAGAAATATGTGCAAACCAAGTTATTTCCATAGGTATTTTAATAAATTTTATGCAAACATTAAACAAATCCTTGGGAATGGCCATTACCATATTTTCCCCTTACATATGCATTTATCGTATTAAGGCATGTTTCAGGTTTGATTTTGGAAACGATCTTTTTTTTATGATTAACCAAACAAACCTTTTTATGATATAAATGCACTTGACCATTTGTGTGGATGTGACTCATGCATGGGAATAAATGAAAGGTTTCGCCAAGGTTGTAATCGGACAGGCAGTCCATCCTTGACGTTGCCTAGTCGGTGTGCCCGACGTATGAGTGTAAGTGATCACTTGATAAGTGTCACTTACCAAAGAAAAAAAAAAGGGATTATGTCATTGAATAATGCATGTCGTGATTGCATTTCATCTTCATGCATACATGATATCTTGTGAAGATGTTCGTGTTTTCTTTTAAAAAAAAAGAAATACGCTTGCTTACTGGGTTCTTTGAACTCACCGATTTTACTAAACAGTTGCAGAATGTATTGACTTCAAGAGCTATGGAGACTTCACTGGGTAGAAGGGCAGTGAAGTGAGGAGTCATGTGAGACTCTTCGGGTTATTTGACTCATTTTGTAATATGTTAAACTATAGAAGTGCTAGAGTTTCCTTTGGTTTGTGAAACATGCGTACAAAAAAATATATATGCATATATTTTGCATGTATGGTGTGAAAGATACTTGTAATATTAATTCTTTTATATTGTGTGAATTGTATGGATATATGTATTGTATGGGATGAAAAATATGGGAGTATGGAAAGTATGATATGATTTCGATGATGATGTGAAGAAAAGGGTTGTTTGTATTTATGATGTGAAGAAATGGGTTGTTTGTATTTATGGTGTGAAGAAATGGGTTGTTTGTGTTTATGATGAGAAGAAATGGGTTGTTTGTGCTTATGATGTGAAGAAATGGATTGTTTGTAGATATGTTGTGAAGAAAATGAGTTGTTCGTGATCATGATGAATGTAATACAGGTTATTTTTGATGTAAAAGATTATATGGTGAATGTTTGTATTTAGGAAATGTCCTAGTTACAGACGGAATGCTGCCGAAATTTTTATAGGTATGTATAAAAAAAAATTTAGACCACTTTATTTTAGCTTAGTGCATAAATGTAAGTTAAAGTATAGACTTCACCACTTTTCAAAAGATCCTTGGCACAAAATCCTATGACAAACTTATGGATAAATATGTCATAGGTCGGGGCGTTACATTGTAAGACCTCAAAGTTCCAAAATAATCAAATGGCTGGTGAAATCACATCTGAAGTCGACTCTACCAGCGACTTGGGTCAAGTCCGAGACTAAGGCGTCGTTTGGTAATCGTCATGCGAATGGAAACGGGGGAATTCATGGGAACGACGGGGCACGCGGGTCGCGGTTTGGTCGCTGGCAGGTACCATTGTTCAGAACCGTCTTCTGCCAAACTTTAATGCTGCCTTGCTGTAGACGTCAGCGGAGCCCGGCGTGGACGTGCGAGAGAGCCGAAGTCAGCGTGGAATGCGTGAGAGAGCCGAAGCCAAAAATTACGTATCACTGCACAAAATTAGAAAACCTTCATTCAAATTAAATTATAATCCATTTTCTAAAAATTGAAACCGATTACAATCAAGGTTTAAAAAAGGTTAGTAGGTTCGTTAATAATTCAAGTACGTATTTTGGGGTATCAATTGTTTATATTTACTCCGCTTTGGATTAGTTTTTATAGATATTATTTTATTAAATAAATTATTAAAAATAATTATCAACTTCAAAAAAAGATTGAAGTGTATTCAATATCGTTGACTATTGAAAATTTCATTTCACATCGTTAGTAATAATTCAATATATTATTATTTTTTTACTTAATTGAAAGCAATATGGATGATGATTTGGAAAATATTTTAAATAAGATTGAAATATATAATTCATTAAAGAATATAAAAGACATAATTAATTATCTGTTCAAAGTTAATTGAAAGCAATATGGATGATGATTTAGAAAATATCTTAAATAAGATTGAAATATATAATTCATTAAATAATATAAAAGACAGTTAATTATATGTTTAAAGTTAATATAAGATTAATATTTTAATTTTATTGATATTATAACTTACTTAGATATATTAAATTGTGCCCTTGGCCTAGCGTAGATGATCGTGGTTCTACGCTAGTAAGCTCGAAGTCTAGGATTCGAATTCAGCCATAATAGACCCAGTTTCTTTTGTATTTTTAGGCATTAAGATTTTGTCTTTTCAAGTCACCAGGATTCAGGAGAGGCTCCAATACTTGTCCCGTAGGTTTTTCTTTATTTTCATGGTACGTTTATACTTTAGCCCTTATATTAATGTAATGCCAGGCACTAAAATACCTTTTGCAATAAATGCATCATAATTTTATATGTTTTTGGGAGTAAACATATCCCGAGTCACGGGCAAATATGCAACAGGTCTTAGCCTGTTTTGTAGCTACCATAAGCCACATTTGTGGGGAACTGCCTAGTGTTACTCTTGAACCTCTATTTCAATATATTCAATGATAGATTTTTTAAAAAAAATAAAAAAAAATGGAAACAAATGATTTGCATTTACGCCTTTCCTGTACAGTTCTGCTTGGAAATTGAACTATTAGCAAGTAAAATATACAACATTTACTAATAATAAATATATAGACAATATTTCAAGCTACATGCAAGCAGTGTTTTTTATGTTTATATAGTAAAAAAAGACCGTCAAAATTTTGTCAAGTTTCACATATACTCATGAATTATATTTCTAGTTTCAGTTATACCCCATGAATTTTGGAAAATTCTTAATATATCAGTGTATTTTACTTAGAATTTCATTTATATCTACATCAAGAGGCGTAATTTCAGAGGGCAGAAGAGTGGATTCTTGGAACCTTTTAAGACATTTCAGAGGGCAGAGTAATTTACCATGGCTGATTATTAGAGATTTCAATGATGTCACTGGCATATTAGAGTATCTTCGCTCTCACCCAAGAGTAGGCAGACATAGCAATTTTAGGGAGGTCATCATGACTGTGAATTGATTGACGTTGGCTTCGTTGGCAGCCCGTTCTCCTGGAAAAATAATCGCAGAGGTGAGGACCGTGTTGAAGCTCGTTTGGACCGAGCCTTGGCCTCTTCCCAATGGTTAACTTGCTTTCCGTTTGCACAATTGTTCATTTATCGGCTGCTGTGTCTAACCACTGCCCTCTTTTTTTGACACTCCACAAAAAAGCTTCAACAGGAAGCATGCTAAGGAGTTTCGGTATGAACATTTTTGGGGTCAAGATGAAGATGCCACTCAATGTGGTAAAAAATTACATCAATGGAATTGCCGAGAAAAGAGGAATTTAGCTAATGAGATTTCACCCAGCAAAATCAGTTACATAAGCTCAGGAGCTTCAGTCAATCTGTGATAACGTGGAACATACTGTTTATAGACCAGAAATCATGCTTAAGTAAAAGTCTTTGTATTGACCAGAAAATAACACACTGTTTATAGATCCTTCATACGTGGCCCCTAATATTGCTGCATTGCACTTTTACCACATGATTTACATTCACACAAATTTATAATATTAACCTCATTTCCACCAGTACAACTCGCACATTCACAAATATTGATGACAATACGAGTTTGTTTTTTTTATCTGGTGGATCAAAATAATTATTATACGCATCTATGGCAGACTCTCGATCAGAAAATGATTTGAAACAAGCTCCCGAGTATCGATTTACCTGTGCATGGGCTGCCGGCCATGATTCATATATACCGGGTGTACGTCCAATGAAGACAACATAGAAACGTGGCATAATGATGTACCTGTGGAATAAATATTATCAACAAGGTATAACTGACTGAAAGGGACATCCCGATGGCATACCATACATCAATGTCATACATAAACTTAAAATATAAAACAAGCATGCTAATAAGTTAGTAAAAAAATCTCCGATGTGAACTAATCAACACAACATGACATAATTGATCAGCAATTTCATAAATAATTTAGGAGCAGAAATTTGCTAAAATATGTTGCACAAACTGCTTTCACATCTCTAAAGTCGGCATACTTAAAAAGCCTAATGCGTTCTCTGGATGCTGACCAAAATAAAGGACCATTTTAGTGTCATCCTCGGGAGAGAGAGAGA
Organism: Annona cherimola; assembly: GCA_030490835.1. Lineage (NCBI taxonomy): Eukaryota > Viridiplantae > Streptophyta > Magnoliopsida > Magnoliales > Annonaceae > Annona > Annona cherimola. The sequence goes on along the minus strand of CM059976.1, from coordinate 24,841,356 downwards.
GCTCCCACAGCCGTGTCATAGCATCCGTGTATCGTTGGGGGTCAATGCTAAGTTTTTCGGTTGGTGGTGGTGGTGGTTGCGGCGGCGGCGCTAACTGCCGATTCACTAAATTCTTGAATGCACCTGCCACCTCCTCTAATGGACCTGGTGGCCTCCTACGTACATTCTGGCGCTGTGGCGAACGTGCTGATGTCCTCATCGAAGATGTTGGGGCATCCTCGGTGAATAGAGGTTCGGAGTTAAGATCGATGCCTTCGTCGCCACCTCGATCCTCTTCCATGTGGGAGCGTCTCCGACGTGCTAACCTACTCAATCCTGCTGATCGTGCACCAGTTGGTGCATCTGACTTATAGATCTCGTCCAAATCCTCCCAACTATGTATTTGACGCTTATCACGGAGCTCTGCTATCTTCGGATCAGACTGAACAAGTCAAATTTAAAAGAAGACATTGTTAAGTACTTGGAAATAAAATTCATGAAAGCATATAAAACATTGCAAAAATCTAATTGGCTACCTCGATTAGATCTGCCCATTGTTCATCTGACCCATCAAACATCATGCATGACTCATCCCATCCCATTCCAGATTTGTCTTGGACTTTTGCCATACGTCGGTATAGCTCTTTGAAATGACGCCACCTGTTTCGAACTTGCTCCCACTTAAGGGGAACTTCAATAATGTGGCTAAGTTCATTGCTTAGCCTTGATGCAATTCGCATGGCTACAGTTTTGGCTAAGCTATCACCACATATGCGGCCAGACTGTCTATTCTCTACTAGAAGTCTAATGAGCCCTCTATCATGTTCCTCCATCCATCGGAAGTTTTCTTCGTTAGACCGTCTAGAATTTCTGTCTGTATTACCTCTAGAAGCCTGTCGAGACCCACTGCTCACGGATCTGCTTAATGTTGGATCCATATGGCCTATCTCTGTACGGTACTAGACATATCAAGATGCAGCACAATTATATGATTGAGATATAATTAATAAGAGCAACCACATACTATGGAGTGTTAGAGAAGAGGATAGAAGGCGTGAGACATAGGAAAAATCAATGGGAGTTCATTCAATGAAGCACCATTCTAATAGATCAATTTTGGATTTGTCAAATGGTAAGCATTAAGCTAGCTAAATCATGAACAACAACCTTACTAAACATAAAAGTAAAATATGCTTAGGGTTGATAGCTATGACTACGATGTTTGCTACACATATCTATGATAATTATTCCACATTCGTTGGGCAATGTCGTCACGGAAGTCCTTCCAAGATTGTAATTCCACATCTGAGAAACCTCTAATCATGGTTGGCTTCTCGACCTCCCCCTCCAAGCTGACCGAAATCATTGCAGCGTCCTGTTGTAATTGCAGCTGCTCAGGCAATTCCGATCCATCTACAATTGTGATGTAGTTGTGTAAGATGGCACAAGCTGCTATAATCATTGTGTGGACGTTATAAGGGTATTTCGTGACACTCTTCAATATGGGAAAACGACCCTTCCATATCCCAAATAACCTCTCCACATGGGCTCTCCACTTTGCATGATTGTAGTTAAATAATTCCTGATAATTTTCTGGTGTTCGGCCCCGTTGATACTCTTGCAAATGGTAACGTATACCCTTGTATGGTGCCATGAAGCCGGGACAATGTGGGTATCCCAAATCGACGAGATAGTAAGACCCTGTACGTACACATGTTAGAATCTAGCACATTTGGTTATTAATAAAGTCTTCTCAATCGGGACATTTTTTATTTTCAAGATACGGGTTTAAGTGGCACCTGTCGGAACTTTAAATGGGTCCTCAGGGTCATCTATTGCCGCTTGGAGAACTTTACTATCATGGGCTCGACCCTCCCAACCGGCATATATATATGTAAATCTCATATTGAAATCGCATGCAGCAAGAACATTTTGGGTCAACCTCCTATATCTATTCCGCCAAGCTGAATTTGGTCCTGGCGGCGTTGTAGGAATGTGAGTTCCATCAAGAGCTCTTATACATCCCTATGTAAGTTATTGTGATATGTTAGTACGATAAACAGGACTCTAAAGGATGTTAACATATATGACTGGTGTGACACTAACCTAAAAATAAGTTGACACAAATGGATCTGCCTCTATTAGAGGATGAGTAGAATAAGTTGGAGCTTCAATCACTTTTGTATGGAGATTCAATACAGCAGAAAGACACCTATGAAAATGACGACGTACAGTTTCACCTGATCGATAAAAATAGCGTCCAATGCTTCGATTTCTGACATTGTGAGATAATGTGTGTAAAAACATCGCCATTTGTGCCTCCACTGTTAGATACCGAGTGCCACTCAACCCACTTACAATTCTTACTCTTTGACACAGTTGATGGAAATCAAATATCCTCATTCTAATTTGGTTTGTACATTTTGTATCTCCAGACCCAATCATATTATCTATAAATAACTGACGAAGTTCCCCACAGTTTCTATTGGAATGACCGTCCTTCTCATCATTTTCCGCATCGACTACCAAAAGTGCGGCTGCTACACCACCTACAATTAATGTTTCCTCATAATGGTCCATGTCTGTAGGCATTCAGCTGATTATTAGTCAGTGTTCGGGAAAAAGAAAGTTCTCATCATTTGAACTAAGGTAACTATTACAAATAAAAAAATAATCTAATTGTAATTTGAAAATCACAAATACTATTATAATAATACTTTATAGAACCATTTAATTCACATAGAAATGATATTTTAAGTACTTTAAATGTAAAATGACGTTGATGAGCAGACGTTGATGGTAATGGCAATGGGAATGATGAATGACAAATTCAACAGTGGGTTTCAGTCTTATGTACTTGGGTGTATTGAAGCTCAGGTCACTTGGGTGTGCTTCATCCATTTTTTTATTTTTTAAAATTTTTTTGCATAATTGTTTATGTTAGTATGTTTAACATATATATATTTATCATTTTTGAAGATTTTTAGGTATTACTTTTTATTTTTAAAAATCAGTGCACTGATTTTTAAAAATACAAAAAATATTTAAAAATCTTCAAAAATGATAGAAATTTTAATTATAAACGAAGAGAATAAATAGAAAATAGAAAAGATAGTTATATGGAAAGAATGGAAAAATGAATAGAAGGTAGTAGTAATAATGAAAAATAGAATATGTAAATAAGTGAAAAAAAAAATTTCACGTCTAAACAAAGATACCTTGGGGTCAGTTGGGGCATGGTTGAGATTTTTTTTATTTTAGAATGGTCACGTCTTTCCAATTCATAGCAATTTTCTATTTTTAATATTATTTTTTATTTTTAATATAATTTCTCATTTTCTAATATATAATAACACTTCACATATTTATCTACTCATCCCATTCCCCCAATTATATCGTTACAAAAGGGAGTGTTTGGTAAGATGTAAACGGAAAAAAATAGAATGAATAGGATAAGAACTGGCATCAAGATGCGCTATTTCAAAAACATGCGCTATTTCATGTTAAAGAGATTAACCGGAAAACAGAACTGGCATCTTCAAAGCACGAAATCATTGCGTATTCATATGACAATTTCTATGTGTGTGACAAACTTGCATTCATTGAAGAGTTTTTAAGAAATAATATTTGCATTTCTCCATAAACATGAATATGAAATTATTAGAATTTGAAAAAATATATTATATATAAAATTTTAAAATATTTTATTTTTTTAACATCATGATTGGTCATTAGAACTAGTTTAGATATTAAGTTTTTTTATGAAAATTGAAAACCAATAAACTATATAAGTTGTATTTGTTTTGAGAAATTAAAGTATGATTCTAATTTGGAAACTATTATATCAGTTTAGAAATGTTTTATCGAAGAAAGAGAGGGCCCACATGCAGAGACAACCACATACACGAACACGAACCACAACAACCCCATATGATCGAGAAATCAGACAGTAAAAAAACAAGGGGCTTAGATTTCCGCCAACGAAAACCAGCCACACGGCTCTCTTCCAGTCCATAGCTTCAATCACTTCTCATGAATCCATCCACACAAACGAAATAAAAAGAAAAAACTGCAGCCAACCCACGAATCCTCTTTCGAGATTTGTAGGCATCTTAAGAGGGGGAAGATAAAACCGGGTGCATAGATAATGAGAAGGGAAAAATCTCCAGCACACAGACTATAGGATCGCATGGTTAATGGTAAGAAATCACACATATCTGAGTTTCAAAGAGAATACCTGCCTAAGGCGAGTTCGGGAGCCCTGATCTTGTGGTGAGCTTGTCTGGAACAACAACGGCAGTGACTGCTGTGAAGAGCCGGAAGAGGTAATGTCTTCTACGGCAACGGGAATAGATTTTGGCAGCTGTTTGTACCCACCCCAACTTCGTCGTGCACGGAAAGCACTTCTTCTTGCCGGCAGAATCCTTCTCTTCGTCAAAGGGCACCGCATCAACGGTAGTGTCTCTGTTTGGTCACAGGTGGTGCTTTTCTCTTCACATAATTTTTTCATTTGCAATCTCGCCATTTTCTTCTGTACCCTTCAATCTTGTCACGCCGCTGGGCTGCTCAGAGCACCAAACGCCGGCTCCTCCGCCCTTTCTCAAGTGATTATGCAACCAATGTCGAACGTACGTTGGCTCCGCGGGTGGCTTCGGCTCTCTCGCACGTCCACACCGGGCTCCACTGACGTCCACAGCAAGGCAGCATTAAAGTTGGGCAGAAGACGGTTCTGAACAATGGTACCTGCCAGCGACCAAACCGCGATCCAGAGGTTGCAACTCGGTCTCGGTAACTCCGATGCCAATCCAAGTAAACCAAGTAATGGGTTTGGACTTTGGACTGATATCGTTTGGATTTTAGGTGATGAATTTCAATTAATCCCCAATGAATTAAAATGTGTTTTGGTTTAAATCAAATGTAATCAAACTAAAAAATCCGAACTGAAACCAAATTATATGATCTATAAAACTAAAATCATAATTCGAATAGTTCAGATTAAATAACTCATATAATTTACTATATATTTGATTTGGTCACTGAGATCCCAGCTCTGGGTCTATTATGGCTGAATTCGAATCCTAGACTTCGAGCTTACTAGCGTAGAACCACGATCATCTACGCTAGGCCAAGGGCACAATTTAATATATCTAAGTAAGTTATAATATCAATAAAATTAAAATATTAATCTTATATTAACTTTAAACATATAATTAACTGTCTTTTATATTCTTTAATGAATTATATATTTCAATCTTATTTAAGATATTTTCTAAATCATCATCCATATTGCTTTCAATTAACTTTGAACAGATAATTAATTATGTCTTTTATATTCTTTAATGAATTATATATTTCAATCTTATTTAAAATATTTTCCAAATCATCATCCATATTGCTTTCAATTAAGTAAAAAAATAATAATATATTGAATTATTACTAACGATGTGAAATGAAATTTTCAATAGTCAACGATATTTAATACACTTCAAGCTTTTTTTGAAGTTGATAATTATTTTTAATAATTTATTTAATAAAATAATATCTATAAAAACTAATCCAAAGCGGAGTAAATAGAAACAATTGATACCCCAAAATACGTACTTGAATTATTAACGAACCTACTAACCTGTTTTAAACCTTGATTGTAATCGGTTTCAATTTTTAGAAAATGGATTATAATTTAATTTGAATGAAGGTTTTCTAATTTTGTGCAGTGATACGTAATTTCTGGCTTCGGCTCTCTCACGCGTTCCACGCTGGCTTCGGCTCTCTCGCAAGTCCACGCCGGGCTCCGCTGACGTCTACAGCAAGGCAGCATTAAAGTTTGGCAGAAGACGGTTCTGAACAATGGTACCTGCCAGCGACCAAACCGCGACCCGCGTGCCCCGCCGTTCCCATGAATTCCCCCGTTTCCATTCGCATGACGATTACCAAACGACGCCTAAGTCGACCTGAAGCTGAAACTTGGAAGTGAAAGCCGAAAACTAAAGTCGCACCTAAAGTTGACTCCAGTCTGCGACTTGGGTGAATTCGCACCCAAAGTCGATTCCACCATGCGAATTGGATGAAGTCGCATGCCAAGTCGACTCCAAATGCAACTTGGTTCGTAACGATAGGAAAAATTCGAACATTAGCGCATTTAATCCGCGCCACCTACCACCAAATGTTCAAATATGCTTCCCATTATTTAAGGAGATTCAAGGGAATGTAAATGTGGTTAGAGAAACATTGAACGTGCTCAACTTCCATTATCCTTTGCATTTAAAGTATTCTACAAAGAGTTTGATGAAGAACTGTTCTTGTAAACTTCTGAAAGCTGCATTTCTCAATCATCTACTACTTCTACAAGTTCTTCTAAGTGCTGAAAACTACCCATACGAATCTATAAAGTATCAATCTTTCTTTTATTGATTATTTAATTTTCCCATTTTGTTTAATATTGAAAATCGGAATCAAGTGAAGGCAAAGTAGTGTATGACTGTAGGGAGACTCGTCACATACTTATGCTGAATTTGTACAAACCCCCTAGAGATGGAATCTAGAAGAGAGTTGCTGCTCTAGTTATATTGAAATACAATAGTGAAGCCCAAGCCACAATGGGTGTGAGCTTGGAAGAGTGGAATAGGGGAGGTTGCCGAACCATTATAAATCTTTGGCTCTTGGAGTGGCTTGACTGTTCGTGTTTTACTGCTTTATTTTTCTCCATCTTTCTGATTATTTCATTGAAGGGATTAACTCTGCAAAAGAAAAAATTTCTGTTTAAGTAAAGATTTTTAAAAATACCCAATTCACCCCTCCTCCCCTCCTCTCTTAGGTAATTGCTATAAAATCGGAACTAACAAGTAGTATCAAAGTAGGTCTTTGAGTTTAAACCAAAAAGATCTTATTAATGGCGTCCCAACCAACTTCCACCCTGCATTTGCTGAAGGCCAATCATTCACAAGGCCACCACTTTTTTTATGGGAGTAACTTCAGTTACTGGAAGTTAATAATGAAACAGCTCATCATGGTCATAGACATAGATTCTTGGATTACTATGCAAGACGGTGTTGTATTACCAATTGATGAAAGAGCCTCCGCATGGTCTGAGGAGGGGGTTAGAACTTTAAAGAGCAACGCCAAAGCCATGAACTCCCCTTTTTATGCCCTTACCGCTCCTGAATATAATAGGGTATCATTACGTCAAACTGCTAAAGAAATATGGAATACACTAACACCTATCCTCATTGAAAATTACTTAATAAATTCATAAATAGCATACTTCTACGATGTCCACTAAATATCCATTAATAATTGCTTTGTGCCAACGTAGATATCTAAAACCAATATAATTGCATCATGTCTGCCATAAATACATAAATAATATAAATTGAATCATTAATAAGCCATGTGAAAATAATTCATGCTGCACCTTCCGTTGAATACATTACAACTCCTGTATATTTATAAATAAAGCATTTCTATCCAAAATTAAATATCCATAAATGTTTTCTACAATTAGGATAGCTGGTCAAGCTTATAATAATTTAAGCCACACACTAAGCTTGAACCAATTTCTTGTACTAATTCAAAATAACCTCAATATTTTCAAAATTATACTCCAAGCTCTTATAATACTTTAATGTTAAATCTAACTTAATTAATGTCATCCAAATACCTAACGTACTAGGAAAAATGAAATATTAAGATTTCATAAAGCATCAATAATTCTATAATGTATTAATAAATTGTAAATTAATTTATCCTTCCTCATAGTCTATACCATGACCACTGGGTCAAACATCTCATGTGGAAGCTATAGACGTGATGTTTTGCACGTGTAGCTATTTTACCTGCTCCAAAATCCAAAGCGACTCAACATCACATTCCATATAACCATACCCAACTCTCAAACTTGGTATTCATCTCTACCTCCCTTGTAGATACAAATGCTACCACTGTACTTGGATCTTGAAACTGATGAGTAACCAAACATGAGACAAGCAAACACACCTCGCTAATCATCAACCTCTTCGAATTTTCCATGATGGTCGTGGTGATTATCTTTGCGGTAGTAGCAACTAACCCTAATTGGACACCCAGTTGTTTGAAATTCATTTGATTTATGCCACTAGGTTCCCACACTAGTGGTGCTGCGTCATGTTAAATCTTGTAAAATCTCGTAAGGTGGCCTAATATAATATATAATCCTAGATTCTGTATAAAAGTGGTAGCTTTTGGAATATGAAAATTTATTTAGTAGTTGATTCTCTTTCTATTAAAGCATGACGGGAAGGCTTTATATAATTAGGGGAGGCTGGGTCTCTCCTACAGATAATTTTTATACTTGTGGTTGCCCATCGGCTACTAGTATTAAGGGGAGAAAGTATCGTACGAGAAGACTCTGCACTCGTAAGATTGTTCCAGTCATTTCACATGGAATTTATGGCATCGATTGATTCAAGTACGCTTTCGCATTATCCAATTCCAACATGTGGTATCAGAGCCCACATTAGAATTTTGGGTATAATATATTTCACTCATAATTTTGATGAAAATTTTGCAATAAATATTTGCATACAAAATTTATATTTTATTATATAGAATTAGTAATTTGTTTTGATAGTGATAACAGATTTTATGGGATTTTAATTTTTTTCATCGTTACCATAGATTATAGCTGCATATGTATATTTTAAATTCTATGCTGATGGTTTGAATTATACATATATATATATATACAAATTCTAACAAATACGACTATTTGTGGAAGTATGGTTATGGTAGTTGTTACATGTCTTTCTTAATTTTATTTTTCCTTTCGCTAGCATGGACATGAAGGACTATCTAAATTAGTAGAATATGCTATGAATTTTTATTTTATTAGCAAAGGACAAAATATCAAGATGATTGCAATGGTTTCAATCTTGAATTAATTTATGTTCGGCCACACTTTTATAAAATCGAATTTTGATTTGCTTGGTAATGTGCATGATATGTTTTTATTTATCAATTAAACTATATGATGATTGTTTAAACTTGAATTCAACTATTTATGTAATCATGCCTTCTAGTAATTATAATTTTTTTGTACAAATGGATGATTTTATGAAACTATCTAAACCGATTGACATGCTTATATATTAATTTCCATGTCCATAAATTACAATCATAAAAGAGAATTCCGTACAAATTTTGGAATTAAATTAAGATCTACCTTGCCACCTAAGGTCGGTAGTCAATTTTGGCATGTATTTACCTTTTATGCTATTCTATACTTTCATGTTAATTTACTATCAACGTTCACATAATTATTTTGAACAAATTATTAAATTTTGTAGCATGAATATGTGTATATTAATTAATGCAGATTTCATGCTTTAATTACGATTTCTTTGTTTCCATTATGTGCTGTTACTATGATTAGAGATATGCTTGGTATGCATCATATAGGAAATTTCTTGGTGTGATAGTGGTTATTAAAAGATTTAAAATAAAGGGAAAGGAAACTCCATCAATGACGAATAAAGTAGCAAGCAATATATGAATAATTATATAAGTTATGATTATTAAATTTTATGATGAAATTGTACTCTATGATACGACTGGAGGTTGGTATCTAGGCAAGAAGTATTGAAGAAGATCACGTGGTTATTTAATTAGGTCCCTGTTAAGCCTCCCATGCCCTACCTTACTAACCCGACTGACAAAAAGAAATACTATAAAATTTAATCTTATATAATGAATTTAATGATCATTATTATTAACTTATTCATATATATTATACTCCATAATTTAAGTGGGAGTTCACAAGTTAGTTAGTTTTATAAATATTAGAAAACTAATAACTTAGTAGTTTCTATTAAATTAAAATTAACAATTTAAATTTCATCAATGTTCATAATTGAACACAAGTTATTATTTTTGTTTTTAATTTATGCATACAGAATGTTAATTTTATAAAATCATTAGGTAATTTGTATTTAATAATTTATGAATAATTTGGTATTACTAGTTAACCCCAGAGGGTGTAGAATACTTAATTTTTAAAATTATTAAATAATAGAGAAAATATTTTATTTTATTTTTTCTCATGATAGAAATTGTATTATAGTTAATTTAAATAATTTATATTTAATAAATATTTATTACCCGTATATTTTTAGTTAACCCTAAAGGGTCTAAATATTCAGTTTATCAAATTTATTAAATAGTGGGAGAACACTATGGTATATTTTTCTTATAAAAGAAATTACATTAAAAGTATTGAAATATAGTTTTGTCCAAAGGTGGATATAATTCAATTTTGTCAGTAACTAATTAGAATTACTTAAACAAGAAGAATTTCTTGCCCAAGTGGAAATATCTTTAACTCTTTGTATTCTTAATTAATTATTGAATATTATGGTTCTTCACGGCAAAAATTATCAAATTATGCATTATGTTTTGTTTGACATTTATGAAATTTAGCTATGATGATTTATTATTTGAATTTTCATATAGAATCGCAAAAGTAACTTGAGCTTAGTTATGTTTTTTATAGCTATGACTCCTACTTACATTCAATCTAATATGTCTCACATACCGACATTAAATGGGTCAAACTACACTGATTGGCATGAGCAACTCTTAATTACCTTAAGCTGTTTTGACTTAGACCTAGCCCTTCAAATTGAAAAGCCTAACAAACTTACTTTTGAAAGTACTGAAAGTGAAAAATGTAATTTAATTAATGGGAGCGGTCTAATAGACTATCACTCATGATTATAAAGAGCACAATTGAAAGGACCATCAGAGGTTCAATTGCTGAAGATGGCAGCACTAAAGCCTATTTGGACTCAATTAAGGAGAAATTCAGTGGGTCAGATAAGGTACCAACGGGAATGCTTATGAATAGGTTGACATTAATGAAATACGATGACATTAATGGAGTGCGAAAATACATAATTGAAATGTCAAATATATCTGGGAAACTTAATGCAATCAGGATGAAAATCTTTACCACTTTCCTAATTATGTTTATTTTGAACTCTCTTCCATCACAGTTTTCACAGTTTAAAATTTCTTATAATACACAAAAGGAAATATGGACATTGAATGAATTAATATCCATATATGTGTAAAAGGAAGAGAGGTTGAAGCATGATAGATCAATGATCATTAGTATTACATCGACATCTAAGCAACATAAGTCAAAGAAAGGAAAAAAGAAGAAGAAATTTTCAGTAAAGAAAACAATAGAGGATTGACAGAAAAAGCTTGAAGAAAGGTGTCACTTCTGTAAAAAGAATGAATATTTTAAGAAAGATTATCTTAAACACAAGAGCATATTTGAAAAGAAAGGTAACAATCATTTATATATTTGTTTTCAAACCAATTTCATGAATATTTCCTCTAATTCATGGTGTATTGACTTTAGTGCTGCTATTCATCTTACAAACTCTATGCAGGTATTCCTTTCAACCGGCAAACTAAAACTACATAAGTTGATAATTTTAATGGGCAATCTGTCAAAATTAAAAGTCAAAGCAGTTGGGAATTGCAAGCTTCGCCTCGATACAGGGCATTTTCTCGAGCTGCATGATTTTTTAACGTTATGATAATATCTAAAAATTTAATTTCTTTGCCAAACTTGATATAATGAGTTATTCTTTTAGTTTTGCAAACTTAAAATTTTTCTTATTCAAAAATTCTATTTTAGTTGGTATTGGAACATTAGTTAATGGTTTATATCAAATAAATGCAGATTGCTCATTTATTTATGATTCATCTATCTTGAATGTGACTGTTGATATTAAACGTGGTATAATTAATGAAAATTTCTCTATATTATGGTATAATAGATTGAGTCATATATCAAAGGAAAGAATGTTAAGATTAGTAAAAGATGGAGTGTTAACTACTCTAGATTTTATTGATTTTGGCATGTGTATTGATTGTATTAAAGAAAAACTAATTAAAACCTAGAAAAGAAATGCCATAAGAAGTGAGGGACTCTTAAAATTGATTCACACTGACATTTGTAGCCCTTTTTTACATTGTATAGGAGGTGAAAATATTTTATCACATTCATCGATGATTTTTCACGTTATGGTTATATTTTTCTATTACATGAAAAATTCGACTCCTTGATTGCTTTTAAAATATTCAAAAGATAAGTAGAAAATCAATTGGATAGAAAAATTAAAATTGTGATATCTAATAAAGATAGGGAATATTATGGTAGAGATGGTCAATTAGGTCGAATCCTTGGTCCTTTTGCTCAATTTATAGAAGATAATGACATTCAACCTTAATATATAATGTCAGGAACTCCCCAACAAAATGGAGTTGCTGAAAGGAGAAATCGTACTCTTATTGATATAGTGAGGAGTATGATTAGCAACTCATATTTACCCTTAATTTTATGGAATGAAGCTTTGAAAACTGCTATGTATATCCTCAATAAGGTTCCCAGTAAGGCTATTCCTCAAACCGCATTTGAGTTATGGATGGGAAAGAAACCGAGCTTGAGACATATACATATTTGGGGTTGTCAAGTGAAAGTAAGGATACACAACCCACAAGAAAAGAAACTAGACCCAAGAACTATTAGCTGTTTCTTCATTGGTTATCCAGAATGGTCTAAAGGTTATAGGTTTTGTTGTCCATCTTACACTACAAGAATCATTGAGACTAGAATAGCTAAGTTAATAGAGAATGGTGAGAATAGTGGAGTACAACTTCATGGAACTAAGATTGTTGATCATGACTTGATAGATTAACAACTAGAGATTGTTTTGCAACCTGCTGAAGAAGTCAACAATAAACCTACATTAAATCCAGATAATATTTATTATGATGATAATGCGGATCATATTGATGAACCAGAAGGTTTGAAAGAGTTAGAAGACTAACTATTTTAGATGACTACATTGTATATTTAGAAGAATATATTGATGATCCTAGTATTGAAGATGATCTATTTACTTTCAAAGAAGTCATTAACAATGAAAGACCCTAAAGGTAGGTGTAAACCGGTTGGTTATAAGTGGATTTTCAAAACCAAACGAGACCCTAAAGGTAATGTAGAAAGGTAGAAGGCAAACTTGTAGCTAAAGGATTCACTAAAAAGGAAGACATTGATTATAATGAGACATTTTCACCAACCTCTAAAAAAGATTCGCTCATGATTGTTATGGCCTTAGTAGCTTATTTTTACTTGGAATTACATCAAATGGATGTAAAGACGCCTTTTTGAATAGGAATCTTAAAGAAGACGTATACATGATGCGACCAGAAGGTTTGAAATGGAAGGAAAGGAGTTATTAGTATACAAATTAAAGAAATCCATTTATAGACTTAAACAAGCTTTTCGACAGTGGTACTTAAAGTTTAATAAGGTTATCACTTTCTTCGAATTTTCGAAAAATATTGGAGATTAATGTATATATCTAAAGTTGAGTGGGAGCAAGTTCGTATTTGTGATTTTGTATGTGGATGATATTTTTCTTGCTACTAATAATTTTAGTCTTCTACATAATATTAAGAGTTTTCTTTTAAATATTTTGATATGAAAGATATGTGTGAGGCATCATGTGTCATTGGATTAAGGTTTAATAAAATAGACCTAATTAGGGTTGTTATAGAGGGCTTATAGTGGGAAAGTCTTAGAAAAGTTTAGTATGTCAAACTGCTCATCATATAAAGAGCTAAGCTTTAAAGGTCACAAATATAGTTTGTATTAATGCCCAAAGAATGAGATTGAAAAGCAGGAAATGAAGTCCATTCCATATGCCTCTGCCCTTGGGAGTATGATATATACCTAAGTATGTACACATCCTAATATTAGTTATGCAATGGAATTACTTGGAAGATATCAAAGCAATCTAGGAATTGAGCACTGGAAGGCAGTGAAGAAACAAGTGCGATATCTCCAAAGAACTCAAAATTATAAGCTCACATGTGGTAAAATCAATCACTTAGAAGTAATTGATTACACAGATTCAGATTATGCTAGTTACTTAGACAATAGAAGATCCACATTTGGATATATTTTTTTATTGGCTGGTGGAGCAGTTTTATGGAAGAGTGGCAAACAATATCGTGGACGTTGACTCTACTATAAAAGCTGAGTTTGTTGGTTGTCATGAAACATCCTCACGTGCGTTGTGATTAAGGAAATTCATCTCAGGGCTTAAAGTTGTAGGTTCTATTTCTGGATATCTGAGAATGTATTATGAAAATTCATCGGCGATTAGTTTTTCCAATTACAGAAGGATTACTAGTGCTAACAAGCATATCAATGCTAAGTTCATGTCACTGCAAGAAAGGATTAGTGATCATCTTATATCTATTAGTTTTGTTAGCAGTAAAGACATGATAGTTGATTCCAAGACTAAGGCTCTAGAGTCTAGTGTTTTTTCAGGACATGTAAAAGAAATGAGCCTTATTGTATGGGATAATTATTGATGTAAGGGATACATATTTCATAATAGATGATTAATTTTTCTTTCTATCTCATTATTATATTTTGTTAACTATTATGTGTGGTTGAAACAGAAGAATATGTCAATCTGATATTAATGTAGGACACTATTATAAATATACCATATTATTGCAAATCCACTATTAAGAACTTGATTAAGTGAATGTGATAATATCATGATGCATGAAAGGAAATGTGCACATATTGCATACAACCTCCATGATCTGTATTAATAGATTTTCTTAATTTACTAGGCATGTTTTGTAAATGAGTGTACTCATCCGGAAGTTTTCAAATGCTGAATCTAGGAATTTTATTCTTTATGATTTTTTAAATATATATATATATATTAGGCCACATGGGAGATTGTTAGATCTTATAAGATCTTGTAAAGTGGCCTAATATAATATATAATCTTAAATTCTGCATAAAAGTAGTAGTTCAGCATATTTTGAAATATTGCAATTTCTTTAGTGGTTAATTTTCTTTCTATTTGAGCATGATGGGAAGGCTCTATATAATTAGGGGAGTCTAGATCCCTTCTACAAATAATTTTTACACTTGTGGTTGCCCATCGACTGCTGGTATTAATGGAAGAAAATACTGTAGGAGAAGACTCTGCACTCGTAAGATTATTTCTGTCATTTCACTGGAATCTATGACATCAATGGATTCAAGTATGTTTCTGCATTACCCAATTCCAAAACACGATACTCCACAGGTTGTGTTTTCCCACTTAAGTCCCAAGAAAATAGTTCATTAGCACCCCAAACTTGGTACTTTTCGCCTGGGTCACACATTTATAGATTTTTGCCATTCTCTAATTGCAGCAACCCCTCCTAGTACCCACTTGGCAACGTTGATTTGAAGTGAGAAAACTTCTACAAGCTTTTTCCAGTCTCCCATGTGCACGATAGGTTATTCCATTTTAGCATTAAAAATCTCGAAATGGTTAATCCATACCTCAAGGGATTTGTCCATGAAATTTTCCTTCGTGAGCCTAAGCAATTTTAGAAAGACGTCATCCATCAACTCTTTTCCTAACACCCAAAGCTTCATCTTCATGAACATCAGAATTGTTGCTTGCTCTTCTGCGGACACTACCTCAATTTGCGATGATTTTTTTGTTGCTGATTTCCCCACATCCGTGTGCGGCATCTTCATCATCCCGAGCAATAGATTTGGTGCGGCTATAAATATGAAATTTCTTCCTAGCAACTCTTCATCCCTGTCTTGGTTCTTATCACCTAAAGGAGCAAGATCGCCACTAGTTTTCCCTGTTTCTCCTAACTCAACGCCCTTCTTGTGACTTAGCATCATCTCCCCTATTATACACGGTGATAATGCCTTTCCACAACCTTGTTTGCTACCTTTGTCGAGATTCGGATATGGCAAGTCAAGAACCTTCTCTCTCTCTCTCTCCCCCCAAATTAGAACAGTATGGCCTAGCAAAACTTCCTCTATGAGTTTACTCGTTGATTCCTATGAACACGATAAAACCACTCGAGCACATCCTTTCCAAGTGATCATAGGCGATTGACACTCTTTCTTCTTTCAGTGTATTAGTAAGCTTGAAATAGATTTGTGCTTTAAGAAGCCATGAACTCGGTTCACCTAATTAAAAATTCGAAAGATCGAGGTATGGCTAAAAAGGTGAGGTATCCTTTTGCCTTGCTTTGTTTCGATTATTTTGATTCCGACATTCTCCATTACTCACTCGCCTTTCCTCTGCTCACTTAGTACAAGACCATTGATGCTCCCTTTGATCACCTCCTTTGCCTTTCTTGCTTGAAAACTGCCCTCCCCAGTCAAGCTGCCCTCCTCCTCATCCGAGGATGAATCCTCCTCCGATGAAAAGACGACACTACTCCACGATAATGAATTATACTTTTGATGTTTATATCCATGAGAATTAATAAGCCTGTTTGTACCTATTCAAAGGTCTTGGATCTGCTGAGCTATGTTAGACAACTCCTCTAAGGATGAAACTCGTGGATTAGATTAATGACTCCTTATTGATATGAAGAGCCAGAGCACCTTCCCATCATTGAGTGATGTTGCATAGCATCCACCGACCACCAATCTACTATGAAAGCAGTTCGACATGCTCGCTGCCGATATCATGTCCATGTTTGGATCTCTGCATTCTGATAGCTTTGTTATGAATTTGCCACAAATTCACAAGAATTATTATTTGATTCCCACTGATCGCTTCAACCGATCAAAGCAGGGTTCCTCTTTCGGGAGGCAACATCTTCAATGATTCTTGACTACAGGAATGAGAAAATAAAAGCTCATACCCAACCGACTCTCACATGCATGCTTTTATATCTGTTTCGTATAGCTGCCTCATGTGCCTCATCGAACCGACTTATACTTACTGTAATCACAGTTGTTACTCTAGTTACTCTGCTCCCCAGTCCTAACACTAGAATTTATCATAAATTCATAAGAATTATTATTTGATTCCGGTTGATTGCTTCAAATAATCAACGCAGGGTTCCTCTTATGGGAGGGAACATCTCTAACGATTCTTGATTATAAGAATGAGAAACCAAAAACACATACCCAACCAAATCTCACATGCATGCTTTTATATCTGATCGTATAGTTGTCTCACGTGCCTCATGAAATCGACTTATGCTTACGTGTATTCACAGTTGTTACTTCAGCTACTTTAATGCTTTAGTCCTAACACTCACCGCTCAACCAAGTGTATCACGATGGATCTACATGGAGCTTGGTGTAGGAAGTTTTCCCCCACTAAACGTTTATAAATTAGTATAATTCTCTTAAGATTTTGAAAATTATGTGAAAAATGCAATTCATTTTACACTTTTACCATGATCACCCCTAGTACAAACCCAAACTTAGTTACGATGCAGATGGTGCAGCATATTAATTAAAATGATCAACTCATTAGAATAACAGCAGAGTATATATAACTAGCTAATGTAATACAATCTTTTGAACGATTTACAATAATTGTCGTCAACCGTTAACTCCATAATCATTCAAGTTATGTGACATGGTAAAAGCACATCGTTAAAAAATATTCTAGATGTTTTTAAATTATATTTTATAATGATTAAAATCCATTGACAAACTAAAAATTGATTTACTATTTTTCATTGTTCCCTATGATTAATGTCGAAATGATAATATCAAGGATCATGCTTACATATATGATTTACTTGCACCTTAAATATTACATATTTTGAACTAGTAGTTTAACCCATTTATCCCTTTTTCTTAGCACATAGATGCTTAAAGTTGATAATTGATTCAGTAATTAATCTTTAAATACATAAGATAAGATGCCTATTATATATTATTTCGTAAGCAAAAATATATTTTTATTGTCATATTCGTATTAACCAACTCAATTACTATTTGACTGTATATTTTAACATATGCTAGCCTAACTTGTGTCCGTAAATATTAACGGAAAGATTTCATTGTAATTTTGGTATATGTTAGTAATAACTCCACAATTATATAGGTTTCATTGTAATTATGCCCATTAATAGTAACAAAAAGATTTCTCATTGTCATTCTACAGTTTAATAGCTATCACTTTTAATTTGCAACAAGATCGATTTCATTGCAATTTGTTAGTCTAACAGGAAGAAAACAGGAAATTTTCACCGTAAACCTTCCAACTTTGCACATTAGCAGTTTAGACTTTAAAGTTTATGTATTTGCATTTTAAACCCTCTTTAAGTTTCATTTTTTACATTTTAAACCCAATCCCTCATGTCGTCAAAAAAAGCTTGGTTAGCTGTATGTAATGACAAAAGTACCATACACACAATTACAAGCTGATTTGGCTACAGAAATGGTGCAGCTGCAAATGATGAGATCCCCCATCTAAGCCAATGTCGCCCCTTCTGCGCACTCCCAAAGCTCATGGTTTGGCTCTTTATTTTCATCTCCTTCTCTTACTCAATTTGCAACATCAAGCTACTATATTTACACTTGTCCTCTTCGTTCCACCACTACCACGACTCCCCATCAAATCTTCACCATCTACCTCCTACCGATCCCAACTCCTCTCTCCTCCATCACTCTATCGGAGCCATTGGCGTTGCTAGCAGCAATGATGGCTCCAAGGCAAGTGCCACTAAGCTTCGTGACATCATCCTCGGCATAGCAGCGCCCGCTTGCCTCTAGGACTCGCGTCCATATCATACTTACAGCAATGAGGGGCTGCAGCCTATCAAGATCTTCTCTGAAAACTCGGAATTACCCTATTCAAACAACTAGGTCAGCAAATCGAATATTGAGGACTATGTTGGAGACGCTACGGCTGGGGATGGAGGACATGAGATGGTTCATGATGGATGATGACTCTTCTTCTTCAATTCAATCCTAGCACACGCCCTTGATCTTGATACCGGGGGATCAATTCATTCGCACATTGTCTCTAGCCATCACTGTCTTCTGCTGCGGCACCGACCGCCATCGTCATAGTAGATCTAAGAACGAATGGACACGTCGTCTCTGTAGATCATTCTCCACAACCCTAATGGCAGCGCCATCCCCTTCTAACTCTTCCCAAGCAGACATTGTTCTAAGTCGCCATCTAGGGCTCCTATCACAGAGCTGGTCGGCTTCACGACGGTAGAGTGTACGACCGTCTGTTGTTGTTACCACTGCAGGATCATCAACCTGGTGGTGCTGGGGCGCTAAAGCTGCCTGCAGGGCTGGTGCTGAAGGCGATCATGCTTTGAAAGCAGAAGAGGGCGGGGTTGCTTCTACTCAGTTGGAGCTGGTGAAGCGGTACGATGACATGGAGCCAGCAGAGCTTGAGCAGATGGTGACTGGTGACAAGTGCTGTCAGTGGTGGAGTTGTGGGCCCAGCTATACGGTAGGTGTCACGACCCAATCCTAGGGTTGTTGACCACCCTAATTGGGCGACAAACTCGGATCAGTTATGCTTCAATGAATTTAATAATTAATACTTCATTCAGTAACATCCAAAATTAATCACAAATATCCACTAAGTTAATTGGAATAATTCATATTAATTTACTACAAGCCAACAAATAAAAATAAATAAATAAAATAAAATGACTCTGTCGCATCATCTCAGCCCATTAACCTGCATTATTGACCAGATGGTCTCGTCTCTCCTGAAATTTAAATTACTCAGGAATAAGTTAAATAACTCAGTAAGCAAGAAATAAACCACGTATATAATGGTATCTAACATCATGGAAGTATCATAGGAAATGCACAAACCACTAACCTAATGTGTAAGGTTATCCACACCGTTCACAATAGAGAAAACTCACGGCCTTTCAGGGCACAACACCACAGCCTATTAAGGTAATAACACACTATCTACGAAGGAACATTCCAAAGTAGCCTTCTTACATGCATAGGACTTACTAAGAAAATAAATAAAATCAATACATATATCATCGGGGTCCCACATATGCAATTCCGTTCTACTTAGCAATAATCATGATGTATTACACACACCATTCTCACTTAAGCATCATAACAACTATCTCAACCCAATTAAATATTTTACCAACTAAATTAATGTGTCATCCACATATAATTGAGTGAATTAACTCATTGAATTTAATTAAATAAATTCGAGAAAGACTTTTATCATAACTAGTAAGTAATCAAAATGAACAACCACAAATAATCTACATAGCATGAATTTCTATTTCCATTTATTTTCCAATAATTCTGAATATTCTCTTAATTTTAATCCGTAAATATTGTATCAAATCTCACTCTTCTTATTCCAATAATCTTATTAAAGAATAAAATAATATACTGAATTTTAATTATAAACTCTTGAATCCACCTACTATTGATAAATTATAATTAATTTATCCTCCATCATACATGATGTAATATTTGCTAGACAAATGTCTGCCTATGCAATTTATAATTATAAACACAAAAATATTTTGCAACATTAAAGGAGCAATTTACATTGTGTAAATTAATTATACAACTGCTAACATAAATGTGTAATTTATATTTTGATATAAATTTTTATACTTCTATTTTTTTTCATATCAAGAGTTCTACCATGGCTAGTGCACAAGTATAAAATTTAAATTACGTTGCAACAACAGAACTAGCTTAATAGAAGTAGAATCCCTTTTAATCTCAAATTTGGGTTTCACAGCAAGTACTGTCCCCCACTTCTAGACATTTTAGTATTCGTATTATATATATAAGATATATTCTATTTAAAACCATCAATGGAGATGTTAAAATTTCCTCGAAACATATCTATCATATATTATATATAAAGAATGCTGTCCAGGAGGTTACAAGATTTTAAAAAAAAAACTTCTGTCCACATATACAGTTTATATATATATATATATAAATGGTAATCTCGAGATTTTCGAATCCATCAAAATATATTTATAATATCATATATATCTTAAAGTACCAAACTGGATCCTTTGAGATTTCAAATTCCGGCCAATATATGTATATATATTATAAGCATTATAAAAAAATTCAGCCCAACTCCCATTATCATTATTTCCTTCTATTAAAATTTTATCTGTAATAAATAACTGACCAGTTTCATAAAATAAATATATATGTATGCAACATATTATAAATACCCGCCTCTTCAAGTTTTAACTTTCATCTGTTCATATATAATATATATTATTATAACGCAAAGCACCGGTTTCTAAAAGTTTTCAATAAATATAATATATTATGATAAGGCACCGGTACAGAGCTTTAAACCTTCCTCAAGCTTATTATATATAACAATATATTAATATATATTTATATTTTAGAGAACCGAAACTAGGTCATATAAGATTTTTAAATTGACTTTCATCTGTTTATATAATATATATATATATATATATAACACAAAGCACTAGTTCTCTCTGGAGGGTTTTAAACACCTTCTTTAAAAAAAACCAAAATATAAGTACACATCATATTATATACAATCGATCCCCATCATTTTCGCTAAAACATACGAATTAATATATAATGTCATTCAATAATATTTAACTATATATGGAAGTATTAGCTCGAGTAAATTAATATTTTATTCGTTCCACATTAAATATATTTTTATATTCACAGTAGTCACTTACAAATATATATATATATGTTATTATATTTCACCTGTTAATATTTTAGATGCTGATTGACTTAGAACAACTGACGTTGAATTCCTCATTACTATTATTGGTCATCAAAATTACAAGCAATGTCATCTAATTTAATTAACAAATTCACCAGCAACAATTGTCTATCCCATGTATTTATATTATCACATAAAAACTTAAACTAAATATTCATCTATCGTACATCCTCAATGAATAGTGATTAATATAATTTATTTCTTTCCAGAATAAATTCTTCAAGCATAAATTATCATAAATCTTTTAAACAATCTACCTCATATAGTATACGTGGCTCTACAATTTAATTATTTCTTTGCTTACTTTTTTGTAGAACCCATGGACGGATTTTCTGAATAAAAATAATTTATTTTCTTCCCACTCCCAATCTGCGACAAGTTCCTTCTCTTCCTAGCTTTCTACGTTCACCCTTTCTTTTCTCCCAAATCCTAAATAAATAAAATTCTCTCAAATCTCTCTCCGTTCACACGTCTCCACTTTCCCAACTCCTCACTTAATCACAACCTCCCATTATTTTCTCTAGCAATTAATTTTAAATTTTAAATTTTAAAAATCAAATCTTATCACTTTGTGGGTCCCACATATATTAATTGGTAAAAAAATTATCTAATTCTAGTAAGACGTAATTCGAACCCACTACCTCCAATTTACTTGCCACCATTTCTAATCATCTTAGCTTTTCAACAATTTGTTAATTTAAATTAAACGTTAATTTACATATATTTTAGAGCCCATTTTCTTTAAAATTATAATTATTCACTTTTATCAACAAGTCGAAGTCAATGAGTCAATCCTACCACCTTAGCTATTTCTACTAACATATCAGGCAGTCAAAAATTCAATGGTAAAAAATTCAACGTGCTATATCATTATGTCACCTCAAGTCAACGTATTTAAGTCGGGTTATTACAGTAGGGGCTTATGGAGGAATCCATCAGAGCAATAGTTGGAGTTTGAGCTGGAGCTATAAAGATTAAGAGGTGAAGAGTGCTGTCTAAGTACGATCTTCAGTAGTGAATTCGTTAGTATAACATACTGGTCCAGAAAAGTTATCCCAAGTCGTGTATTTAATGCAATTTTTCAAGATCAATCACACATTTATGGCGAAATTAATTATTATAATTTCATAAAAATTTCAAAATTCCACTTCCACTAGTCATGTTTCCATTGATACATCAAGGCACAAATAAAAAATTAAAAATTCTATCGTTCTTAATACATGCCTTTAAAATAAATAAATAGAAATAATTATTCTTGAAAATCTTTACGTAAATCTAAAACGCTAGTGTCCCAGTGGATTTGGTATACCTATAAAAATAATGGGTTAGTCCGAACATGATTAGCAAGTAGAAAATTATTTCGAAATGGATAACTACCCAAATAAAAATTAATTAAATGATAAGATAATCATTTAATTTAATATCTTAAAAATTAGGCCTCAAATGCAAAATCTAACCCTTTCATTGAGTCTAGAAGCATCCAAAACATATTTGATCATTCGAATCGGAGTTCAAACGAATAAATCATAACAAAATAGAATGAACGACCCATATTAAGCCAAATCATTATTACTTTTCCTGCAAAATTTCCCAAAAGCACACTGGTCAGAGACATCAGTAAATAGAGCAAGATAGTTCTCCATATTTACCTCTATTTATATTCATAAATATATATATACACATATATTTAGTTTTATTTCCTTTTCAATCAAAAGCAACTACATATGGTTGCTAATGGCTTGTCACCTCACAAAAAGACAACGTGCCTGACACCTTTCCTGCACCAATTAGACTTCTACACATGCATGCATTCTATGCTCGGCACATCTCATGCTTTCATCATGCATTGCATTCTTACATCCATCAGGAGTCCGGTGGTTCATATTTCATATGGTCTTGTATTCTTATAAACTGAAATTATTTACTTTCGGACCACTTGATTTACTAGATATTCATTTTCGTATGGAACAAAAATTTTATATGTTTTTATTCTTTAGGTTGCATCTTCCATCAATTAACGCCACATATAACTAATAAATATTTGAGCACAAAATGTCCAGCATTATATAATTTTATACCCTGCAATTATTGGCATAAAAAATTATTTGTGCTAATTACTCTCCCCAATTATATCATATTATAAAATTCGTGTATAATTAATTAAATAATTAACTATACCGAAATTAGTAACCAAGACATACAATAATTAATTTTGAGTCTAAAATCAATTCTCAAATAAAATCTACTCGCCTCAAGTTTTTCTCGTAGCTTATTCTTTCCTCCAGCAACTCTAGCTTCCTCAAACCTTACCTACGAAAGCCTAAATTCATCAACTCTAAGACCCCTTTTTTATAAAAGAGTTATCGTAGGTTTCCTAAAATTCTGGGAAAGAAATAAAAGTAAATCACTTTAACTTAAATTTTAATTCTAATCTTATCTTATCCGCTAGGATATTTATCTTATCTTATCCTATGGGACCCACATGCTCGGAATGGCAAAAGCGCAAAATTAATTATTTTCTGCGGAACCTCCTACTCGAACCCTAGACCTCTAAGATTACTTGAACCACCTGTATGCCAACCGAGCTACACAGGTTACTGAAATAATATTCAAAAATAAAAATATAAATATAACTCGTGGCATATTTAAATAATAATTGGTCAAGGCCCTTACTCATTTGACCCAGTTGGTCAAAAAGTCTATCATTGCCACATATAGTGTCCTACGTGGATTTTGACCAGTCAACTTAAATCATCATTTAGCTCCCACGTTGCTTCCCGCTCACCGTAGTTGCTCCATTGCACTAGAACATGCCGAATTGTCCTTTTAACGGCCTGAACTAAAAATCAAGGCTTTTGCCTAAATTTTCTGTCCAAGTCGTTTTAAAAACTCCAAGATCTTTCCAAACGACGATTAAACCATCTCATTTAGGTAAGAAATAAACTTGCATTATTACATCCAAGTCCATAGAGTTATTACAAACATGCCCACTTCAATAAATTCTTTACATCCAAGTCAAGCCACTCATTACATAGAAAGAAATAAATAAAAAGATTTATTCATTAGCACGCCACCACCATCTCATTGGCCACCATCCACGGGATCATCTGAGAGTCAAAGGAAAAAGGAGTAAGTTCACAAGAACTTAGTAAGTAGGATTATGCCCTGCAATTAAGATCATAAGAACACATCATCTTCACTCAATTGCTCAACTTTTAGAGCCTTTAAAACATCTTATATGTCATCATCTCTTCCTAGAAGTACTCAACTTAAAATTTTGGGACTACCCTAAGGATTTAAGACCTTAAATCCTTTAAGATACTCCTCTGCCCCCAAAACTCAAACTTCTAGGCATCATTTGGCTAATCTAGCCCTCCCATTGAACTCAGAATGTCCAAATTCATAGAAAATGACCCCTGGATCACTCAAATCGGACCTCTACAGCTCAATTTACATCAATTTGAAGATGAACGCACCAAATGGTGCCACGTGTCCCTCGCCGCCGGCGACTTGGGCTCGCCGCCGGTGGTCTTGCCCGACGGGGCTTCCTGGTGGGCTGCGCTCTGGGCTTTACTGCCTGGGCTTCTACCTGGGTATCATTTCTGGGCTCTAAGCCATGGGTTGGCTCACTGGATCCTCCTTCTGAAGCCCATTGCAACAGTTGGGCTCTTCTGCAGCTGGGCTCAGCCTGGATCCAGCCCACTCCCTGAAGCCCGTACCATCTTCTGGAAATTTACAGTTTCTCTTGCTGTCTTCTGATTTTACAGAAACTCCTTGACAGCTTATGATTTTTAGAAAAATCATTAGGCAGAATTGTAAAATATCCAAAAACTCGAAAATAGGCAGTAACATCCATTTTTTTCCATCCGTCCATTTATACAAGATATATATAATAATATTTTAATATTATTTTCGTATATATATCTCCTTTAAACGTCTTAAATGCATTAAAATGCATTAAAAATTCATATCATCAATAATTTGGCTAACATAATTAATTTTAGGCCATCCAAGCATAATATAACGTACATAATTTTACTCATTAATTTATTTTACTTAAAATAAATTATAATTATGCCATTATGCTTTCCATCTTGCCCAAAATTACATTTATGTTACACATTCTCAAAATTATTGATAAATCCTCACATAATTAATTTAATGTAAATAATACATTTCTCAAATAATTATGTGGCATCCATTCTGTGTGCAATTAAGCATATAATATCTCATATCATCCCAACATGATTAATGGTCATAAAATCACATATTAGTAAAACCACTAAATAATTATGTGATAAATCATCATTAAATCATGCCATAATTAAAGGCTAAAAAGGCAAAATCCCCCTTACCTTAAAGAAGAAAATGAAATGGATTGCTTGAACGGGTTGGATCGGCTTTTTTCTTTCTCCTGCGGTAGCGTTCCTCCTCTTTCCTCTGGTATATCCATCGAGTACCCCAACTCATTTATTTATAACTCACCGGAGGATTCACCGGAGGATTTTCCGCTCGAAATCCGATTTTTTTCAATTTCGAATTTCAGTTTTACCGACTTCAAATTCTAATTTCAAGATCCCTGATCGCAATCCAATCTTAAATCAAATTTTAAATTCGAATTTCAAACTGGTGAGGCTCACAGAGCCCAAAAAGGCAAAATACATCATTTATACACTCATGGGATTCGAACTCGAGACCTCCTCTACCAAAGACCAACACCTTAACCACTTAAGCACATTAGGCCGTTGAGTTAAATACTCGCGATATTTTATATAATTCAACCCATCATTCTAAGTGGGCTTATTTGGGTCTAGCCCAATAACCTTCCACTTATTCTTGGCCCATTGCTTGGTCAAATGGTCAATAGTCAGGATGTCACCTCAGTGGACACATCATCAGTTGAATAGTCAACTCATCAATTTTTTCCTAATTATTACAGTCCTCCTCTTCAACTGCTTCTTGCGACTATCCAAAATTCGAATAGGACATTCCGGATGAGTTAAATCTTCCTCGATCTTATATTGTTCGATTGACAAAATATGCATCGAATCGGCCACATACTTTCTTAACTGTGAGATATGGAAGATGTTATACATACTTGTTAACGAAGGAGGCAATGCTAGCTGATAGGCAACACCACCAATAACTTTCAATATCTTGAAAGGTCTAATATATCGAGGAGATAATTTACCTTTCACCCCGAAACGAGTCACACCTTTGGTGGGAGAAACTTTTAAGAAGACTAACTTACCTACTGTAAATTGTAGGTCTCTTTGTTTGCTATCTGGCGATCTTATGCTGCTTCCAACCGTTGACTAATAACTCGAACCATGTTAGCAGCTTGCTGAACTAGGGCTGGAGCTAAAAGTTGTTGTGTACGTATTTCTTCCTAATAGACAGGTGTTCGATACTTTTTTCATACAGAGTTCAAACGGAGTCATGCCAACACTAGCCTGGTAACTATTGTTATAAGCAAATTCAACCAAGGACAAATGCTCATCCCATGAACCAGAAAAATTCAAGGCACAAGCTCTCAATAAATCATTTAAAATTTGAATCGTTCTTTGAGACTAACCATCCATCCGCGGGTGATACGCGGTGCTTAACTGCAACTCTGTTCCCATATATTTTTATAATTTTTGCCAGAAATCGGAAATAAATCGTCAATCTCTGTCTGACACAATAAAAATAGGAACACCATGTAAACGAACAATCTCCAACAGGTATAAGTCTGTCATTTAATATGTGTATAAATTTTTACCATTTTTGAAGTATTTTAGATATTTCAAAATCAGTGGCACTAATTTTTAAAAATTCGAAATAAATATCTAAAAATCTCCAAAAATTGTAAAAATTGATACATACGTTAAATAAACTTATGTTAACAAGTTCATGAAAAAATTTTGAAATTTTTTTTTTAAAAAAAAGGTATACGCACCCGAGAGCACTGAGGTTCAATGCTTCCGGGAGCAGAGGATCAGATCCGCTGGCCGTGTCGCCCTTATATATATAAACCACCATTGCATGCAAGAGCTAAAAACCATCCATCTCTCTCTCTCTCTCTCTCATCAACAAACACAATCAGCTAGCTAGAAAATGGACTTCTCATTTTCATCATCTTCCAATTCCAATTCCACGCCTCCGGAGAAGAAGACCAGAAGAAGAACATCCCAAGAATCGCCTGGACACTACCGGGGAGTTCGCCAGAGGCCCTCGGGCCGATACGGCGCCGAGATACGAGACCCCAGAGCGAAAAAGCTGAAATGGCTGGGCACCTTCGACACGGCGGAGGAAGCAGCCCTGGCCTACGACCGCGCCGCCCGCGATATCCGCGGCGCCTGCGCCCGCACTAACTTCGCCTACCCATATACGCCGCCAGGCTCCCTCACCTCCATCCTCTCCCCCGACGAGCCCCTCCACACCCTCTTACCCACCACGGCCGCGGCTGCCGCCTGTCAGTTCTCCGCCATCGACCAGCGGTCCCCTCAGCCGCACCCCGCAGCCATGCCCACCGCTCCCGAGCAAGCTTTCAATTATTTCCAATTCGCCGGTGCGCCCTACATTGCCGATACCAGCTCGGAGCTGCCTCCGATGCCACAGTCCCAGGCGGAGAATGCCGCCGCCACGTCGTCTTTTGGTATTGCAGAGGGAGTAGTGCAGGCCGGAGAGACGGGCAGGTGGGGGACCGGCGACGAGGTGCTGGATAATCTCTTCGGGCCTGCTATGCCGGATACGTCGACGGAGGGAGGCTACGCCGCCCTCTTCAGCGCGGGGGAGGAGAATCTGCACAGCCCGCTCTTCGGTCGCATGCCGTCCGTCACGTCCGTCACGTCGATGGATTTGATCTTGGCTAATCTTCTTTGCACTTATTCTAAAACCTAGCTTCGCCCGTTCGCTGGCGTTTGTGACGTTTCGGTGCATTACGGCTTTCGGATTTTCTCTTTATCTTTTCTTTCTTTTTACCTTCTTCTTCTTCTTCTTCTTGGGTGGCGGTGGTTACCGGTGGATTTCTGTAGCTGGAACTGAAATTGAATTTATCGCGAGTTTTACAATTTCAATCAGTGTTGTCAGAACCGGCCGGCCCGTTCGACCGGGAACCAATCCAATGTCCGGTTCGTATATATATGAGGTTCGGTTGAATTGTATTAAACAGTCCGAACAGTCAAACCGAACGTCTAGGTTGGATTGTAAGCAACCGGTTCGGTGAATAAAAAAAATCGATGTCATGCTCGTGAGTCCGCTCCGCTGTCGTGTTGTCCCGTCAGATCGTCTTCCTCAGGCCTGGCGAGGTCTTGTCTTCCTCAGGCCTGGCGTGGTCTCGTCTTCCTCAGGTCTAGCGAGGTCTCGTCTTCCAGGTAGCAAGGTCTTCATTCAGTTCCAGACTTCCAACGAGGTCTCGTCTTCTAGTTCCAGCGAGGTCGAGACCCAAATCGGAGAAGCCTCTTGCTGCGATCAGCTACCACGTCGTATAGTCTTCTTCCCCTCATCCGATCGGCGTTCGACGATGACGACATTGTGCAGTGACAGCTTTCGACGACGAGCAGAGTAGAGACCTGCTTTCCATTTCCGGCGACGAGCAGAGTCGTGACTGTCCACTGTCGTCCCGTCGTTCCAAACTTGGACGACACTGGTTGGATCGTCTGAAAAATGGATGTTGGTGGTTGCTTCCATTTGAGCCTGATGCAGTGGACGGCAGCCGAATTTGGGGGTGATGGAGTACCAAAAATGGTGCACCAGTGGTGCAAAGTTGTTCAGTGTTCCTGCAGTGCATTTAAATACGAATTTAAATATTAATTCTTTGATAAATAATTTCAATAATATCATATATCATCTTAGTTTAATTCACTTTATCCTTTAATTTAATTTATCTAAATATAATAATCTATTTTGTTCTCCATATTTTAAAATATAATTGTAATCATATATGTATGATTTTTCCAATTAAATAATTTTAGAAAATTTCCCAAATTATATTAATAAGCTAATACAAATTTCAATGTTAAAATTTTCTAGCCTATTGATTTATAATTTTATATTTCAAAAAAAAATGTTGCAAAATGACCCGTTTTATAGCAAAATTAAAAATCTTATGAAAAATGTAATTTTCACGAAATTTCACATAAAATCTGTATTTAATTAACATTTTTATACTTAAAAAGTGTGAATTTAATATGAAATTATATGAAGATTTTTAGAATTATCGGAAAGCACAAATAATATATATGTATGTGTGATTGTTGCGGGCTACCCCCATCCCTACTGCAGCTTGCTCCCGTCCCTCCTGCATGTTTTATATTTATATTGTTGTTTTTAAAATCTAACATTTATATTTAGGATTTATGAAAAAATGAAAATATAATTTTATCAATATATTAATTTAAAATTTAAAAATAATTTAATATTTATAGTATCATAAATATGTCATGCTGACGTCACCGATTCGACCCAGTTCGCTTAACTGGTCAAATTAGTTTGCACCAGACCAATTCCTTTACCGGTTCAATCGCCGGTTCGGTTCTGACAACATTATTTCAATACTTATCTTTGAATTTTTGAAAATTTAATATTATTTTTTATTTTTCAAAAATAATAGCATATAACCTGATCTAACTTGGTTTAATTGGATCTAACAGCATCTAACTGTGTCTAAACTGATATAACCGGATCTAATTTTTTATACTAACGAGTTAATCCTAATTTAACACATATAATATGATCCGATACATCTTATGAGGTTATTTATACCTTAATTAAAGAAATTAAAACACAGATAATATGAGTTAAAGAAATTCATATAAATCTAATGACATCTAACTGGATCTAACCCGATCTAATTAGATTTAAGGGGATCTAACTAGATCAACAACATCCAACTAGATTTAATAGGATCTATTTTTTATATTAATGAGTTAATCCTAATTTAACACCTATAATATGATCCTAAACCCCTTATAAAGTCATTTATACCTTAATTACAGAAATTAAAACAAAGATAATATGAGTTAAAGAAATTCATCTAAATCTAATGATATCTAACTGGATTTCACCCGATCTAACTAGATTTAAGGGGATCTAACTAGATCAACAACATCAAACTAGATTTAATAAGATCTATTTTTTATATTAATGAGTTAATCCTAATTTACCACCTATAATATGATCCTAGACCTCTTATAAAGTCATTTATACCTTAATTACAGAAATTAAAACACAGATAATATGAGTTAAAGAAACTCATCTAAATCTAATGATATCTAACTGAATCTAACCCGATCTAACTAGATTTAAGGGGATCTAACTAGATCAACAACATCCAACTAGATTTAATAGGATCTATTTTTTATATTAATGAGTTAATCCTAATTTAACACCTATAATATAATCCTAGACCCCTTATAATGTCATTTATACCTTAATTACAGAAATTAAAACACAGATAATATGAGTTAAAGAAATTCATCTAAATTTAATGATATCTAACTGGATCTAACCCGATCTAACTAGATTTAAGGGGATCTAACTAGATCAACAACATCCAACTACATTTAATAGGATATATTTTTTATATTAATGAGTTAATCCTAATTTAACACTATAATATGATCCTAGACCCCTTATAAAGTCATTTATACCTTAATTATAGAAATTAAAAAAACAGATAATATGAGTTAATAAAATTCATCTAAATCTAATGATATTTAACTAGATCTAACCCAATCTAGCTCAATTTAATTGGATCTAATAGGATATAACTAGATCTAATAACATTTAAGTGGACCTAACCACATCTAATTTTTAATATTAATGAGTTAATCCTAATTTAACACTTATAATATGATCCTAATATCTTTATGGGGTCATTTATACCTTAATTGCATAAACTAAAACACAGATACTACGATTTAATAGAATTCATTTAAATCTAATAGCATCTAACTGGATCTAACCCAATTAATCCGATCTAACTAGATCTAACAAGAGCTAACTGGATCTAACCAAATTTAACAAGATCTAATTTTTTATATTAGAAAGTTACTAATTTAACACTTATAACATGATCCTAGCCTCTTTACGTGGTCATTTATACCTTAATTGCATAGACTCTTAACTGATTCCCTCCCCACACTCAAGAATCTCTGTAGCAGGGGCCTTGATATTGATAGTCGTTGTCTTCTATGTAAGAATGATACTGAAGATGTAAACCACCTGTTCTTGGAGTGTGCAATGTCTATGGGGGTTTGCTGGAGGGCTGCGGGTTTGATTCCTCATGGATCTTCGGTCAGAGAAATTATGGATTCTCTAGCGAGGAGGAATAAGATTCAGGAGCTAACCTTATTCACTCTGTGTTGCTGGAGGGTTTGGTATCTTCGAAATAAGTATAGGGAAGAGAATCTCCAACCGAATTTCACTGATATTTTGATCTGGTGTTCTGAGTTCTTGCTCCTGCACAGGTGCGCAAGAAAGCTTTCGATGTCTGGGCTTGTAGATGGCTATCTGGTACCCCGCTGGACCAAACCGCCGCCGACTTTTGTTAAAATCAATGTGGATGCACGTCGTCATGAGGATACGGATATGTTTGGATGTGGTGCTGTTATCAGAGACTCGGTGGGTAATTTTGTTGCAGCTTCAGGATGGAAACGGGCAGGGGCAAGGGAATCACTCTTCATGGAGGCTACGGCTTTCCTTCTGGGTACTAGATGGGCGATTCAGCAGGATCTTCGACGTGCGCAACTCGAAACTGACTCCCTCATTCTATTCAATTTCTTATCCAATTCGGACCCAATATCCTCTGATGTTGGTTTTATTATTGATGAGATCAGGTCTCTTTTCACAAGTAATGTATCTTTTTCAGCTCATCATGTCCGTCGGCAGGGTAATGCTGTGGCGCATTCCTTAGCTGAATTAATTTTGGTTTCTCCTGAGGACCATCAGTCCTGGTGGGGTAACCCACCCGCAGCTATTTGTAGAAATATTTGTACAGATAACTTTTTGGCAATGGATCGGTTGAATCACTCTTCCTCTACTCCCGTCATAAGTGACGGGGAGTAGGACTAGAGTGACTTCTTTTATCAAAAAAAAAAAAAAACATAGATACTACAATTTAATAGAATTCATCTAAATCTAATAATATCTAACTGAATATCTAACCCGATCTAACCGATATAACTGGATCTAATGAGATCTAACTGGATATAACAATATCTAATTGGATCTAAACCGATCTATCCGGATCTAATATTTTATATTAATGAGTTAATTTTAATTTAACATTTGTAATATAATCCTAGTCCCCTTGTAAAGTCATTTATATTTTAATTAGTGAAACTAAACAGATAATACGATTTAACAGAATTCATCAGAAAACCATCGATGCTCCTACATAATATTTACAATACCAAAAATAGGTGTGGAAGTTTCTGTCTGTGTATGCCCATGGATGCTCCTACATAATATTTCCAATAACGAAAATGCCCCTTTCAATTTGAACCTTCACGCGAAAGTGAACGGTGGATGATTCTATTTTTTCATGCCTACTTTCCCTGAAAAAGATTCATGTCACAACATTTTATAAAATTTTATAATCAACAATTCTAAAACCAATTTTCTAATATTATAATAAGACATTTTTTATTATTGTAAATAAGCTCCATATCAAAATATTTTTCCTTAAATAGACTAGTTTTGTAATTTCAAAATTTCTCATCATAAATAATTGTCGAAAATATTTTTTATTGTTATATTAAATTTTCATAATAAATAATTAAAGACATGAGGTAATTATCTAGATCTAAAAAATTCGATGATATAAGGATATTTATTTTTAAAATAAATAATTTGGAAGAATCAAGAAAAAGACTCAAAGTATTTGCTAGTTGAATTAAATGATTGGGTGTTACTAGCGGGAATTTGAACAATTGGCTGTCACAAAAAATCTATCAATTATTGTTACATCTTTTTTTTTTGCCAAAAAATATAAATAAAAATACCTAAATTATTTTCATAACCAAAATTTAGATTGCATATATTTTTATTGCAAAATTAATGTAAATCAAAATTTAAGCTAACAATAATAAAAGTAAATATTAGTTTAAATTGAACTGAAATTTTCAAACTAAAAATTAAAATACATCTAGTAGCTTGGGCCAAACTTGG
The DNA here is from genome assembly GCA_030490835.1 of Annona cherimola. Lineage (NCBI taxonomy): Eukaryota > Viridiplantae > Streptophyta > Magnoliopsida > Magnoliales > Annonaceae > Annona > Annona cherimola. Next base: position 24,807,622 of record CM059976.1, on the reverse strand, counting down.
TATTTTTAAAATGTTTTGCCTTTTATGGAAGTATTGTCCTAAATGTTCTTAATTTAGCCTACTTGAACATGTTCTATGAAATTTGATGTTTTTGAATTTGATAGAGGAAACTCACTAACAATCTAATTCTCTTTTAAGTCACGTCATCAATACAAAGACGCATGTGATTATCACTATTCACATATTAAAGAAGACTATCATTTTAAAAATAAAATATTAGAAAATTTAATTTTTAAATTTTTTTTTAAAGTATTAAAGAATAATAAGTTTTGATTTTATAATTTAATAAGTATATCCTATTTATTAATTTATTTTAGTCTAACAACGCTAATTATATTGAGCTTCGAATGTTAAATATTTTTAGATTGGAGATATTATTTATTTCAAGTAACCAAGTCTAATTATTTTTATTCATTTTTTCCCTTAATCAAAAGAGATGTCAATTCTAAAAACCCTTTCTATTTTTCTCTAATGCCCATTAATCTCAATTTTCAAGTATAGCAATTCTATTATAACAAACCTCATCATCATCATCATCATAAGCCATTTCCCACCTATGTGGGGTCGGCTGCATGGATTCTGTTACGCCATTCTTGGCGATTTAAGACTAAATTTTCAGTAATATGTAATATTTTTAAATCTTGTTTAATTACTTCCATCCATATTTTTTTGGGTCTTCCTCTCATTCTTCTACCACCTTCTACTTGGATAAACTCTGTTTTCCTAACCGGTGCTACTTCGGGCCTCCTTTTAACATGACCAAACCATCTTAATCTATTTTCTCTCATTTTATCATTAATTGGTCTCACTTTTAAGTTTTCTCGAATTATTTCATTCCTAATTTTATCTTTTCTTGTTCTACCACTCATCCACCTTAACATTCTTATTTCCGCTACGCTCATTTTTTGTATATGTTGCTCTTTAACTGCCCAACATTCTGCCCCATAAAGCATAGCAGGTCTAATCGCAGTCTTATAAAATTTTCCTTTTAATTTGACTGGAACTCGACGGTCACATAAAATTCCTGACGCACTTCTCCATTTCTTCCATCCTGCTTGAATTCTATGTATTATATTTTTCTCGATTTCCCCGTTCTCTTGAACTATTGATCCTAAGTACCGAAAGTGATTAGTTTTTGTTACTGTTTGATCTAAAATCTTAATTGGTTCATCATCCGGGTTCTCACTATTATTAAAATTGCATTTCGTATATTCAGTTTTTGTGCGACTAATTCTAAAACCATTAGATTCTAGAGCATCTACCCACCTATTCAATTTTAAATTTAGTCCTTCTTTACTTTCATCTATTAGAACAATGTCATCTGCAAATAACATACACCAAGGTACTTCTTCTTGGAGATGTCTAGTAATTTCATCTATTACTAAGGTAAAAAGGTAAGGACTCAAGGCTGAGCCTTGATGTAAACCTATTTTAACTGGGAAGACATTAGTATCTCCACTAATGGTTCTCACATTTGTAACAGCCCCCTCATACATATATTTAATAATATCAATGTATCTGTCATTAATTCCTTTTTTCCTCATCACTTGCCATATTAACTTTCTTGGTACTCGATCATAAGCTTTTTCTAAATCAATAAAAATCATGTATAAGTTCTTTTTCTTCTCCCTATACTTTTCAAATAGTTGTTTAAGTAAGAAAATAGCTTCAATAGTTGATCTTCCTGGCATAAAACCAAATTAATTTTCAGATATATTAGTTTCCCGTCTTAGTCTATGTTCAATTACTCTTTCCCATAATTTCATAGTATGACTCATTAATTTTATTCCACGATAATTTGCACAATTTTGAATATCTCCCTTATTTTTATAAATTGGAACTATAATGCTTTTCCTCCATTCACTTGGCATTAACTTCGTTTTTATAATCTTGTTAAAAAGATTTGTTAACCATGTTGCACCTACATCTCCCATGCACTTCCATGTCTCAATTGGTATATTATCTGGGCCTAAAGCTTTTCCTGTTTTCATTTTCCTTAGAGCTTCCTTTACTTCAGATATTCGAATTTTTGTGAAATAACTGATATTCCTATTTTCTTCCCTATTTAGACTAACATCTAATGTTAATTGTTCGTGTGGGGTATCATTTAGTAAACTACAAAAATAAGTTTTTCATCTTTCCTTAATATTATCATCTTTGACTAGAACTCTTTGGTCCTCACTTTTAATACATCTAACATGTGTTAAATCTTTGCCCTTATTTTCTCTTAATTTAGCCAACTTAAAAATATCTTTTTCACCTTGTCTAGTTCCTAATCTGTCATATAGGCTCTCATAAGCTTTGTGTTTAGCATCACTAATAATCTTTTTAGTAGCTTTTTTTGATAGTTTGTATTGTTGTAAGTTGACATCATTTTTATTTTCCTGCCATGTCTTAAACTTTTCTTGTTTATCATTTATAGCTTTTTGGACATCTTCATTCCACCACCAAGTTTCTCTATGTGGGGATCTACGATTTTTATATACACCTACAATACTTTGTCCTACTTCTTTTATGTTAATTGTCATTTTATCCCACATCGATTCTACTCCATCTTCTTGTGTGTCCCATTTAACTTCTTCTATCATTCTTTTTCTAAAAAGTTCTATGTTGTTTCCTTTTAAATTCCACCATTTAATTTTTGGAATAACATTGTCTTTAGTTTTTGTTGACTCTTTTTGTGTATATATATCCATCACTAATAATCTATGTTGCATAGCTAAACTCTCACCTGGGATAACTTTACAATTTATACAAATGGATCTATCCAATTTTCTTATAAGGAAGAAATCTATTTGGCTAGAATTGGTCCCACTCTTAAAAGTTATTAAGTGTTCATCTCGTTTTTGAAATAAGGTATTAGCTATAACCAAATCATATGCTATAGCAAAGTCCAAAATGGCATTCCCCATTTTGTTCCTTATTCCAAAACCAAAGCCCCCATGACTTCTCTCATATCCTACCTTCTCTTTTCCTACATGTCCATTTAAATCTCCGCCTATCACAACTTTTTCTTGGTTAGATGTTCTTTGCATAATACTATCTAAGTCATCCCAAAATTGTTTCTTGATTCTATCATCTAATCCTACTTGTGGTGCATAAGCACTAATCACATTTAAAACCTCTGCACCTAATACAAGTTTTATTTGAATAATTCTATCATTTACTCTATTGACATCTACAACTTTATTTATGAAATTGTTATCTACTATTATCCCTACACCATTTCTATTATCATCCTTGCCTATATACCATAATTTGAATCCATTAATCTCTTTAGCCTTCTCTCCTTTCCACCTAGTCTCTTGAAGGCATGCTATATTAATTTTTCTCCTTCTCATAACATCTACTACTTCCATACTTTTCCCTGAAAGAGTCCCAACATTCCACGAGGCAAAACGGACCTTGCGTTTTGATATCACCTTCTTCCCTAAACCACGTCCATAAAGGCATGGGAACCTTTGTTGACTTCTCGTCACAACCGGACGTTGTTGTGTCGCGTCGCTTCCGGGGGGACGCCCTAGCAACCCTTGCCCATTTCTCACTACATCCGGGCTCCGATGTAGCGCGTCGCTTCTGGGGAAACGCCCTAGCAACCCTTGCTCATTTCTCACTACAGCCGGGCTCCGCTGCAGCGCGTCGCTTACAGGGAACGCCCTAGCATTAACAATTTTTAATATATTTTCAGAATCCATAAAGAGATGTGGCGGTGAATTTTTAATGGCACCGGCTGCCAGCCTGACATGCCAACCCTCGCTTTTTTCCCGGGCTTGGGACCGGCAGTAAGATAGAAACTCTACTGGCAAGGTTATTATAACAAACCTCAAGATTGAATTAAAATCAGTTGCCCAGTAAAACAATACTTATTCATCCTAAAAGATACTTTGTTGATGTTATGAACGTGTAACGAGGTTGATATTGTCCTCAGTGGCATTCAATGAAATCACTCCAAGCACCAAACAATCCAGTATTAACAATCCATCTGAACAACATCACAGCCACAAGACATGGAGACAAAGCAAAGAAAAATGATGTCATATCCAATAAAATGAAATGATAAGTTTATACATCCACAATGAACAATATATCAAACAATCAGGTCAAGGAGTAACTATACATGAATGTCTATCAAAACATAACAAAAAAGAACCAAACATCCTAGCTAAGGTAATCAGGGATGTTAATCATCTTCTCATCCAGAACCTCCAGCGAAGCTTCCAACCACCCAATCTTCTTCTGCAGAATGTGCATGTAATGATTAGATGTAAGGAAAATAAAGATAAAAGGGATAGGGCAGTTGTGTTGAAAGATGTGAAAAAATTATTCTAATGCAAAGATAATAATAGTAATAAAAAGTACGATGATTAGGCAGTGTAAGCGTCAAATGATATCATAAGGTTTGTAAAAAGGAGTGGGAAACTGTTTAACATTTCTATTTTTTGCATCTCAAGTAAAAGGACCCTTAATGCTATCAAAGATAATCAGGGAAGAAACATAGAAAATAAAACTGCATTTGACAAAACATTCTATCAAATCTTTTTAAAAAACACTTATCTCATCTGATGGATAGTCCACATAATCTTCCAGGCAGCCACAGTCACATGAACAAGCAATCTTGTGAATCTATACCTTCCAACAAGAAAAATCATTATTTCATTACGGGTTGTGCTCATGAGAAGAAAGAGAACAATGTATCAAATTGCTCAAATATGAAATGGGACACTTCTACATAAATCCACGCTTGACCCCCACTGTCAAAACAACCATCATTCATTGTGCAAGAATCCTGAGACAAAAAGCAAGAAAATTTGTGTCCTTGCTGGATGAAATTCACTACTCCCACTCGATTCAAGGTTTCATTTCAGATAGAGCTCAAACCCTGACCACGGGATATATGATGGTTCTTTACTCTACTCTTTGGAAAAGAAAACATGTGTAAAAAAGAGAAAAAAAATAGAACGTTTCATAATTTTTATTCATTCGGCAAGTACATCCCTGACCAATACACGCTCTATATCAGCCGATACACCCAATTTTTTTAAAACCCTATCTAAAATACTCGTGTCCCATATCGAAGATAGCCGATAAAGATATGTATGGCTTGATATTAAATCCATGTAAATCATAGAATTCTTAAATGCACAATTAGTTGCTTGCATTGTCGTAGCAAGGTAAAGCATTTGCATTGTTGACATTCATGGTAAAAAAATGTAGTAACAGACGTAACACGATTCTTGTTCTTAATCTATAATTAGAATACATGGGCTATCCAACAACAAGTTCTAGGATTGCCAAAAAAATTAGAAAAGGAGAATATCCCATTTAGCGAATGATGCAATGATGGCAAAATCATCGAATTGAGTCTCTATATCAACCAACAAACTAAGGGTGTGTTTGGCAACAGCAAAAAGTTGTCAATTTAGAACTTTTCAATCTAAAATTTTTCACTCTCCACAACTACCCTATTTTTTAATTATTTCTTCACATTTTTTTATACAACTACCCTACTTTTCAATCATTCCTACACAACTACCAACACAACAAACCTATCTATTTCAACTTTATCCTATTTATTCCTCATCATTACCCCTATCATATCACATCATTTGACAACTTTTCATCTCTACAACTTTTCATTAAAAATTTTATCTATTCCCAAACACACCCTAAATGGAAGCAATCTGTGTTGGATTAGTAAATTATCTTTAGAACATGATGAACAAAATTACATGGGCGTTCACCATTTGCATGTAACATTAAACACCAAATGACTAAAATTAAAGAATGTGCTTTGTTTGGAATCATCCGTCAGGAAGCTAACAAAGAAACATTTATGAATATCATAAAAACCCCATAATTGATAGAAAAACCAATAGACGAACAATCACCGCTCTTAAGCCTTAACAACTAGCAAGGGTATTGGGCAGCGTATGAAGTTTAGAAGTCAACAATTTGGGCAGACTACCCATATGTTTTCTTCCTTTCAGAGTTGAAATTATTAAACAGAAGTGCGCAGCTAAGCGAAAACTCAGATACACTGCCAATTGGATGGCAAAGGTCAGGCAGATGAAGCAGAATCCAGCACACTAGCTCCACGTCAGTAAGCATCAACAGATGAGGTTGGCAACTCCAAATTGCACCTGAATTTTGCTTCCAATTTGCAGCAAAATGGTAGCATGACAGCACTTTTAACTCTACAAGTACAATAGGGAGACTTTCTACACATCTGATCCAGTTGTGTGATACACCAGCTAAATCTGATTCTCAGAAAGTGCGACTCAGTGAAGTTCTTTTAATATAGATGTCATGTTTCTTTCCAAGACTAAGGAGACGTTTGGCAATAGCAAAATGAGGGAATGAATGGAATTTGTGGAAATACAGATTTTGAGACTAGTCGTCACTCAGATAATATTCATGTTTTTCCACTTTTATCCTTATATTTTAATTATTTTCCTATTAACTATCCTTCATCATACCTATTTATTCCAAATTTACTCGTATAGTTTCTTATCAATTACACAATTCTCACAATATTCTTTTTTCCCATTCCACCACATCCCACTATTTTTTAACATTCCACATTCCCAAACAAGCCCTTAATACTCAAATAGGAAGTATATTTGTGTTATAGCATTGGAATTTTTCATATTCTTGCTATTGGAGTAGGTAGATACTTCTTTAATAAGGTGGTCTGAAACAAGTGTGTACATGTATTGCAAAATGTGCCTCTGATGTAGTGTATGTGATTTCTTACCCACTGACTGTTTGATTGACCAACACATCTGTTTTATTGAATGATATATTTATTATATCATTTTGTCTAATTTGCTACGGATGTTCCATTGGTCACTAATTACATATTTAAAGTGGGCTCAGTTGTATTAACGGGCTTGTAGGGGTTAAGTAATTTAAGATTAATAATTTTGTGGAGGTATTGTACTTCAATTTGGATAAATGGCGAAGACCTGGTTATCATTTATGGAATGATCCACACTAGCGTATAAATGGTTAATTTGCGTTTTTCTCAGAGAAATATGCATGTGGATTGTGTATGATATATATATATATATATAAGGGTTGTTCCGGTGCAGCATAACTGCAAAGGAACAGCGGTACATTTGCCCAAAAATGAGCCCCACACATATTAAAATGCAATGAAACTTATACAATCATTTATCTATATATAAATTTTATAGCAAATGATATACATGTTGAAAAAACTACTTTAAAGTTGTTATTTACATCAAACTATTTTATTATGATGAATTTGTACCATTTTCAGATGTGGTCCATACACATATCCGATTGGGATGAAAATTGATATGGTAATAGAATACATTACTCTAAATACAATAGGTGGAGTAGATTATAATTTGATCGTCACGTGGAGCCCATTTCAGTAGTGTTCCGGTGCAGCACCGCTGCACTTGAATATTCCTCTCTCTCTCTCTCTCTCTCTCTCTCTCTCTCTCTCTCTCTTTCTTTCTATATATATATATATAAGAAATATTCCGGTGCAGCATCGCTAAAATGGACGCCACATTATCATCAAATCATAATCTATTCCACCCATTGTATTTAGAATAATATATTCTATTACCATACCAATTTTCATCATAATCAGATATGTATATGGGCCCCATTTGAAAATGGTTCAAATTCAACGTAATAAAATAGTTTGATGTAAATAACAACTTTAAAATGATTTTTTCAACTTGCAAACCATTTGCTATAAAATTTATATATGGATAAATGATTGTATAAAGTTTCATTGCATTCTAATATGTGTTGGGCCCACTTTTGATCAAATGTACTACTGCTCCAGTGCAATTGTGCTGCACCGGAACAGCTCCACACACACACACACACACACACACACATATATATATATATGTATGAACGCGATTTCTTTACAGATTTATGCTTTTATAAAGACAGACAATAATTTGCTGGAAGTGATCTTGCCTGTTAGAACAAGAGTCCTTTTGTTAGAATAGATTATCCTGTTGGAAGTTTATAAAGATTGTAGGTTGAGTATAATTCTTGCAGATTAAAAAAGTTGCATGAAATAAACTGATACTGATGATTTTTTTTTTATTGTTTTTTTTTTAAGTTTGAAATAATAGTTAACATGTGGTTAACTGAGATAATGTTTGTCAAAGGAATTGCTTTCATTTCACCTTGGAATATGGTTCATGCTGAATGACCTTGCTTGCATAGTGTGGAAGACACATCTTATTCGAAATGAACCCAAACCAAAGTATCATTGGAGCATCCTACCTTCGAATAGGAATTCTAACCCCGTTTTAAAGGCTTTCTTCTCCTGCCTATCCAGATGGATAGCCAACTTGATAAGTGACCAACGAATCAACACAACCTTTTCTTGCCTTAAACTCTTAACCAAGTTCACAGTGATGTTGCTGGTCATTTTGCTGCTGCTGATGCCTTCTTGACCATGGCTGCACTTATATGATAAATGGGTTTAGATTTTTGAATAAAAAATAGTAGTTGATTATAAATATAGGTATTGCTGAGTTTAATAAATATCACATCAATTGAAAGAAACGTGGAAAAGCAGGAAAATGGATTTCCTTCCCTTCTCCTTCTAAAAGGGCCAACATTTTTTACGGAGTTTTCTTTATAAAGGCTTTGATCTTTTAAATATCTTTAGGTTTGTCAATTTTAACCCCAAAGTTGAGCCATAAAACTGTAGGTGAACTCCCAAGCCCTATGGATTTCTAACAGTAGAAGGAATGTGTTTGAATTGGTTAGTTATTGATTTCCCTTCAAGACACCTTTCTTTTCTCCTCCATGTTAGTCATTCTATCCTTGTGCCACACTAAAAGATTCTATCCATTCATTTTTTGCAGATTATGTAAAGACCATTTGCAACGTCAAATTGATTGGACAACTGTAAGCACCTTTCTAGCTGCTTGATGAGAGTTTCTATTTATTTCCTCCTTTTTTCCTTTTTTGTAAAATTTTCGTTAATTTATAGGTTAAGCTTTTGTTGCTATCATGCGTTGCTTTGCTTCCATTTGACCATAGAACTCCAACTATCTGGATTATTGATCTGATTGGAATTGCTGCAGTACGATTATCAATGGTTCCTGTATTTTCTTTGAATTTTGCTGACCTGATTCCTTTTGAAATTTTTTTACTTAAGTGGTTCCTATCTACTGAGTTCTTTTCTTTGCTTTCTTTTTGCAATTCAAGAATCTCTATTTTATCAGTTCTAATATACATTATTTAGATGCTTTTCACCTAGAAAGCATTTTTCATAACACAATGGTCATGGACAGCAAAGCAAGTCAACCTCTGTTTTTTTTTTTTTTTTCCTTCTGTCATTCAGTCAGGGGATTGGTCTGATCATGGTCCTGAATTCGCTGCCTGATATAAGGAGCCAAAATTGTGTGAAAGATACTCATGTCAGCATTGCTGACTTAGTTAAGAGGTTTGGTTATAGTATCCTGGATGGGGTTGCTATTTCATTGTGAGGTAAGTTCTTGTAATCTTTTTATCTGGAGTGTGGATGCGTCTCATTTTGTATCGTCTTCAAATATGGCTACGTAGTTTGCCTGAGTCATAAAATACACTGTTTCTCAGCCAAAACAACAAAACTCAGATGTGGTGCTTGAGAAAAATCATATAGTTTACATGAAAAGGGAGTCTTGTGCAATACGTCCTTATTGGTGTAAATTCATATTTTTATAGCTACCTCTACTGATCAACAAGCCTTTGCTTGTTGAAGAGAAGTCTAAAATCAAGGCATCAGTTGTTGTAACATATATAGTTTTCTTTTGATTCTTTTACCAACTAAGCAATGTGTAGAAGGTGGATGAAAGCGGGGAAGTGGAAGGTAGACAGTGCAAGATAGCTAACTGTTGTTGTGTGGACCACATGCCATGCTTATGTGACAAAAAACTAGTTTCATGTGAACTAGATATTTAAAACTCAGCAAATTCAATAATAAAGTTAATCACAAAGGTTTCCTGCTCGATACAAGTATACAATTGGAAAAGCTATCGTTTTGATGGTGCAGCACATGATGCCGCAACCAACTTGTTTGTCCCTGAACTTCACAAACATGATGAGTCGTTGAGTACCCCCATAATACTGTTGATTTTGATCTTATTGCAACCTATTGCTTGCTTGAATCACATCTTGTTTGTCCCTGAACTTCACAAACATGATGAGTCGTTGAGTACCCCCATAGTACTGTTGATTTTAATCTTATTGCTGTTGGAATTTTGGACACATATATATTAATTATATATACGTTATCATAAATAGCAGCCCAATTTTTAAAAGTGATCCTATAAAGTTTTATGGGTCTAAATTATCTAATAAAGTATGGATCTTCTATGCGTAGAAACCCTACAGCCTAATTTCTAATTTCTATTTTTATGATGGGTTAAATTAGAAATATGAAATATAAGCTTCCTGTATAAACGGTTGTAGTCCCCGGATTATGCACCTATCAGGGTTTCTTTTTAACATCCCATAAGTTGAAAAGAGGAGTCACCTTCTCTTGAAAACCCTGAGGCATTAACTTGGAAGACCCAGAAATCATTGTATTCAAGAACGGACTGCATCTATGATTTAGGTACGCTTTCGCTTATGAATTTTGGATTTAATCATATGGTTTCTACAACAAGTGGTATTTGAGACAATCTTCATGTTAAATTGTTGAGAAATTTTTAATAAGATTTTGAGTCTTATAATAAGGAATTTTTTTTTTGTTTTGGACCGTTAACTTCCTGTCATGCTTGCTATGGATTCAGATTAAAGTACCCTGTATGTTTTTTAAGAATTCATGATAGACGACATGTGTATTTGAAATTTTGGATGGGTGGTTTTGATTTTGACGGTGCTGTTGAGGCATGTGTATTTGGAATTATCTATATAGCCGGACATCAGGTTTCTCTGATTTAATTCGGTCCGGATTACCCAGAAATGAAACGTATATAATATATGAATTCAGATTTGCGGCTGCCATTAAAACACCCTCACGATCCATTCAAATCCCGTGCCGCTTGCATCTGAACACCCTTTTCAAATAAAAAATAATAATAACAAAATACACCGTCATTGCCGCCGCCGGCTGTATATTCAGCACCCGCCATTGCAGGATGGGTTCCTGAATCCATTTTTTTTTGGGCCACAAACAGCAATAGACCGGCAGCAATCATTGATGGGTCGTTTGTGTTCACCGGCCGTAATCTGCAAAGGGTTTCCTGGTTTGGAAACCCATCCGGTCATGGCTGGTCATGGTTGCTGGCCGGGGCAATAGCAGGGCGGCGGCAGTGGCGCAGATGTGACAGATGGTACCTGGTCGCTGCCGTTGCCGGAGAAGACAGCAGCTAATGGTTTCAGCCGCCGGTATGGCCGCTGGATGCACGGATGGCCGCTGCTGGACGCCTGGTCGCGGACTGCCGGAGAAGATGTTGCGGCTGGATGGCGGCTTCCAGCGACGCGGCGTTTGGGCGGCTGCTGCGGTCGCTGCCGTCGCCGGAGATTACGATGCTGCGGGCAGCGTTTGGGCGGCAGCAACCGGGCAGCACAGCGTCGGGGCGGCGCGGCGTCGGAGCTGCAGCAGCCGGGCGGCGCTGTTGCTGGGGGCGGCGGTGAGGCATCTGTAATGGCAGCAATAGTGGCGGCTAGGTTTTCAGTTTTCCCTGTTCTGGGGATGAGATGGAATTATTATATAAAAACCCCTGGCCTATAAAGAATTTGTAAACCAGCCCCCAGCACTTTTTCGGTTTGTGCTATATTCAAAGCCAAATCCAGCAGGCCCAGATTTGGACCACTTTGCGCCTGAGATGGCCTATTTCATAGGCCCAGATGAAAACATTTTAATTTCTAAGTCTGCCCAGTCAGACTGTAGCCCAAGTCAAGCCAAGCCTACTCAATCTCACCTCACACGGGATGGGCTTATCTCAACTCGTCTGCGGCCCAAATAATTAGGCCCAGTTTTTGTACCCCCAGGCGAGGTCCAGTCTATCTAAGCCCAGCCCAGCCCGTCTGAAATTTGACAGACACGTGGCATGCTTATGACCGTTCAAATAAAATTTAACATATTTTATTATCCCAGTATCCGATTTGGACGATCCAATAATGGTTTTCTATATTTTTGGACATTCTAGATCCAATGGAAGGGTCTGATTAAGCCGAATAGGTCCAAAAATATTGATTTTTGTGAATTTTATGTAAATGCATGCAAATTTTGTATTATATGTGCAATTAATTTATGTGGTTAATTTATAGGAATTTCGAAAGCAATTTGTGAATAATTTTTATGCTTCTACGGGTTGTTGCTTTCTAATAAAATTCATATTAACCTATTGTTGTACAAATTTTAATTTTGGATCTTTAGATGTTTAAATTCAAATTAATCCATTATTATGCAAAAATTTTATGTTTGGAATTCACAAATAAGTTTAATATTTTGACTTTTTTATTAAATTCAAATAATTGTATAAGTATTTTTTATGGATGTCTAATGTTTTAAAATAAATTAATTGAAACAACGTGCTACTAAAGTAGCCTCTCTTGTGTAAGTTAATTTATTTTTAAGACATTAAGATAATTATGTATATGTAATTCATGCGAATATTCCTCGGCCGAAGGGAAGATTAATATTTGGCCGAATTGCGTATATACTTGTGGTAATAAATATGTAATAATTATTTAGTACTCCATGTGAATAACAAGTCGATCCAAAACAAGGTTTATTGTTTAACAGGATTTTATTATTAATATCTGATTACACCAAAATATTGTGGATATATAATCAATGCAGATATTGATCGACCCAAAGGAAGGTTAATATTTAGCCAGATTAGATAGACACCTGCGGTGATAAATATGTGATAATTATTAGGCATTCCATGTGAACAATAGTCTGTCCAAAGAAAGGTTTATTGTTTGACAAGACTTTATTATCAATATTTGATTATTGCACCAAGAGTACCACTTACAAATTAATACTTTTGTCCAAATACTAAGTATTAATGTTGTGCTAGGTATCTTGTGATGGGCCCTACCATTATTTGAATTGCTAAAGTTTTATATAAAAGTTATGTGAACATATTGTTTTGTTCAATTTTTAGTTAATTTATCTGCTTGTGCTATATCTGCCAACATTTATTCTATTTTTATGTTGAAGTAATGAAAATAAAATATTATAATATTCTTAGAGTTATGAATCTAAAACATGCACTAAAGAATGAACAATTACTACTCTTGTGGTTAAAAGTTCCAATGAGAAAAAATGGGAACTTTGAGAAGTGAGATTATTAAAATTGCATAAGTTTTATGATTATAAAATATAAATTTTTGAAAACTTTCAAGTGGGTATCATATCCGAAAAGGTAACTAATGCCAAAATTTATATTAAAAAATTATAAAGTATTGCTAAAAGTAATAAAACTAAAACAAGTACGATTCGGTCGAATTTGATTTCAATAAGGTATAAGGCTAAAGGAAATATAAGGGAGTACTTATCTCTTCTTACTTTGAAACTAAATGCACTAAAGTTAAAGCGGATTTGCTTGTGCATTTAAGTTTGATTCTCCTAAACACAATTTGATCAGTTTAAAGTTAATTATGACGAACAAAATGATAAATGACCTTTTAAAGCTTACTTTTATTGTGTGTAAAAGGAGAATAAGTTGAAATAAAAAAATATTAAACATATTCACTTCTCAAGTACCTATAAGGACATGAAAAATGATAAAGAAACTACAGGTGGTCTAATACAAAAGAAACCAAATAAGCAATTTGGTTATTATTTTTAACAGGCTCTTGGATACATAGAGGGTCATTGTACCAATAAGGGTATATTTTTTATTTTGGTTTGTGCAGTGGTTAATTTAGCCTTAGACCCAAGACACATTTTTATGAATAGATTTAGTGTTGCTATTCATATAAGGGTGTCCATGAGTGGTTGCTTGAGTTACTAAAAGACCAAATGATGATGAAAGATTCATCGATGGAGGCGATAACAAATCAGATACTATTAAGGCTATAAGGATATTTAAGTTATTATCATTAAAAACTCAGTTTTATTTGAATTTGAAAAAAGACATGATACAATTTTTAATGCAATTTGGTTTAGATTTCTGTATTAAATAAAGTTGGTCATTCTTATTCATTCGAAAATAGTTAATTTAGTCTTTTTTTAAATTTGAATATTATTATATATGCCGAACAATCTCAAGATATAAATTCCACATTCAGTTCTTTTAAGACCAAAAAATATCAATTCTTTGAGGATATTGAGCTTAAGGGGGAGATAAGGTTAGGGACTGTGTCTTTAAAGAGAAATCTTTAAGACATCATTGATAAAACAGGTTATTCCTGATGATCAAGCTCAACACCCTCAAGAATGGATGTCATTGAAGAGATCTACTAGAGAAAGGAGGATGTCATTTCTGATGGTTGCATCAAATTTCTCCAATACATCAGGATGACATTGGAATGGTGGAAGGTGATTTCATCAAACATTGCAAAGTAAAAAGTCTTAAAAGTAGATTGATGTCATAAATACGTGATTAAGTTCGTGAAAGACAATGACAATTTGGTAGCCTATTCCATTATCTAAAGGTATAAAGCTGATTGGTTATAAATGGATATTTGAAACCAAGGAGAGTAATGTGAAAAAACATAAAGCTTGTCTTGTCGCAATGACCTTTACTCAAAAAAAAGACATAGATTATAAAGAAATTTTCTCTCTGGTTTTATTGAAAGTTTCTTTCAAAATAAATGACTTTAGTAATGGTTTTTTATCTTAAACTATAGTAAATGGATATAAGGATAGTATTTAAAATAGACTTTCAGTTTTTTAAAATAAAAATCTATCTACGAGCTCAAGTAAATTTTCTAATAATTGTATTGCAAATTTCATCAAATTATCATTTCATTCGGTTTTGAAATAAATTCAGTTGATGATTGCATATACTATAAGTTCAGTGGAAGTAATCATAGGTTCAGTGGGAGTAACACACAAATATATTGTTTTCCAATATCAATATAAATTTATTGCATGAAATTAAGTTCGTCGAAGAATTTTGAAACAAAATATCTTGAAAATATGTCTTTTGTATTAGGAATTCAGATATATCAAGATTATTCTTAATGTATTTTGGATTATCACAAAAGACTTATATTAAGAAAATACTTAAGATACTTGATATGTAGGATTGCAAATTAGATAATACCTCCTTGTTAAGAGAGATAAAATTAATTTTGTCTAAATTAGTGTCCCAAGAATGATTTTAAATATAAGAAAATGCAAAAGACTCCTTATGCTTTAGCAATGGGAAGTTTGATTTATGCTCAGGTTTTGAATTTTAAGTTGTATGTATTCGGTTACTGCGTACATTATTAGGATATTGGACAGATATTTAAGTAATTCAGGAAAGGATCTTTAAAAAGCAGTCAAACAGTTTTTTAAAGCATTTTTAGAAAATAAAACATTATATGTTCACATACAGAAAGTCAGTTGAGTTAGAGATCATTTGGTATTTAGATTTTAAATTTATTGGATGCAAATACAGTTTAAGATCCACTTCAGGCTATATTTATCTGCTTGTTGGAAAAGCTATATTAGGAAAAAGTGCTAAGTAAACACTTATAGCTTTTCGACCATGACAAAAGAGTTAATAGCATATTATGAGACATTTAATTATGAAATATGACTACAGAATTTTGTCACATGGCTGCAAAATATAGATAACATTGAAAGACCACTTAAGTTATTTTATGACAATAAATTAGTAGTCTAATATTTCAACAATAACAGAAGTTCAGCAATATTCCTAGTTGTTAAGGGAATGATTCAAGAAAATAAAGTGTCTATAAAGTATATTGTGATAAACTCCAAAGTTGTGGATCCGCTTACTAAGGGTAACCCCTTATGGTCTTTCATGAGCATACTGCTCATACAAGTGTTGTATCATTTAATGATATACTTATTAAGTGGGAGTTTGTATTTATTTGCTTTTCTGGTTTGGACACTTTACTATGGTTATGGATATTTTCTGTAGAAATGAAGCATTCGGTATTTTAGTTATTCGATATTTTTGGTTTTGGTTTGATCTCACCAAATAAGTCGGACCAGTTGAAAATAGACATATTAGATCACATTATATGTAATTTCCGTGCTACGCATCCATACTTGATCTATGTCGTTTGGTTATGTTTGATATATATGATCATGGATGGGTTTAGTTACGATAAATGTGACCAAGGCCGCCTTGGTTCTATATTGACATAACTAATGAACGAGATTGTTCAGAGATGATTTTGGTATGATAGCAAAAGGTTTGAGCTCATAAGGTTATATATATAATTATAAAATATATGTAGTCCAAGCAGGAGATTGTTGAAATTTTGGACATGCATATATATTAATTATATATACGCTATCATAAATAGCGGCCCAATTTTTTAAAGTAATCCTATAAGGTTTTATGGGCCTAAATTATCTAATAAAGTATAAATCTCCTATGCGTAGAAACCTTACGGCCTAATTTCTAATTTCTATTTTTATGATGCATTAAATTAGAAATACGAAAGATAAGCTTCATATATAAACAATTGCGGTCCCCTGGTTATGCACCTATCAAGGTTTCTTCTTAACATCCCATCAGTTGAAAAGAGAAGTCACCTTCTCCTGAAACTCTAGAGCATTAACTTGGAAGACACAGAAACCACGGTATTCAAGAACAGACTGCATCCATGGATTCAGATATGTTTCCGCTTATGGATTTTATTTCTTAATAATTTGACATGAAGGATCTTGGATAATTATGGATTTAATCAATATGATTTCTCCAACAATTTCAACCTATTTCTTGCTTGAATCACATCTCTCCCTCTCTCTCCCTCTCTCCCTCTCCCCACAATCCGTAATCAAAATACAGCTATAGATTTTTTTAAGAGGTGCAAAGGGTTTATTTAAGAGAACATAAATTAATACTAATGATAACTTTTAGTCCGTTGCATGTTCAGTATTTGTTGTTGAGATTTTGCATACGTGCTTTCTTTTCAGTGTTCATCCAGATCCAAATCGGACCAATTTTGAATGTATGATTTGAAGAATCGAGGATGCCATGGAAGTGCAGTAACTAATAGGATAATAAATTCCATCTGCATAAACATTACAATTTTTCTAAACAGTCAGATTCAATGAATAAAATACAGATTTTATTCCGTGAGAGATGGAATCCCCTCGAAACAGTAACATAAATAATCAGAATTTGTCTGCTGGGTAGGTTGACATGGACTTTCATATGGCTAGTCCATAAAAATCTAGCACGAGCGTAATCTTTTTGATATCTACTGACTCCATATGGTAGCTGTTTATGTGCACTGCCTTTGAAATTCTGACTCTTGGCAAGCAGCTGATTGGTTCTTGCTTCGACACCTCTAGTGCACTTGAGCCTTCAAAGGAAGACACTAGAAAGTTGTTAGCATCACATAAAAAGTGCAATTTGGCAATCCACGAATTTAGAGTTGGGAAATACTTGGGGTGCAAGCGGGGCGGGTTTCTGACCTGGCCCGGTCCGTTTTGGGTTTTTTAAAACTACACCTCTTGCTTATTGGTACCGGGTGTAACCCGGTCCGGTGTCGGTTAGTAATGATTTTGGGAAAACCTGGACCCCGACCGGTCCTTAAGAACCCGCCCTTCTCAATCAATTGCAGATTATTTTGTCTCAAAAAAAAAAAACATTTTTGTGCTATTCTAATACACAATTAGAATAAATATCTTTCTAATACACATGAAATGCTTCCATAAGAAAACTCATCAAATGCATTCAGAAAAGTTTTGGATAATTTTGAATCATGTCAAAATAAATTTAAATCATTATAAAACACTTGAGACGTTTATAAATCTTTTTTAAATAGTTATAGATCTTTCTTACGTAAAAATTCTTTTTGAAAATTGTAATATAATAAAATTATTTTGATTTTCAAAAAATATTTCGGTCATTCTAATATATCCCACACCCTTCTAAAAAATTTTAACTATTCAAAAAACATGTAAAATAAGTTTTATCATTCTAACGCATTTTAAAGCCATTCTATAAAATTCTAACATGTAAACAATTTTCACAAATTCAATAATATAATAAGATTATTTCAAAAAATTTAATTTATTGGAAAAGAGCTAAGGGTAATTCTAACTTTGTATACACGTAGATAAAAAATGATTTAAAGATAGTTATAGATCATTCTGATATATCTTGTCATTTAAAATATTATAATATATGTATCCTAAGAGATTGTTTACCCCCTTTTTATGGCCTTAAAACACTATACCTGTGCACTTTTATGAGTCGTTTGAGTTTTATCTTTTCAATAAAAAAATTTGCCATAAAAGCTTTTTGAAGCATGACGTGAATAAGCTACAAAACGATGCTTTTTGCATAACATGCCATCATGATAATATTATCATTAGGCCAAAATGCACTAATCATTTTAATTTTTAAAGTAAAATTTTAATGCTTCTTAGATAATTTTTTTAAAAATATAATTAAATTTCATGACGAAAAATCTAAATTGAAAATTAGTCCACATTAAAAGTAATATTAATTAAGAGATTCATAAAACCCAGTTTAATATATGTAGGAAAAGTATTTTAAATAATTTAGATAAGAATTATGAATTAGTGAAACCCATGTGTCCATCCACCTCTTTATGTTTTAATTTAAACTTTTTAATATCTAGAACATTTAAAATATTCATCCATGTGTATGTTGTTAATGACACAAAAAATTATTGATATTATTTATATTAGATATTTATTTCTTAATTTTAATTGTTGTATATTAACTCTCAAAAGGTATTGAATTTTTGAAATATACATGTTTTCAATTAAAGTGATTTTTGAAACTGTAATAAAAACCTATTAATAAAGATAATAAATAGTTTATATTTGAAATATAAATGTTTAAAATAAAAAATGAAGTAACATGTTTATAACACCATACGCCTTGGTTCCATTAGATTCTAACTCTTTAGATAATATGAAACATAAGTTACCTATTGATGCATTTGATGTTTGAGAAAAATGGTGAAAAACCTAATAAATTAATAAAAATGCTTCCTTATTGATGAAAGAAAAGACTACAAATTAACTAAAAACAAAGCTATTCCATAACCCAAGTTGGTTAATTTTTAAAAATTTTAATATTATTTTAAACTCGGACGGACCCCACTCTGACCCAGACCGGAATTGATAACATAGGGTTTGGTACTAATTTGAACCTGGACCAGAATATATAAGGCCAGCATAGGTATTGGGTCCAGGTTGGGTAAAACCCACCCGGTGTGCACTCCTATGTTGAATGAATGCATTGCAATTTTTTTTCCATTGTGTCGTTACGGGTAACCCGACCATTTCTGAATGGAGGAAGATTCAGGTTGATAATCCCAAGTTCTCAACTCATGCACGTAAGATCAATAATTTGATTGTCGAACCTAAGGGCGCAACTTGGTATTGGGTCGGTTCAAACCTGCCAGACTTGATTTGGTTTCAAAACCAAATTTGGGTTTTATTTTTTCAAATTAGGCCCATTTCAACCCAACCTAAAAAAATCGAAACCAATATCAAGCTTACATCAACCTAGTTCCAAAATCTAGTCTAATCCGAACTTGATATTCTCCATAATTTATTAAAATAATCATATTTGGTTACATATTAAGTATTTTAACTATAATTGTGATACAAGTTATTCAATGTAATTATAACCTAATTAAACAATAAAATATTTATTGTAAAATCTAAATGTTATATGCATTTGTCCAAACTGTTGAATATATTTTATCTACATTAACTTTTATTTGTAAATAATTATAAATATACTAACTTTTTAAAATTATCGTGTATATACTAATTAACTACAAGATATATAAATTTCATTCATTAAACTTTATATAGTGATTTCACTTAGTTTCATTTATTTTTCTTGTGTTGATTATTATGTGTAAATTCATTACATTCATTTATTTAGAATTATTTTTAATTAAAAGTTCAATTTTTATCAAAGCCAAAGATATTATAGGTCATATAAATATATTCATGTACGAATACAATAATGTTTTAAAAATTTGTTATCTCTATTGAAAATTTTAACTTTTATTAGTTTGAGATTTACTCGAATTTCAACCTGAAACTCACGCTAGTCCAGTCTGAACCCGACCCGAACTCGAAGTCTAATATTAGAATTTAGATTTTGGTTCACAAAAATCCTATAAGTTTAGGATTTGTGTTCAATTAAACCCGATACAACCCAATCTAAGTTGCACCCTTGGTTGGACCCCATACGATAAGCTGAGAGCAATAGGAACGTGAAGAGACTACAAATTCCACTACAAAGAGGATGAAAGTATATGATTGAATGTGCTTACATGCATTGAGTTTTGGTGCAAGTGGAAAAAGTTATTTTTTATTTTTAAAATTTTTTATAAAACTATTCATTTAAGTGTATTTAATCTACAGACTATTCAATCTAAAAAAATTCTATAGACTAATTTTTACCATTTTGGAAGACAGATATTTTTTTGATTTTTCAAAAATTCAAATGACTAAATAGCCCAATTTTTTTATTATAAAAAATATTTACAAGTCTTCAAAAGTGGTAAATAATTTAATACATATGCTAAATATATTTAGATTAACAGTTTTATTAAAGAATCTTTAAAAAAATTAAAAAATAGGTTTTACACTCAAGTACATTGAAGTTAAGTACATCCAAATGTATAAGGTCCAGACCCGAGGATGAATATGACGCAACTTGTTTTCTTTTTTGAAAGGCCAGCTCCTTTTCATGTTGAGATCCACGTGTGATGTAAACATGGTGTTCTTGTTTAAAATAAAATCAAATCAAAAAAAGTTTCCTGGCTCTTGGATGAGACGTGTATGGGATGAGATCTTTCATTCCTTAGATATCAGAAAATTAAGAACTTAAGCAAGGTCAACAATATTCTATATCTGTAATTGGCCTTTCGAGCAAAGGATGATTAACCAGGACTAGAGGTAGATGGTACAGATAGTCAGTACTCAACAAAAAGTAATGTTTGTTAGAACTGAACTGGTGAAATGATTGATTCAGTTCAAACTGGTATAACCTGTTAAGTAAGCCGGCTTAAATGAATGACATTATCATTGTATACACATAAATATTAGAAATATCTAATTATGTATATTAATAAATTTTAATATTCATAAATTTGAAGCTGCATGTTTAACTTAAAATATATTACATTAATATAAAATATATCATACTCATCATCTAATCGTGTAAAAAATTAATAAAAAATTTTCAATGGAAGTCTTCAACATAAATGAATATTTTATATCTAAAATAATGCTGATGCTATTAAAAAATAATGCTAATATAGAAAAGAAATCTTATCTAGGAATCGCTTAAATTTTTGCGCCACGTGTTCAACAATCTTATATACACACAAATGAAAAAATATTGGAAAGATATTTTAAATGGTGCAGATCGTCAAAACTCGGTTGCACTTGTACCAATACATGTGCACTACCAGATCACTATAAGCAATGGCATCTTCCCCTATCGACGAAAATTGGTCGGATCGAGGAAACCGGTTTATAAGGTCGATCTGCTAGTTTGGACGGTTCAATCAGTTTAATGGAGGCCAAAGCCACCGTCAATGAACTGGAAAGGAGGTCGATGTCGACCTCGCCGGTCTGGTTCAGTTCTGACTATTTTTTTGCATTGATGTAGTATTTTATTCTCTACACATTCAACCCCTCGGTGTCAAATAGCGTGAAATAAATTCAATCCCATCTATGAATCTATGAGGCATAATTATATACAACATCGTATATATGCTTAAGTTATAAAATTCATTTTTATTCTATTTTTGTTTTATTTTTCAATTTTTCTTCGTAAACTTGTTTCCTAAATGTGTTTAATTCATGTACCAAGTTTGACCATTTAACACTACTTTTTCATATTTATTTTTAATTTTTAAAAATTATTAATTTTATGGGCATACAGGTAATTTTTTACTCCTTAAAAAAACTTAATTTTAAAAATAAAAATAAAAATGTAAAAGTATTATAAAATAGCAAAACTTGATATATAGATTAAATATGCTTGAGAAAACATATCTATAAAGAAAAATAAAAAATGAAATAAAAATTAAATAAAATAAATATAATAACTTAAGCATATATAAAATATATTGTATATAATTATACATCTATATTGTCCATAGTCTTCTACACGTGGTATAGTAGTTTTGATTATTTAATTCAAATAATTTGCCTTGTATGATCACCAGTTAACTTTGACCGATTAATCTCGGTTGAAGCCGTTTTTTATGACATGCGCGCATCATCTAAATTGCTCCTAGATTTTGGACAGTCGAGATTCAGGTAGGATTTAAACGTACCACTTTTAAATAAGGCCAAGAATGTTCAATTTTAATTTTAATAAAATTTGTTACGTCTTTTCAAAAACTGCTTGAAGTTATCTAAAGCGTAATAACCCTAAAAAATAATTTAGTTTTAGTAAAAGTTGATGCCGTTAGTTAATAGTTTAGCCTTCTAAAATTACTAGTAATAATTTTCAAAAAAAATTTACTAGCAATAGAATCTCGCTGCATTGTGGACGCTGGACGAAACAGAGCCCCACAAGGAATGATGCACCACTGCTCTAATAATAACAGTGCGGGTGCAACCCAATAACCCCAACATAAAAATGGGTCTGAGGACCTTGCCTTTTTCATCTTGTGCTGTTGGAGGGTTTGGTTTCTGCGGAACAAACTCAGAGCGGAGGGAACCCAATCGAATTTCTCAGATACCTTGAATTGGTATGCGGAGTTTCTCACCCAATATAAAAATGCAAAATTGCTCGTTCAGTCGGGGGCATTGGAAAGATCCTTGATGTCTCGTTGGTCCAAACCGCCACCGGGATTTGTCAAGTTCAACGTTGATGCTCGAAGTCAAAGAGAACTGGGAGTGTTTGGTTGCGTAGCTGTGATTAGAGACTCCCGAGGTTCCTTCATCGCAACAAATGGATGGAGACGGATTAGTGTGATGGAACCGCTACTAATGAAAGCCATCGCTTTCTTATTGGGGCTTAGACGGGCACTCCAGATTCATGTCAAACATGCTTTGTTCGAGACTGACTCCCTCACTCTTTGTAACTTTTTGGCTAATGCGGCTCCCATCTCCTCTCCGGTGGCTTTATTATTGATGAAATCAGGTCGATTATCAAAGCGAATGTTTTCTATTATGTACATCATGTATTACGGCAAGGAAATGTTGTAGCTCATTCCCTTGCCGTTTTGGTCTCGGTCTCTGGTTCGGACCACCAGTCTTGG
Source organism: Annona cherimola (assembly GCA_030490835.1). Classification (NCBI taxonomy): domain Eukaryota; kingdom Viridiplantae; phylum Streptophyta; class Magnoliopsida; order Magnoliales; family Annonaceae; genus Annona; species Annona cherimola. The sequence continues at coordinate 24,784,252 of CM059976.1, read as the reverse complement.
TGGGGTAACCCCCCAAGCCATTCTTGGAAAAATTTGTACTGACAATTTTTTAGCAATGAATTGCGTAGATTACTCCATTCCCACCCCCTTTCACATCGAAAGAGATTAGGGATAGAGTGTATCCTTATATCAAAAAAAAAAAAAAAGGAGAAGTATATATTCATCGGCAAGTTTAAATCCTCCTTCCAACTCTTACATAATATTTATTTTGGAAATAATAAATAACATTTCACATAATCTTTTCCGAAAGTCTAACGTGACATGAACATTTCAAGAATTTCTGCTTTTGATTTTTTATTTGGCTACCATTTTCAGCTTATTAGTACTTGTTTGGGATATGGCCCTGTCGGGTCTAATTATGGAAGGGTCTGTCGTGGCTATCATTTGTCCACTGGAGTATACATGTTTATATATACATACATGTACACCAGTTTTGATAATGTACATTGGCCCAAAATGACTCCACATTATTATAAAATTATAATCTATTCTACCTTTTATATTGATCAACATATTAATTTTCATCTAATGTGTATAAGGGTGCAACTTGGGTAAGGTACTCATGGGTACCCACCGACTCGACCCTAATTTAGGTAGGGTAGGGTACAAAATATTACCCACGGGTATAGGTAGGATACAAATTATTACCCACCTCCTCAAATAGGGTACAGGTAACAGAACCGACCCGCATAGATACTCATATAAATAATTAATTAGTTGCATAATTATATATATGTATAATATATATTATATAGTATGTATAGTTGCATAATATTATATTATTACTAAATAAAATAAATAACAAATATGAGTATTTATTATTTATTTTTTAGATAAATAATAATGAAATAAAATTAATTAGTAATAGTTATAGCAATGATTTAAAATGGTCTTGAATATATTCCCACCTAGATCAAATAATAATAAAATATCAAATATTAACTTTTTCTAAAAATATAATTTAAAAATTAATTCAAATTTTAATTTTGGAATTTTTTTACATTTCTAGGAGAAAGTCCGAAAAAATTCAACATAAAAAAGAAAAAAATATTTTGTAAATAAAAATTGAAGTTTATTAAATAATGATCATTTATCAATTTAAATAGGGTCATTTAACTATAATTAACTAACGTAAACCTCATTAACATACTTTGTCATTGATCCACTAAATATTAACACTTTAATTAATCTTCATCTATTTATTAATGACTTTTTCTTTCTCCCTATAATTTTAGGCCTCTAATTAAAACTGCAAATGCTTCATCTCTCTACTGTCCTATCCTATTTTTCTCTTTTGCGCCGTGTGCTCGCAATGGATTGGCCTTCGCAACCACCCTTTCTTACGTGCTAGCATATCAGGCTAGCACATACATGTGTAGGCTAGCACCTTCCATGTAATATATTTTGCCTATCTTATGATCTTATTTCCTTCATTTCATATGGTTATTATATCAATCTCAAGCCATGAATTTATAATCAACTTATTTAAATAGTTTATTTTAATATTATTAATTAATTTCAATGAATTATTCATAAGCTTAATTGATAAATTAGTTACTTTTTACCATATAACATAATTTATTTATTTTTAAATAGAATTTTGGATATTTTAAAATTTTTAATTTCACTGTTTAAAAATATTTTGATGCTAATAAGTATTTTTGAGTGCAAAATTTTTTTAAAAAAAATTCAATGCTAATAAATACTTTCCATTTATGCAAATATATATATTTTATTTCATTATTGTTAATACGTAATAACAATCATATTTCATAACAAGATAGATTTGGTTGTAATTTATTCATCTAATAGGAACAAACTCTATTGGTGGCAAATGTGCCCCATCAATTGCAACGAAAATCTATTCATTGTAAATTTTCATCGGAGTTATATATTATAGCAACCACTTTTTGCAAGAAGAGGTGTTTTGTTGCAATTTTTAGATTAAATATTGCCAATGGGAACAAAGCACCATTTCGCTGTAACTGTTCACACAATTGCAACGAAATTTTTTTGGTTGCAATTATCGCACTTTGTTATAATGATATCTATTTTAAGCAAATGCAGTCATGCACAAACTTGATTTGGATAAAACTTGATCTTTTAGCTAAATAAGTAATGTTAAATATAATAAATAAATTAAATTTGGTATCAATCATCAGCTCCTTAAAAATTGAGGGGTTATATGGAACTATTTTTATGTTTTCTAGTTACATAAAAGTGTTATTTTTTTTAAAATAAAAAGTAGAATGATGATTTTCTTACCCATTTAGAAAATGTCAAAAAACTCAATTCTTAATTTTTTAAAGCTTTGAATTGTAAATCTAGGTGTGTATTATTTATAAATCAACTTTATTGTTTTTTATATAAATAAATATTTTTTTCGAATTTTAAAAATATGGGTATTGCAGTCATTTTAACTGTATAAAATAACTACTATACCCTTGTATTTAAAATTCAAAAATGTTAAAAATTTGGTTTATAGTTAATGAGAACATATTTTGTGCATCTACTTTTAGTGTAAATTATGGTCCAGTTTGCTCAAAATGGAACCCATATAGACCTCTAAATATTGATTTTTATACTATAATTAATTCACATATGAATTATATCTTAAATGATTTATATATTGAAAGAACAACTTCAAAATTGTTAGTGACATTGAACTTTAAAATTTATTTTGTACCATTTTTAGACGGCATACATACATATATCCAATTTAAATAAAAATTGATATGCTAATAAAATAAATTTCTAAATACAATGGATAAAGTAGATTTTAATTTTATGATTATGGAGCCCATTTTGAATTAAATGTACCATAAGTTATAGTATATGTAAATGTGCATAATCAATTTTTATTTAAATTGACCGTGGTCGAAACAAGCCCTATGGTCAAAGAAAGGGAAGGAATACTCGTATGTTGCGCTGACTGCGCTGAGCCAATTTTCTTGAAATCCGGCGGTTCAATCCGCGATCCGTGCTGCGTTTGCACTGAGGCCGCAATATCAGTCTCCTCCCAATGTGAAATTGAATGGGGAGACTGGAAAAGCAGGGTTAGGGTTTTTGCTGTGCTTATGTACCAAATTCTGTATTAAAAAATAAAAATATGATTAATAATGAAAAAAATCAAGGTTGGTTCTATGGAGTTGATGTAATTACGTTATGTCAAAAGTCCCCCAAACTGAGACCATTTAAAATAGTTTGTTTATTTCGGTACTCATTTGTGAAAGCGCATAATCAATGTAACAAAGTATTTAATTTATATTTATATATTTATTTTAAAGTTTTTCAATTCTTTCTATATGTACACCGTTCAATACGTTAATTCTTTTTTTATATGATAAATGATTTTGTAATATTCACTTGATTCTGTGAATGGATTTATGTGATTTTCATATTCTACGTAAGATTTTTAAATATTCTTAAGCAATGTGGCCTACCCAAGACTTTAATGTTAATGAATTTTGATATTATGATAAAATAAATAATAGTAAGCAGAATGAATGGGTTGGATTTTGACGTAATCATCAAGGTGGGCCCAAGATTAATGAATAGCAATGAAATAATTCTGTGGTGTGGGGCTTGTGGGCAGCGCACATACAACTAGAGATGGGATTGGGTTGAAATATCAATCTCTCTATTAAATTTTTTTTATCAGTTGTATAATATTGTATCTCATTTCATATCAGTTTTATCAATCTCTCATCTATCTACACGGGAAAAAAGCTCTCACTACAAATTCCACCCACAGCGAGGTAGAACTAACGTTGGCTGACAATCTACCCTCTCAGCGATCCTCCATTAAATGCTATTGGTAAAAAAACATAGGTTTTTATCATATAGAACTGGAGCGTCTCCATTTTGGGCTTACTTATGGAATGAAAACGTTCCGCGTATAATTAAAATTATTTTCAGATTTTATTCAATCAAAGAGATGCGTGGCCCCCATCTAATAAAAAGTATAAAATCAACAAAATAAATAGTTTAAATTAATCACCAATTTTCAAGCTGCTAATTCAACATCTAAATCATTAAAGCATTTTTCTTATATAAACAAATGATTTTGTAAATTCTTATAACAATCCAATACTCTGAAGAATGGATCCAAATATTGTCACCTCTTGAATTAAAATAACCACGGTACTTCTGTATTTAAAATTCAAAAAAATATTTACACGTATCGGAAAAACTATAAAACTTGATTTCTAAATAAAATACAACTAGAGTTACGTTTATAAGTTAATAAGAAACTTCGAAAAAATTTTGAATGGGGTTTTATGGCTGGCTGAAGTCCCCCTTCGGCCAACTGCATATATATGATCATTGTCCTAATATGATTTTATTAATTTTGAAATAATGTAAAATTATGCAAACAAACAGCAATCAAATAGGCTCAAAATTTATCTAAAAAGGTTTGTTAGCCTATTAAAATAATTTGAGGTAAAATTAAAAAATGCTTTAATGATGCAGATTGCAGAAAAAGGGACTGCATGTGCACACATCCACATGTACGCTCGCTGCACCTAAATGGCTGGAAACAGTGGGTTACGTTTTTGCCAGTGTGTTCTTTCTACTGACCATTTGAGTGACTTGGATTTTGATGCTCGGAATGACCGGATTGAAAAATATGGTGTGTTTGGCAATATTAAAAACATGTTAAGTTAAAATATTTCAATCTAAAATTTTTCACTCTCCATAATTATTCTATTTTTTAATTATTTCTTTACATTTTTCTATACAACTTTCTTTATATACAATTTTTCTACTTATCAATCATTTCTACACAACTATCCACACAACTAATCTATCTATAATAATTTTATATTTTTTTACTCTCTATTATTACCCTTATCATATCACATTACTTTACAACACCACTCTTGAAGATCTTTCAATTTGGGGTGTGTTTGAGAATGAATAAAATTTTTGATGAAAAGTTGTAGAGAGTAGAAATTATCAAATGATATGATATAATAGGGGTAATGATAAAGAGTAAATAGGATAAAGTTAAAATAGATAGGTTAGTTGTATGGGTAGTTGTGTAGAACTGATTAAAAAGTAGGATAATTATATAAAAAATATAAAGAAATAATTAAAAAATATGATAGTTATAGAGAGTGAACAAATTTTAATTTGATAATTTTTACTTATTAACAAACACACTCTTGATAAGATGGAGCATCGGTTTCAATGGCGTAGTGGTGCACACAAGGATATATGTGTGTTTACAGTCCTATTTTTGTGAATTGAGCTTTTAATTTGCTTTATAATTTTTCTTAGAATATTTCGATAATTAGACTGATGTTTCCAAATCATTTCAATCCTCGTATGATTTTATGACTAATTTATTAATTCGGTTCTTTAATATTTTGGAAATTTTGACTAATAACTGATATTAAAAATTAGTTTCCTAATAGTATGATGGAAACTATAGAAAAACGATTTAAAATATCAAATTTTATTTTTAAAAAATATGTTCTCAAAATTTTGCATTTAAGGTATTTTCTTATATTTTTATTGTAATGTTCAAAAATTAATTTTTAAAATTATATTGCCATGCTAATGTTCAAAATATTACAGATACAAAATTAATCTGTTTATTAACGAGAATACAGTATCATAAATGGAATAATAGAAAATCATGAAATATATTTAAAATATTTAAAATTTTGTTTTTGAAATATTTTCACATTAAATAATTTACTTATATTTGACCTTCTAGCTTTGCCTAATTGTATTTTTGACCACGTAGTTTGGATATTTGCAAATATAATTCTTAAAAAATTTTGAGTTGTGCAAAAATAACCTAGGGCATTTTCGTCAATTCTTAAATATGATAATTTAGGCTCACTTCTGAATTGTTGGAATCTATTGGCAACCGTTGCTTAAATCCTTTGTTTCAAAAGCATTTTTATCATATGACGATCCAGTTCACCCGGTGCCCCATTTTTTAAAAAAAATTTCACCATTGGATGGGTCCAAATATAAAAATTCCATGTGTAATTTTACCATATAACGGTTTTATTTAATATTTTTTAGAACTTTAAAAGTTAAAAAATCCATTTTTCATGTGCCTGAATATGAAAATAGAATTTTTGTTTTTTATTTTTAGAATTCAACAATATTGAATAAAATCAATAAATGGTAAATATATAAAGATATATTTAGGTGCAGTGCCAATTACGGTGCAGTGGCGCTGAAATGGGCCCCACATGTTGATAAAATCAAAATCTACTTTACCCATTGTATTTAGAATAATGTATTTTATTACCATATTAATTTTCATGCCAATAGGATATGTGTATTGACCCCATCTGAAAATGATATAAATTCAACGTAATAAAATTGTTTGAATTAAATAACAACTTTAAAGTGGTTTTTTCAACATCTAAATCATCTAAAGTATGATTTATATATAGATAAATAATTGTATAAACTTTTATTGCATTTTAATATGTGTGGAGCCCTTTTTTGGGCAACTGCACCACTGTTCTAGTGCAGTAGAATAACACTTATATATAATCAGAGATATTCAAGTGCAGTGTCGCTGAAATGGGCCCCACATGATCATCAAATTATAATCTACTCTATACATTGTATTTAGAATAATGTATTCTATTATCATACCAATTTTCATCCCAATCAGATATGTATATGGGCTCCATCTGAAAATGGTACAAATTCAACGTAATAAAATTGTTTGATGTAAATAACAACTTTAAAGTGGTTTTTTCAACATGTAAATCATTTACTATAAAATTTATATATGGATAAATAATTGTATAAAGTTTCATTTCATTCTAATATATGTAGGACCCATTTTTGATCAAATGTATAGCTATTCAGCTCATATTTATATATATAAGTGCATGCTTGTGCCATATAATAACAAAAAAAGGAACAAATAAAAAATGGCGTAATGCACTGTGTGCATTGGATCACAACCCATTTTTATCATGTTAAAGCGTGTATTGCACATTTGCACTGCCTGTCACAAATTCTGTTTTTTGTTTTTTTTTTTCGACAGCAGAATTTAAAAAGCAAAAGAAGAAAACTTGCAAAGTCTAGGCAAACTTTTTCGGTTCATTGCCTAAGCCTTAGGAGTTTTTATTTCCTAATTAATGCTATGGCTGGACAGTTTTTTGGTTCATAAAACACGAAAATACTCCCCCCACGCTAATCACTCGGAGATGGATAAAAGGTTAATAGCTAAAATCCTACAAAAATTCCAGCGAATGGATCCAATCATATTGGTATTTTCAAATTTCGAATAAACAAAAACCATTCTTCTTAATAATCTTTGTCCGTGAGTGGATGACTGACTTTTTCTTCTTTTCTTGTCCAGAATCAAAGATTTGACACGGAACTCATTGCTCTTGGTAGATGCAGTTTGTGATCCATACCGAAACTAGATTCATTTTCTACAAACTTGGCCGACTGTTACTGCCTCGGTTGTCTATAAAAACCTGGTCTGGCCCTCCATTCCTCTCCAAGATCATATATATGTATATATAAAGGAGAGATTTTCTTCTCAATCTAAATCAGCCATGAACTCTTTCGAGAGAAATCTGTTTTTCTTGGTCATCTGCTTACCGAATATTTCTCCATTTCATGAAGCGGCCATCAGGCCTTCCACTGGGCTGCAGGAGCCACTGAAACAAACAGGAGTGCTCCCACCTTCTGGGCCTTCTCCCTGCTCTAATGGAGGCACCAACGGTGGCGAATGCCCAATCCATGGAAAGAACTCTACAGGAAGTGTCCCCCCGGCACTCCCACCAGCTCCTTCAGCTGAGTCTTCTGGATGCATGCATGCAGGCAACGGAGGAGGAGGAGAATGTCATGTCCAAGGGAAGAAGAAATTTGCTGGAGGTGTTGGTATTGATTCTCCTAGCACTGCTGCTCTCATGCACAGCTCATCTCCATGACACTACTCCCAGACCAGATTGACGATTCCCAAAATCTGCAGTACCTAGGGGAAGAGTTGTGCATGAAATAAGCCAGGGAATGACGCCTGGTTTGATCAAAATATGTACATCCAATAAGGTTGGGAATGGCTTTTGTTATGATTATAAGATAAAAGGATCGCGGGATCCAAACGCATTGCAAGACAAATGATTGTAAGATGAAATGTCAAATAGGCTTTGGGGTTAAAAAACAATGGATGTCGGCAGCTTTTCCGTCTCCTCTCTACTCATTAGAACCGCTTTGTAGATTGATGCTATTATGACTAGGGTATAAGTGGGTTGGTTTAACCCATAAAACATTGAAGCCAACCCACTTTAAACCAAGTTGGGTTGGGATGAGAAAAAATTATAATGGGGTCAACCTAAATGCAAAATTGGGTTTGATTGGTTCAACTTCAACCTGGTTGAAGATCGGTTGGGTTAGGCATTCATGTACAGACATGTAGTCATCCCAATCCAAACTACGTATTTATCCATTTTTTAGAGTAATTATTGCGAATATGCATACAGGATTTGACCAATATTATATTTGTATCCCTACGCTTGCTAATATTACAAATATGCCAATAAGATTTGCATTGAAATTGCAAGCATGTCCCTTATGTTAAGATGTTTTTAGAATCTTCTACAGAATGATGAGAATATCCTTTAAGCAAAGTGATGCACTTGCAATTTTTCAAATAGTATAGACATATTTTCAATTTCACTATTTTATATATTTTTATGTATATTATTATTTTAGATTTTTTTGAAATATGCTTATAATATTTGCAAAAATTGGTTTCAACAACATTATCGTGATTTTACAAAAATTATAACAATGTCTTAATAGAAAAGACACACTTGCAATTAGTACAAACTTCATCGGCATATTTGTAATTTCGGAAAACTTGGGAATATGGACGTGATTTTGGTAAAATCTTATAGATATATTTGCGAAAATTCCTTTTTTAAGTGTATGATCATGTGATCCTAAGATACTTTACTCTTTTAAAAAAATATGTTTATAAAACTGTTATGATCCTGTTAGCAGAAGATGCTTTACTTTTTTATTTTTTCGTAAAATTATTAATCTATGTGTATGTATTTAACTTACAAACCAAGATTTAAATTTTTTAAAGATGTGTATTTTTTTGTATTTTTAAACACAATGATATTTTAGTCATTTAGGCATTTTCAATAGTTAAAATGACTAAAATGACCCTCTATCTAAAATATAATATATTTACATCACAAAAATGGTAAAATTTCTATGTTTCGAGTTTTCGTTCTCAAGTTCCCTCACAAGTGTTCCCACCCCAATGACTTGCACGTGTGAGAATTGGTGAGGGAGAGATCAATCAAAATCACTAAAGACAATTCCATCGGCATCATGGGAGTCACGATCACAGGAGAAAATCGGTAGAATAGTGTCTCGAAGACAGTAGGATATAGGCGGTATTTTCCCTTTTCTCAAAATAAGGAAGTTAGGGCTCGATCCCATGATTAGTTACGGAAGGGAGATTGCAAATCTGAATATGAAGTCATGAGGAAATGACTAAAACACTAGAAGAAGTGCTCTTGGTGAAGGAAATATAGACCCTTTCCGCTAAATCGTTGAAGCTTATGATGATTGAACCAAATGACAAGTCGTCCTTACTGTACTCTCTTCTATCATCAAGGATCTACAACTAGGAGTTATTCAAAGCATCAATGAGGCCATGGAAGATAAAGATGGCGATTGTGTTTGAAGAAATCGATGAAAACCTATATCGTATCTTGTTCGGGAGAGAAGAAGATAGCCCACATAATGAAAGTAAGCCCATGATTTTCATTGTTAGCAATGAAGCTGATAAAATCTTTTAGAAGGGATGAGATTGAACTCCTTACATCTCCAATGTGGCTTCACATAAAAGAAGTTCCCTTTTTGGTGGCAAGATTTGTTGGGGGAACAGATAGGAAATTCCTTTCAAGTTTTCTTAAAGATTGACTCAATAATTGTGGGGCTGAGGATAGAGGTAGAGGTTAAGGTAAATGAACCATTATGAAGAGGAATTTTCGTAAAATGCGAATCTTCACCGAAAAGGCGGATCCCTTTCCAATACGAAAGATTACCAGTCTTTTGCTATTTGTATGGGAAACTAGGTCATATTTTTAAGGAGTGTGAAAAGAATGGGGGGTGGGGGAGGAATTAATAGAAGCCAAAATGTCGTATGACAATTTTCTAAAAGTTGGTTCCAAATCGATGGGATTGAAGGTCTTTACAGCATGAGCAACATGGTGTTCTCGAAATTGTACTTCAATAAGATAACATGGCCATAAAGGGATTATGAGCTAATGGTGGATGTGGACACAAATGAAGTGGTGAAAAATGGAACAAATTGTGCAAGGTGTGAAGGGGTAAGTAGTGGGAGGATGAAACAGCATGGGGCAAATGTTGAGAGGGGAGAAGGTAGAGTCAGAGGCAAAGGACAAACAAAAGAGGGAGGCTCTTGCACATAAGGAGGGAATAATAGAGAACATGCCCAAAGGTGGGGGGGATGAAGAAGAGTGGAGATAGGGTCATGTCAAAAGATGATAAAGGGACAAACCAATCGTTGGGAAAGGAAAATACAAGAGTGAAAAGAGCGAAAGTCAGGGGTCTATGAAAGGGGAGTGAATGCAATGAACAATCCATGCAAAAAGGAAGTGGATCGGCTAGAAGGAAAGAAGGGAGAAATACATGTTTACCTGGGGATCGGGGGATATGAAGATAGGAAGGAAGGGGAGGAATAATAAGTGAGCTATGGGTGGTTGGAGAGTGAACTGTCTACTAAGATGAAAGTCGATAATACCCAACTAGAAGGGGAGGATAAGGTCAAAGAACCGTTTGTTAGTTATCTGTAAGAAGAGAGGAGGAACTATATTATCAAGGAAAGTTGCAATGGTTGAAAAATCTGGAACAAATGGCGATAGAAGCATTGGCTACAAAAATTGGGGAAGGAGGCATGACTAAGGAGATCATACGAAACAATGATGACAGAAGGTAGGAAAGGCTGACTAGAGAGAAGTTAATGGACAGATGATATAGAAAACAAGAAGTTAATCTAGCAGGGGAAACCAGGAAGAGGAAATATGGCGATAGGAATGAAATTTACTCAAGCTTAGATGAGAAATCTGAGAAGAGGACAAAGAGGGAGGTGAAGGTTGAAGTCGCAATCAGCAGTAATGTGCTGAAGGCTAAGAAATATTCTCAGCCCCACCGACCATAATGTCAATCACTGCTTGGAATTTCCTTAGGCTTAGGAACCACGATCAATTTGAAACCTACTTGATTTAATCAAGAGGAAAGGTCCCACAGTAATTTTCTTTTGCGAACAAAGAGAACAGGCAGAGAGATGGAATGTATAAGACGACAATTGAAGTTTGAATGTTGTATGACGGTGGAATGTGAAGGCAGAAAGGGTGGTTTGGCCCTGATGTGGAGGATGGAATGGGATGTTTGGGTTAAATGTTATTCAAAAAACCATATTGCTGCAACGATCACTAGTAAAATGGGGGCAGTTCATGGAGATTCGTGGGTTTCTACAGAAATCCTAAGGTGGCCAAGAGAGCTCAGTCATGGGAAGTAGTGAGAAGGCTAAGCCAATAAATAACTGAACCATGGATTGTTATGGGCAACTTCAATGAAATTTTGGGTATTTCAGAAGTAAGAAGCAAGAGGGAAAGACTTGAAAGACAAATGGATATGTTCAAGGAGGAGGTAGACAAACACAACCTAATCGATGTGGGCTATGTGAGGGCAGATATGATCTAGAAAAACAATTAAAGGGGGGCCAACAGAGTGAAAGCCAAACTTGATAAGGGGATGGCGACATAAGGCTAGCTACATTGTTTTCCTTTCGCAATGTCATTTTATTTAGAAACTACTCCCTGATCACAACCCAATTTTGTTATTGTTGGACACAGATAATTGTGACAAAAAACCCCCTAACAATTCAGCTACGAGTTATTTTTGGTGAAAAATTTTGAAGTTCATGATATTATCTACAATGCTTGGTTTTCAACTAGGGGCGGGGGATAGGAATTCGTGGGGAAAATCTGTAGGAAAATTCGGCAATGTAGTATGCTACTTTTTGAATAGAACAGAAGGTGAAAGGGAGATGTACAAAGGAACATAAGGGAAAAACACAAAGAACTTCACCACCTGAATTTGTTTCCTTCCTCAGACGACAGAGATGAAAAGATCAAGGAGTGGAGAGATCAATAAAAAGAATTTTAGATGATGAAGAGATTCTGTGAAAATAATGGGCAAAGCCCTACTGGTTGCACCTAGGAGATAGAAACAATGCATTCTTCCACTAGGTGGCATCTAACAGGAGAAGAAAGAACATAATCGAGGGGCCTCAAGATGAGAAGGTACTTGGTTTTTTGACGAATAGGGTGAAGAAAGTGTGGCCATAAATTACTTCAAGGATCTCTTCTTAAGTTTTGGTCCACAAATGATGGAGCTAGAACTCAATTTCAGATGTGGAAAGGGGAATTTTGACCAAAACACCATCCTAGGAGGAGGTGGTTAAAGCTATAAAGAGCATGAATCCTTCAAAGGCTCCTAGTCTCAATGAAATTTAAAGTAGTTTTTATATAAAACACTAAAACTCAATGGGAAGAGATGTTTTTGAAATGTGTAAATCTTTTTTGTAATGTCAAGATACAAATCAAAGATGATACCAACTTGCCAAAATAACACAACCACTATTGTCCTAAACCCAAAGAAAAATGGACCATCAAAATCTCTAACTTTAAGGCCTATAAGCCTTTGTAATGTTACTTATAAGATCTTGTCAAAAATATTTGTAAATAGGCTGAAAGACTGCCTCCAAAATGTAATTTCAAGCCACCAGAATCCCTTTGCACTAGGTAGGCTCATCACTGATAACATGATGATATCATATGAAGCAATCCACCACTTGGGGGAAAGAAGGAGTGGGAAGAAGGAGGATGTGACAATAAGTTGGACATGTCAAAGACATATGATAAGTTGGAGTATAATTTCCTATTGGCTATGATGTGAAGGATGAATTTTGGGGAGGTATGGACTGGATGGATGGAAAGCTGCCTAAGATCAGTGAGATATAGGATTAATATAAATGGGCACTTGATTGATTTCATTTCCCCTAAAGCGAGGGCTCCATTGGGGGGACCCATTGTCCAAATTTTTATTTCTCATATGTGCTAAAGGACTGTCATCGCTAATCCAAGATACACATAAAAAAAGTCAATTCTAGTCAATTCTAGGTTTGAAAGTTTCCTCGAAGGGCGCCGCCATTACTCACCTTGTCTTTGCGAATGATGCCTTACTCTTCCCAGGAGCTTGTTCTGCAGAAATAGCAAGGGTGATGGACATTCTTAGGACCTAAGGACAATGTTTAGGCAAGCCATAAATGTTGAGAAGATAACATTATTTTTCAGTTCTAATACTAGCATAAACAGAAGGGGTCAAATTAAAAGATATGTGGGATCCTTCGATGAAGAGATTAAATCCTATTTGGGACATCCCGCATGGATGGGCAAATCTAAGAAAGAGGTGTTTAAAGACATTAAGGAACGTATATGGAGGAAGTTACAAGGTTGGAAAGAGAGATTTTTATCAACTGGTGGTAAGGAAATCCTCATAAATCTATAGCCCAAGCTACTCCGTGCTACACAATGGACCTTTTTCTCCTCCCAATGAACTTTTGTAGGAAGGTTAACAGGATGATCAGTAAGTTTTGATGGGAGAGAGACTAGGCAGAAAAGGATAATCAGTTGGATGGGGCGGGGCGAGATGTGCAAGGCAAAGGCATAAGGAGGCATGGGGTTTAGGGACTTATGGGCATTTAACTTAGCTTTACTAGCAAAACGGTTGTGGAGACTAGCAAGAAACCCATCCTCCTTGTATCATCAAATTCTAAAAGCAAAGTACTTCCATGATGATGATTTTTGGGACTACAAAAGCCGAGGGAATGAATCTTATATATAAAAATATTTACTGAAAGCAAAAGAAGTCATCATCAAATGCCAAAGATGGAAAATAGGAGATGAAAGAATGGTGTGATACCCGGACCCAAGTAAGGCTTACATATATGCATTTGACATATATAAATGGATCATGTATGATTTAGATGAATTATGAATGATTTTCTTTGCAATATTGATGATTTGTTGCAATTAGGGCAAATGGTTATGAATGATGAATATAAGCCGAAATGGGTCAATATGATTAAAGAGGCTTAATGAGGATTACGGAATGTGATTATATTGAGGATAATTACCTCATATATTATGGGTTAACTAATGGAGATTATGTTGTTAATTATGGATTAAAGGTAGCAAATGCTAGAAAATTCATAACTCAACGCCGGTAAGGCAAATTAAGATGAAAATTGAAAGGTAAGCACATAAATTTGTGCTTAATCTTATGGAAATGATGGATTATGAAAATAAGGATGAAATTAGGATGAGAATTGATCATCACCGTCCAAAAATTCAAATGGTCATAACTTGAGCTAGAAAAGTCGGATTGAGATGAAATTTGAAATGAACAGTTAAAATTATGAGGATTTAACCTATTAGAGGTGGGTTTTAGAAAGGATGGAACTTAGGGTTATGTATAAGACCTGATTTTCATGTTTCGATGTTGAAAATGATAAATGGATTATGTGAAGCGTTAAAATGCAAAAATGCATAAAGATATGATTGGAACACGTGGATTAGGGTACTGTTTAAGTAAATAATGATAATCTCAAATTTTTAGATTATTATATGATGTCTAATTTAGTAATTAAGTGCTTAAAATGAGCACCGATGTGTGAAAAATGAAAAAATATGTTAAAAATAATAAATTGAGGTAATGAACCTCCAAATAATGATTTAATGAAAGATTATTACATGTATGTAAGTTTACCCTACATAAGGGTATTAAAAATGAATGAATTGATGATTAATATGTATAGACTATGTTGCTAAGTATGAATACCCGACTTGAAAGACAAGTGGGTTAAGTTAGATGAACTTATGTAGGTGAAAAAATCTAAAGAATATAAGTATTTGAAGACGATGCAAATAAATGAAATGTTATTTTCATTTATTTTGGCAAAGGCAAGGAAAAGAATGTAAGGAAAGAGATTATGGCGATCTCAGGTAAGCAAGCGAACTTTCTCAAATAATATTTTCTTTCTATATGATGATATGTGAATGAAATGTTTATGATTATATTTTGACGAATGGGCAAGCACAAGTTTTGATAAATTATGGCTTTAATGAAAAGCTTCAAGGTTTGCTTCATAGGAAGCAAGCAATATTTTTAAGATAAAGAATTTATCACGAGTGTTGTCATGGATTGACAATGCTTTATGTTAAAAGGATTGAGAAATTTGCTTCTAAGCAAGCAAGTTCTTTATGATGTTGTTTCAAAAGTATTTTATAAGAAAAAGGGAATTTTACCCTTTTTCACAAAATATTGTTTGTAAATAAGTTTTGAGTATTTCTACAATAATTTGTGATAAACAATTATGTTTATGAAAGAAAAAAGGAAAGGGGAATTGATTTATGAAAAAGATTTGTTTTGCCAGGTCATGATAATTAAATAATAAATTATGATTTGGACATAGTCCATATGTTTTGAAATGATATTCGAAAATTTTTAATTTCCTTTAGATAAGGAAATCTATGTTGAAAATTTCTTGAAAAATATTTATACGAATGTTGTTGAAGGGGATTTAAGGATGACCAACCTCCTATGTTGATTTCATAAAACGGTTTGATTTCGAGTTGTTAAATGGTATGCAAAAGATTATGCAAACCCCTTATATAAAAATGGTATAATAGATAGGTGGACAATAATTTAATTATTAGGGTGGTTGAGAAGGGGTAGCATAATTGCATAACTTTTGTGAGCAAAATGACCCAAAATGAAAACCAAGAAAATGTTAAAAAATATATAGTTTAATTTTGAAAATTCAAAGGTTTTGAAATTCTTTTATAAGGATTTTAAGATGTATTATTTTTCAAACATTTCAAATGTTTATCGAAATGTTTTACTCAAAATATTTCCGAAAGAATTTAAGGAAGGTCGTCCTAAAATTAAATTTCAAATGACAACTTGTTTAAAGTGGTGAGCTCGCTTTACAAGTTGACACGGACTGCGGTCTGTGATGTGTTTTTGAAAATAATTTTTTTAAAGACACAGACTTCGGTCTGTGATGTTTTTAAGTTATGGATACAGACTAAGGTCTGTGATCCCGGTTTTAAAGGATACGGGCTGAGGTCTGTAATACTTTAAACTCAAACGGATTGTGGTCCGTCATGATGATGTATGGTGCACTAGTACAAGGAATAGGCCGATTGTAGAGCATGGTTGGGATGACCGGGGCCCACTCTACATAAGGCCAAGTCGCTAAGGGATGATAGGAGTGTCAGCGGCGCCCTTCCTGAGATGGGAGCAAGATAAAAGAACAGCCGCCTGGCTAGCGTGCTGTTAAGAATTCTCTTCCAAAATGTAGCATGATCACTTGCTAAGTGTCACTACTGGATAGAGAGAAATGCATTTGCTTATTTTTTTCTTTTGAAGAGCCCAAAGATTGAGACATGAAAGTATGTTTTTATGAAAGTTATCCTAAAGGAATTTTTATAAAATGATTACCCTAAAAATAGGGTGTTCTACACAAAAGTGTAAATAACATGAATGAAAGGAAATATTTTTATGCAAATGCATTTATGAAAATGGTTTATGCATTTTATTTTCCTTGTTTGCTATAAACAAGCCACGAGACAGGGATTATGAAAAGAATTTATATGAAACTTGGTTTGGACATAGGAATGTCCATTTCTAAAGAGCCTAAATGAATAGTATTTTAGGATATATGAATATCCATCGCTAAAAGAAGCTATGTCAAAAATATTTTAAGACATCAAATGTCTCTGGGCTAAAGGATTTATGATGAAAAATATTTTTGGACATAAAAATGTCCTTTGCCGAGAAAGGCTTATGTGAATGATGTTTTAGGACATAAGAATGTTCTTCTTCACCAAAGAATTTATGAGAAAAATATTTTAGATATGAAATGTCTACAAGCAAAAGATAGTTTTATGTAAATATTATGGAACATTGGAAATGTTCATACAAGACTAAACAAAGTTAATTAAAAAAAAGGATAAAACACGTATGTTTTGCCTTATCAAGCCCAAACATGGCTTGTAAATGATTTTAAGGATAAATGTTTTAAGATAACGTTCAAGGATATAGAATTGTCCTCATGAACAAAGGATTTCATGATAATGTTTTAGGACATATAAATGTCCTCAAGAAAAATGTGTTCAAGATGTTTAATGAAATGATTTTCAAAGAAGTCTTGCCCTAAAAGATAAAATGTTTGTTTACTGGTTGTCACTCACGTTTTGTTTTCTCAAACCTTAGACAGCTACCAGAAAACTCAGGAGGATGCAAATCGAAGCAAAGAAGAAAGGTACATGATGATAGCCATGAAGGCTATAAGAAATGAGATAGCATGATTAAAGCTCTAAGGTATGTTGATGTGTATGTGGACTTGTTTAGAAATCTAAGTCCTATGTGATTTAATGAATGAGTGTATGTCTGTATGATGTGTACAATGATTGAATGTAAGTATGGAATGTAAATGTCATTATAGAAAAGCATGATGAGATGCTATGAAATAGAATATGAAATTTTATTATAAGTGTAATGGTGCTTATATGATGAAAGATGTAGTGAGGAATGAAATGAATGATGATAGATAAAAGGAATGAATCGAAAAAAAATTTAGACGAGTTCCAATTAAGAACCCGCCGCGTGATCAGGGCAACAATCCTAATTCACATTTACCAATCAATAAGATCTTGAGGTAAGGAAGTGACATCTTTGTTTGGGGCGCCACAAATGGTGAGGATTTTCCATGATAAATGGGCTAGATCAATGATACAAAATCTAGCTCTCTGCCGAAAGACATAATGGATGATGACTGCGTCGGATGTTTCATCAATCTAGCTGATGGCACTTGGGATTGGGAGAAGATTTTTGCAGTTGTTGGTGAAGAAGATTAGAGAGCGATCACCATTCTCTATCTTCGCTCGATGTAGGCTGATGACTCTTGGTTCTAGGAGCCCGAACCAAATGGGTTCTTTAGTGTAAAATTAGAATACAAGTTTGTTAAATCCAATTTTGATTTCTTTGCAAGAAATTCAAGTTACAAGAATGGGGCACAAACAGAGACTAAGGGAAAGGTTTTCAAGAACATTTGGAGAGCAAAAATCCCAACAAAGGTGAAAGTTTTCAAATGGAGATTGTTTAGAAATGATCTCTGGACAAAGAGTAACCTTCTACGTAGGGGAGTGAACGTGGATATCAAGTGCAGCTTCTGCAATTTTCATAGAGAAGATGCAAATCATCTGTTATTTTCTATAAAATGATCAAAGTAGAATGCAAAATTCTAATCAACTACCAGAGCATCTGGGTTCCAAGGAAGGCTATTAGCTGCATCTTCAGATGCTTGTCAATGGCAAGGGATGCAAATAGGATGGCAATATTTATGCTATTTTGCTAGAGGACCTGGTTCTGGAGGAACAACCTAAGGGAGCGAGGTATATGGCTTAACCTTAATACTATAGTGGAATGGTGCAGATCTTATAAAGATACCTACGAGGAGGTGCATCATATGGGGAAAATGAACTTGCTGGAGAAGGAGTTAAACCTAAGAAGGAGAAAATTAGGGGTTGAAAATTTTGGATTGAATGTTAATAGCAAGAGAAATCAGAGGGGACAGTGCACAATGATGGGTGTTGTTTTAAGGGACTCCGAATGTTGATTTATGGCTGCCCAAACTTGGAACAAAGATGGGGTTATTGATACCCGTACAATAGAGGCAATGGCCTTGAAAAATAATGTTTTCTGAGGTGCTGAAATGCATATTCAAAATATCGAGTTGGAGATAGACTCATTGCTTTTGAGTAGGTATTTAAATAAGGAATACAATATCCTCTCATTTGTGGGATCTATAATCAAGAAGATAAAGTCTCAAAAATCTAGTTTCCAATCCGTCTCACTCATGCATGTTTTGAGGGCTAAAATGTAGAGGCCCACAGTTTGACAAAATTTATAGTAAGAAATGCAGATACGTAGATGACTAGGTGGGGAAACCACCCACGTTTTCTTATCAATATTTTGTATTGTGACTCTTAGGTTCTTGTGAATGAAATACATCATACTTTTCATCAAAAAAAGGTAAATTTGGATGGTCAATTGAATATGTTTATATTAACAATTTTATTTTTAAAATTTTAAAATGGGTAAAGTGGCCAAAGCTAACACTTGTATTTGCTAATAAGATTAAGTTTTTTCTATGGGTCATGATCATTTTGACCAGTATGAAGTGTGTTGGTCCCGAGTTGGTGGCAAAACCCAAGAGGGGAGGGGTGAATTGGGTTCTTTAAAAACTTCTTTGGTAAATCAAAAATATTAACCCCTTGAAGAACTTAATCCCCTTTTAGCACAAAATGGAGAGCAATAAAGATAAAGCAGTAAAAATAAATAGAGCACAAGATTTATAGTGGTTCGGGCAAACCTTCCCTACTCCACTCTTCCAAGCTCACACTCCGTTGTGACTTGGGTTCTACTATGTATTCCACGAATACACTTAGAGTCACCGCTCTCTTCTAGATTCCAGCTCTAGGAGGCATATACAACTAGAGCCTCTTGCTCTCTTCTAGATTATAGCTCTAGGGGGCATAAACAACTCACATGCAAAGATAGATGATTAGTCTCACTCCAATCACACCCTTCTTTGCATATACTTGATCTTAGCTACCCAAGCTAAATCAAGATTTATACAACAAGACAATGAAATAAATGAAACTACACTTTACAGATTTGTGTAGGCAGATTTAGCTCGAGGAAGAAGTTGTAGAAGCAGCTTTGGATGAATATTGTTGAAGGCGCTAGCAACTTGAAGCTTTCTTCTTCCTTAGAATTTATACGGACCACTCAATAATGGAGAAAAGCAAATAGGAAACCTTTCTTGCACTTCTTTTCTCTCTCTGAACTTTAACGTAGTGTCTTGTGTTCTCTTGTTGTGTTTTCACGTTCATTTGAGGGTCCTTTTATAGAGGGAAGAAAATATGAACGTTGTGGAGGTTGTTGGCGCGCAATAAATGAGCTCCAACGTTCGAAAATTTTGAACGTTATTCCAAGTCGAAGATGGAGTCGACTTGGCCTGCGACTTGGCAACCCAAGTCGCATCTGGAGTCGACTTCGTCTGCGACTCCAGTTCTTCCAATTTCCCAAGTCTTAGGCTTGGTCGACTTGTCTTCAGACTTCAACCCAAGTTGATCCTGAAGTCGACTTGGCCTACGACTTGGCTCGGGTTTTGCTGAACCTGCTTTGATCTTCAAGTTGTGTTCTTCTATCTTGGATTGACTTGATTCTTATGAGTCTTGGGAAAGCTTGATTCTTGCTTAGATGATTCATGCATATTTGACTTATGTAGTCTTGATAGACATTATTTGAATCATACTTGTATCTTTGTCTTTGAGCTTGATAGACTTGATTTGATGTAGAACATGAATCTTGACTTTGAATTTGACTCATTTGTTTTTCATCTTGATTCCTTGGACTTGAGTGATAAATCCTCTTGAATAGCTTGAAAACTGCATCTTTGAAGTTTGAATTTTCCAAGTCGTGGATGGAGTCGACCTTGTCTGCGACTTGACCCAAGTCGCACCTGGAGTCGACTTCGTTTGCGACTTGGGCAGCTTCGTGCCCCCAAAATCAACGCTGGACATTTTTTCATGTTTGAAGTCGATGCTGGAGTCGACTTCGTCTGCGACTTGACTTCCCAAGTCGCAAGTGGAGTCGACTTGACCTGCGACTTCACCTGTCAGCTGCTGTTGCCTTTTGGGATTCATTCTCAAGTCGATATTTGAGTCGACTTTGGGATCGACTTCACCCAAGTCGAAGTCCAAGTCGACTTGGAGATCGACTTGACCTCTTTGCTTTCCTTAAACATTTAGCAAACACATTAGTACCTTTTATATACTCAAATTAGTTCTTGTTAATCATCAAAACTCAATATTTGGTCAATTTTTATTGTTTTAAACATTGTTTCCAACAAAGTGCAGTAATCAAACCTATCAAAAATATATTTTTATAAACTATTCATTTAAGTGCATTTAATCTAAAAATTAAGTTTTACTATTTTTCGAAATGTGTATATATGTTTTAGAATTTAAACTATTTAAAATGACTAAAAATGCTTCTATGTTAAAAATGAAAATCTAGACATATGAAATGGTAAAAAAAACTTGATTTATATATTAGATGCACCTAAATTATAGCCCTATAAAATGTAGAAAAATAGAAAAAATGTGCTTTTGACTTGGTTGCAAAGGGGCATAAAAGATGAAAAGCCTTTTCGTATAACCCAACTCAACCCAACTCGTATTTTCAAAAATTCTAAAACCACCCTAACCCAACCTAAATTGTTCCAGCCCAACTCACCCCAATTGAAGTGTTCATCCCTCTTCAGGAAATGCTTATGGATCATTTTGATAATATGCTAATAATTTGTTTGAGATCTATCTCAAGGAATTGGGAGATTTCCAAGGAATTCTTTAGTTTAATTACTTGATTATTTAATTTTAAAACCTAATTACTTTATTGTGTTTGAAGTTGTTTGTTTAGTTAAAATTATTTAAATAAGTGTTATGGGAGACAACAAAATGATCAGAAAGTAAACATTTTAGAAGGCCAAAAATTTTATTTTAGGTTATTTATTTTTAAGCATAAAATTTTTATTAAAATGATAATCATATGCTTAGCTAAATAAATAGTTTCAAATATAATGAATGGATTCCATTTCATTGAATGAGTCATTAAGGTATTAAACCACAGAAATAATATGTTTGTAAGAAACAACAATATGTAACTTCCTGCAAACAAAGAAACTTGTACTAATTATAACTATTTTACATGAGGTGTTTCCCAAACGGTCTTAAAATGCACTGCATCATATTTCACCAAGATTTATTTATTAAACTAGTAAGAACTTTTTTTCCATGTGGAATTCAATTATATATGCCCTTTATATTTCTTTGGGCCGTTATAGGATATGAGAACATTGATTTTGTAAAATTGACCTATCAAACTCCATGTAGGGTAGCTTATAAGGCAATGATTCATCTTTTGACTTATTAAACTTAGGCATGTGTTGTTATCTTTGTAAACTTGGGTTGGTATTTGTAATTTAATCACAAATGTTATTTTAGCATCACATGTAGCTTAGCATTTAAGCGAGTTCTTATAAATTCAAACCAATAACAAGTGGTTTCCAAGGAGGAGGGTTTATGGAGAGTTCTTATAAAACTCATCTAGATAGGGATATGAAACCTCTCCTATTATAGGAGATGACGGAAGCTTTGCTTTGCAAATTATATTTGATTTTTTATGGTAATGAATTCTATTGTACAAAATTTTGTATAAAGTGAAAAAGATTTTATTTAGGTTTTGCGAATGTTTACGTGGAAAAATTCCTTGCACACCCACAATATTTGGTCATTATTCTCCTTGTGCCTATGATTAAAAATTCTTCACATACACATAAGATTACACCCTAATTCCTCTTATTCCCTCACCATCATAGTCCATCAAGTTACATGCATCTTGAATTTTGAAAATTTGAAAATACTCATGTTCTTCCTGAACACAATCTCACACACATTTCCATGTCATTGCCACAATTCATCATTAGTAACAACTACCACCACCACTGGCATCAACAACCATCTATAAAGTCTCTACATGTTCCTTCCTTCTAACTCACTTTGTCTCTCTCTCATGGCAGATAACTCTTGCAGATCTGCCAAAAATTATTGAAACTGCAACCTCACCAACAACCCATTCTCATAGTGGAGGATGTGGGGCTGATTGACATGGAAAGCGACGACATTGTCGTGAACAACTTCATGAATATGGAGGGAAGTACATGGCACATTGGAGCCCTTCTTCAAGGGCGGCACTAGGACGTGGTGTGTGGGGTTGACACTGCTATTCAATGGAGAAAAGGACGTGGGCAGCGAACACAAACAATATTCTATTTTGAGATGTATGGACTATGCAAATGTGTGGGAGGAAACAAATCCATGGGCTTCTATGCAAATGAATCAACAACAGTGGGGGAAAGAGGAAAATCAAAGGCATCCTCGTCGGGTGCAACATAAACATCATCTATTCCACTAACCACAATATCAATGACATCTTAAGCTTGGGTCACAGTGGCGGCTACTCCTTATTCAACGTGAGCCTTAAACACTTCGGCAGCAAATTCTCCTACTGCCTCATCATCCGTAATAGCACAAAGCACCTTAACAACTACCTCATCTTTGACCAAACTTGCAAACCCTCCAACTCCAAATCCTTATCGCCCATGACCTACACCACCCTCATCGCTAATGAGTTAAAAGCGCCTTACTACGGTGTGGACGTGAAGGGCATATCAATGGGATGGAAGATATTAGACATCCCTCTCATGGTTTGGGACTTAAGGAGCTAGGGCAGGGCTTTCGTTAACTCAAGATGACGCTGACCTTATTATCGGAGATAGCTTTTTTGCCCATTATGGAAGCAGACATGGAGGCATTGAAAAGGTTAAAGGTAGTCCCAGATCAAATGTTCAACTGTTGTTTCTCCACCAAGGGGCAGATTCATGGAGGATGCAGTGCCAAGGTTTGTGTGGCATTTAGGTGAGTTGGTTCGCTTAGAGCCACCCTAAAAATCTCCTCCCATGCATCGACGGTTGATTAAAAAGGTAAGCTCATGGATCTGATAATCCGATGAGGATGCCTTTGATTTTCTTCCCTTCACCGTCAGCTTTGCTATTGGTTTGGACTGAGCGCCTTCTCTGCATTGGCGGTGAGTTGTGTTTCAGTCGTTTAACCATTTCCGTCCATAAGGGCATTTTTGAAATTCAAAATAAAAAGAGGTGTGCATTTTCATGAATTGCGACGATATGGGCACGAGGGAAATTAGGCGTAAATGTTATGGGTGTATGAGAAATTTTCAAAACGTTGTGGGCATAAAGGGAATAATGGTGAAATGTTACGGGTACGATGAGAATTTTTCCTATTTAAATTGAGCATAATTATTTTTAAGGTAAATTTTTCTAATACTAGTAACATTTCAATAATTCCACCGATACCCATAACATTTTGTCTCTAATTATTCTAACGCTCACACTGTCACCTTCCTTTAGTCATGTTTTATGAAGAGGAAAATTGGCACTGCTTCTTTTTTATAATGGCAAAATTTTCCATAAGTCACCTGACTTGGTTTTCTTCTTCCTCCTCTTTCGACAACCTAACTCCCCCATTGTCTGTCTCTCCCACTCGATGTCTTCGCATTGTTCTTATAAAACTCATCTAGGAAGGGATGACGAAACCTCTCTTGTTATAGAAGATGATGGAAGCTATGTTGCTATCCAAGCTCAAATTTAAAATCATAAGTTGTAGGAAAGTAGTTAATCTTTGTAAATTATATTTAATTTTATAAGGCAATGAAATTCGTTGCACAAAATTTTGTATAATGGGAAAATGATTTTATTTACGTTCCTTGAATATTTAGATTGAGCATAGTTGTTTTTTAGGGTAAATTCTTCTAATACCTACAACATTTGCAAACTATTTATTTCGTACCCACAATATTTCAATAATTCCTTTAATACCTACAATATTTCATCTCTAATTCCTCTAACACCCACACAATCACTTTCCTTTAGTTATGTTTTACAAAGAGGAAAATTACAATCATGTTTTTTTTTTAAATGGAAAAATTGCCCAGATGTCACCTACTTCGGTTCTCTTCTTCCTCCTCTTTCGCCGACCTGACTCCCCCATTCTCGAACTCTCTTCTTACTCCCCACGCCCACTTCCTCACTCCGCATTTCTAAATCCCAGAACAGCCCTAAGCTCTCCATCGAAAACCTTCGCATCGCTGCTGTGGGCAGCAGCTCTGCTGGAGGCAGTGTAGCCAAGACTTTAGCTAAGGTCAGCGCAATGATGGCTTCTGGTTTCAAGACGCTTCTCACTTAAGGACTATGTTTACGAGAAGCATTTTCATGAATGCTCGAAGAGATTTTTCGTCTGTTTTCTTTGTGAAACTTTTGGTGCAGTGCATTGATGGCTCTTGCCAGTAATCTCCACCCTTCCATGCAACACTACATGGAAGATCATAGGAGTGGTAGCTGTGACACTACATGTGATGGGACTATTGGATGAGAATTCTTTGGATCGTCTACGCCAATTACGTCCACAATAGAGTTTATAGGAATCAATGAGTGCGATCATTAAAATATGGCCATTTGTGCATGAACTACTATGCACCACCAAAGCACCCAGAAAGTGCATCTTCTTCCCGAACTTAGCTTGTTGTCATTACCATCTTGTTGCACCCAACAGCAGTCACTTAATCAGAGATCAGCGAGATTCTATGGTCTCTTTCCATCATGTCGACCTTAATATCACCGGCACCATCTGTGTCTTCTCCGGTGGAGTTTGATCTCCCCCTCAACATCATTGACTGGAAGGTGACCAAGATGAAGATGATCCCCCCCTCCAACATCGCCGTCAAGGCTAGATGCTCAAACCCATTATTGAAATGTTGGTTCCTGCAATGAGCGGTCTTGATTTGGATTTTGTGGCAATTGAGCGGTAGCTTGGTTGTTGCAATTGCTGAATTTGAGAGGGGCCAATGGATGGACTATTGGTCTAGTTTGGTTATTGAACTGGCAAAATTTATCATTGCCATCTTTTGCAAGTCTGGTCAGTACTTGCTGTGATTGCTTCCGGCAGTTGCTGGTTGCAATTTGGTTTGCTGCCTATGAGGTGCTGTCGGATGGTGTGGAGTAGTAGAGCTGAGTTACCGAATTTAACGGTGTATTGTCGGCCAGATCCGAAATGGGTTTTCAATTCGAGATAAATTACTAGATTTTAAACGGTGGTCGTGAAATTGGTAAACTGATGGTAACAGGTAAGGTGGTGGCCTGATTTTTATGGTGCCGAAAAGGGACTGCTATCGTTGCTTTTGTCCGTCTATCACTGGAGGCAGGCTGGTATGTTGCTTGCCGCTTTGGATTGCAAGCATTACAATTTTTGTTGTTGGCAGATTAGAATTGTCGAAATTAAGAAAGAAATAGGGGTGGCTAAGATTTGAAGAGTATCATGGTCCTTTTTGCCGAAAGGGAGCAAGCATGTTATTTCCTCATGCTCATGATAACTATCGGACATTAGAGGAATTAAAGGTGAAACATTGTGGGCGTCAAGAGAATTATCGAAATGTTGTGGGTACCAAAGTAAAAATGATAACGTTGTGGGTATTAGAGGTATTTACTCTTATTTTTATATTCCTAAGATGTTAGAAGATGTAAGATTATGTAAATTTAACCGTCTCAATCTTACGCCTAAATTGTGTATGTTAGTAGTATTATAGATTCTATACGTTTTAATACATACGAGATGAACTTTTATGAATTTTAATTAAATGCATACGTTATAAGTTTTTCATGAATTTTTGTCAATGTTAAGGCTTGATTTTATGCATGCGATATCAATTTAATTGAGAATTAATTATTTAAGGAAATAACTACGCATAACTTGCACACGACAGTCGTTCATAAGCATGAATATTTTTTTTTTGATTGGTGAATATTTACAACATATCTCAATTCATATTACATTCAAAGCTTTTGAGACAGTTCTAACAAGACCACTAACTCTCACCTAAGTATAAAGGAAGACCAAATGCCCCTACCTCAAATATGGTTCGAAATCCCCAAGTGGAGATTCGAACACTCACGGGCGGAAAACAGGAATCCCGTTCCGCAGCCGGTTACCAAACGAGCGCTGCTCATTTGGCTAAGCATGAATACTAAGCATTAGGGTTTGGTGATACACACGTCAGAGGCATGTTATTCTTTAACATTTGAAATATATGTTAATGTGGTTGGCTAGAATGTAGTTTTAACGCCACTGGATGCTGTTGACTTACATATATGTAAGTATGTACAATATAATGGGGAGGCTTCTATGAAATCCCTCTTCTACGGAATTTTCTTCATTTTTAATATCTAGGTAGTTGATCAAAAATATACTCTATTTATTATTTAAAATTATTTATATTATCACTAAAATTATTTTATTTGTCTAATATTACTGTATATGGGCCCTATTTACAAAAGTATAAAATCAACATAATAAAATGATTTAATACTAAATATCAATTTTTAAATAGTATTTTCACCATTTAAATTATTTAAAATATTACTAATATGTGAATAAACTATATATAAAGTAATATTACATTCTAGTACATATATGTATGAATATAAGAATTTTTCCTAATTTATATATGAATATATCTATTGTTGAGCAAATATGGCTTATGCAAATATAGGATTTGAATGAAACTTAGCTTCTCAACTAAATAAATAATGTTAAATATAATAAATAGATTAGATTTTGCATCAATCATCAACATCTCAAAAATGGAGAAGGTTTCATAAAATCACTTATATGAAGCCCGGTTTCATGGAAGTGTTCCCCTATTATAATAATATCGAGCAGCGTCAATGTAACCATGATGCAAAAAAAGTGATTTCATATGACCCTTTCAAAATTTAAGTTTTTGATGCTTAATTAAAAAAATTCAATCTATTCGTTATATTTAATTTTGTCTATTTATCTAGAAAATTAATTTTATCCAAATTAAATATGTGTATGGGTCACATTTGCTAAAAAAAGTAGATATATTAATATATAAATTAGGAAAAATATTTATATTTATTCACATATATATTAGAATGTAATAATACTTTATAAAATCATTTATCTACATATAAATAATATTCTAGACGGTTTAGATGTTTAAAATAAAACTTTAAAATTGCTCTTTAATATTAAATTATTTTATTACATTGATTTTACATATTTGTAAATAAATCCCATTGACGATAATATTAGATAAGTGGTTTCCAAAATACTATAAATGATACTGAATATAATAAATAAAATAGATTCTTCGTTAACCATCAAAATATTCAAAATGAAAGAGTTGGATACCCGAAATAATATATAATGTATCGTGTATAGGTGAGAGCATATGCTTAGTCCATTTGAATTTCTGGCTGCTGGATGTTTTGGGTGTTTTGGATTTTTGCATTATTACCTCTTTAAAATGAATTGCAGAAAAGGTTAAGCGTACAAGACTTTTTGCAGAACAGCCTCGCTAGAAAATTTGCAGAAAAGGCCAGAACGTCAGGAATTTTGCATTACAACCCTCATCAGTTTTTCTCAACAAGGCCCCTGGGATTTGCTCCGAGGTAAGGTCGGTGTCGGACAAGTCCATATCTGAAGGCCTGGGTGGGCTCAATAAAATAGCCTCAGTTCGGACAAGGGGTTGGGCCGTCAAGCCCAGTATGGAGATAGAAATAAGGGCTCTATGACCAGGTATCAAGGCCCAGAGTTTCTGGACAAGGAGGATGCCTAGGCCAGGGCCCAGGCAGTAATTAACAGCCGTCGCTAACGTGTCACAATCTGGACCGTCCATTCGATTTTATTGAAAATTGATCACTTTAAGTCAATTTTTATGATCAAATGATGAATTGCTCTGTTTTTTATGCTTCTGAATCCATTGGATGGGTAGGATTTTATATCTTAAAGCTATTGCTGAATTATTTGAATCAAATACCTATTTAAGTCATTTAATTAAGATTAAATGTGTCATTATCTATATTCAAAGGATTTTAAACTGGCTAGTCATGTGCGACTTATTCTTATTTGTCATAGGCGGATCAACGCATGTGGGTGGTTTGCTAAAGATTAAAATTTTAAAGCTAGCTTATGAATGTAGAAAGTTATTTATTTTACCTATTTATTTGAAAAGGCATGTAAATATTTAATTAATGAGGTTGTATTTTATTTTTACTTGTGATACAGATGTAATAACAGATTATTTGATCAGTAATTCGAGAAAGTTTTAATGAATGCACCTATAATTAGTTACTTTTTTATCTGATGGATTTGATCTTGGATTACAAATAACTTATGAGTTTAAGATGGCTTTTTTGAGTCTGCGGGTTACATCTAGTTGATGTAGAATTGGACAAAGACATTTTAGATATGGCAAAACAATCACCAAGAAAGAAATAGAAGAAGACCGAGACAATAGTGCGTGGTGCCCACTGACCATGCTTCCGTGCAAATAACTGACGTAAATTTCAAAGTATAACCGGCCGAACTGTTTCAATCCATTTCCTGGTGTGTTGCATGGGGCGACGTGGAATGATGACAGCCATGAACTGTTGCATTATAACAGTCCATGAACTCTTTCAAGGACCTCAATTGCATGCAACGCTGCTTACGGGCGCATATATTTATTTATTTATTTTTCAAAATTTTTTTACAATATTATTAATCTATATCCATTTAATATGTGTATAAATTTTTACCAGTTTTAGAGTATTTTAGATATTTATTTTTAATTTTTGAAAATTAGTAGCATTTTAGGTAATTTAAAATTACTTAAAACACTACTGATTTTCAAAAATCAAAAATAAATATCTAAAATACTCCAAAAATGTTACAAATTTATACACATGTTAAATATACTTAAATTAATAGTTTATAAAAAAAATTTGAAAAAAAATTAAAAAAATGAGTGCATGTGCTCGGAAGCATATAGCACTAAATGCTTCCGAAGGGGAATCCTCTTTCAATCCGTTACCCAAGAAAACTTTCTGCGCTGTATGTAACGCCACGTTAGAGAGAAGTTGATTTAAAAATGAGTCCAACTCGATTTTAAAAGAAATCAGTTTTCAACCATGCAAATTGTGACTTCCTTATTGTCTAATACATATTAACTTTGATGAAAAACTATGTAAATTCTAATAAAACAAAATCTAAATGCTTGCATGCTAAACGTGCATGCAGGCGTAAGCTTGACTGTTGATATGGGTATGTAAACCAACCACCTTCACTCAAAATTTCGTGCCACGTGGGAACTATTTTAAAAAAAAATTATTTTATTTTTTATTTAAAAATATAATTATGTATTACTTAAAATATAATTTTAACTATTCGTATTGAAAATCATATAAATTAAATGTGTCAGTTAAAAATTATGCTAGAAGAATTTTAAAGGTATACACATTTGGGGCTGCCCTTTTATGAAACCATTTTTCACGTAACTTTCTTTATTTTTAATATCTTGATAGTTAAAAAAAAATTCAGTTCATATATTGTATTTAATATTATTTATATTATTATGAAAACTCTTTTGTTTAGTATTGTTATATATGGGAACTATTTATAAACGTGTAAAATCAATGCAACAAAATGATTCAATACTAAATATTAATTTTCAATTAATATTTTTCAACATCTAAACTATCTAAAAATTCACTACTATTCACTACTATATGAAAAAAAATAATTTTATCAAATATTACTACATTTATATATGAGGAATGATCTTGTTAGCCCGGGCTAAGCAAATGCTCTGGCTTAGCCAATTTTAAAAATCTTATTTACAATAACTTTTTTTTCCTTTTTTCATTACACAGTTGTTTATCTAAGTATATTTAATATATAAATCAAGTTTTATCATTTTTAGATATATGTATATATTTTGTTTAGATTTTTAAAGATATGGATACTGCTAAAAATCTAAAAAAATATACGAAGAAGTTATCCTATTAACCTGGGTTAAGCAACTGCCCTGCTTAGTCCTTCTCAAAAAATCTATTTAAAAATATTTTTTTTGTTTTTTTCTCCACACATTTGTTTATCTAAGTATATTTAATATATAAACTAAATTTTATCATTTTTGGATATGTTTATATATTGTTTTAAGATTTTTAAATGTCTTTGTGTATATATGTGTTTAAAATATTCATATGTTTAAAAATTTTAAAAAATATATACACATATCCAAAAATCGTAAAACTTGATTTATATGTTAAATATACTTAGATAAAAAAGTACGTAAAGAAAAAAGTAAAATAAATTTAAATAAATTTTTTGATGTAGGCTAAGCGAGATATTTTTCTTAGCCTTGGCTAACAGAATCATTCCTCAAATAGATATACACATAGATGTTTAAAAATCTAAAAAGAATTATATACAGATATTCAAAAATGATAAAACTTGGTTTATATTTTAAGTATACTTAGATAAACAAGTGTATGAAGAAAAAATAAACGAAAATTATTGTAAATAGTTTTTTTGAGATATGCTAAGTGAGGCGTTTAGTTAGCCCGAACTATCGGTCCTACTTCTATTTAACTAGGTTACATAGAAGTTGACCCATATAACCCCTTCAAAATCGAAGTTTTGATGCTTAATGGAAAATCTAATTCATTCATTGCATTTAACATCATTTGTTTATCTAGGAGACCAAGTTTCATCCCAATCAAGTGTGTTTATAGGCCACATTTGTTTATATATATATATAGGGAGCTGTTCCGGTGCAGTGATGCTGCACCGGAACAGCGATACAATGGGCCCAAAATGGGCCCCACATGATCATAAAATCATGATATACTCCACCCATTGTATTTAGAATAATGTATTCTATTACCACATCAATTTTCATCCCAATCAGATATGTATATGTGCCCCATCTGAAAATGGTACAAATCCAATGTAATAAAATAGTTTGATGTAAATAACAACTTTAAAGTATCTGATTGGGATGAAAATTGGTATGATTATAGAATACATTATTCTAAATACAATTGGTGGAGTAGATCATGATTTCATGATCATGTGGGGCCCATTTTGGGCCCACTGCACCGCTGTTCCGGTGCAGTGACGCTGCACCGGAACAGAATCCATATATATATATATATTCACGCGTAAATTATGAAAAACGCTTAGATCTATTTATACATATATTCGATTGTAATAATACTTTATAGAATCATTTATTCACATAGAAATGATATTTTGAACAGTTTAGATATCGAAAATACTACTTTAAAATTGATATTTTAGCATTTTTCATAATTTACACATGAATATATACATCTTCTAACAAATGTGGCCCATAAACGAACTTGATTTGGATGAAACTTGATCGTCTAGATTAACAAGTGATGTTAAATACAACGAATGGATTAGATTTTTTATAGAAGATCAAAATTTTAGATTTTGAATGAGTTACATAGGTTTGCTTTTATGTAACCTGATTACGGAGAAGTGGAATCCTATATATATATAAAGAGAGAGAGAGAGAGAGAGATTTTCAGGTGCAACTTCATTTCACCATAATTACGATTGATTTACTTTAAAATAGGCCCCATATGATCATAAAGTTATAATCTACTTCACCCATTATATTTAGAATTATGTATTCCATTACCATACCAATTTTCATTCCAATTGGATATGTGTATGGCCCCATCTAAACATGATACAAATTCAACTTAATAAAATAGTTTGATGTAAATAACAACTTTCAAGTTTTTTTTCAATATATAAATCATTTGCTATAAAATTTATATATTAATAAGTGATTATATAAAGTATCGATACATTTAAATACATGTGGGGCTCATTTTGGGCCAAATGCACCGTTAATTATGGTGCAGCTTCACTGTACAAGAAAGATTCTCATAAACACAAGTGGAACCATGTAACCCCTTCAATCTTTGGTAGAAAATTTAATCTATTCATTGTATTTAACATCATTTATTTTTCTAAGGGATCAAGTTTCATCCTAATCAAGTATGTTTATAAGCCACATTTGTTAGAAAATATATATTCATGTGTCAATTACGAAAAACGCTTAGATCCTTTTACACATGTATTAGGATGTAATTATACTTTATATAATCATTTATTCACATAGAAATGATATTTTGGATGGTTTAGATGTCAAATATACATCTCGGTCCCGCTTCTATGTAATCAGGTTACATAGAAGCGGACACATATAACTTCTTCAAAATCAAAGATTTTGATTCTCAATAGAAAATTCAATTTATTCATTGTATTTAACATCATTTATTTATCTAAGAGACTAAGTTTCATCCTAATCAAGTATGTTTAAGGGCCGCATTTGTTCGAAAATATATATATTCATGTGTAAATTATGAAAAATACTTAGATCTATTTACACATGTATTAGAATGTAATAATACTTTATAGATTCATTTATTCACATAGAAATGATATTTCGAATAGTTTAGATGTTGAAAAAATTACTTTAAAATTATATATACACACATACGATCCCGCTTCTATGTAACCAGGTTACATAGAAGTCGATCTATATAACCCTTTCAAAATCTAAAATTTTGATCTTTGATGAAAAAATCTAACCTATTCATTGTATTTAATATCATTTGTTTGTCTAAAGGACCAAGTTTCATCTCAATCAAGTATGTTTATGGGCTTAGAAAATATATATATCATGTGTAAATTATGAAAAATGCTAAAATATCAAATTTAACGTAGTATTTTCGACATCCAAACTATCCGAAATATCATTTCTATATGAATAAATGATTCTATAAAGTATTATTCCTTTCTAACACATGTATAAATAGATCTAAGTGTTTTTCATTATTTACGTATGAATATATATATTTGAATAAATGTAAAGCGAACCCATGTAATCCCTTCAAAATCTAAAATTTTGATTCATAATGGAAAATTCAATCTATTCATTGTATTTAACATCATTTGTTTATCTAGAAGACCAAATTTCATCCCAATCAAGTATGATTATGGGATACATTTGTTAGAAAATGTATATATTCATGTGTAAATTATGAAAAATACTAAAATATTAATTTTAAAGTAGTATTTTTGACATCTAAACCATCCAAATATTATTTCTATGTGAATAAATGATTATATAAAGTATTATTATATTCTAATACATATGTCAATAAATCTAAGCGTTTTTCATAATTTACATATGAATATATTTTTTTTTGAACAAATGCGGCCTATAAACATAATTGTTTGCGATGAAATTTGGCCTCCTAAATAAACAAATAATATTAAATATAATGAATAGATTGAATTTTTTATTAATGATCAAATCTTAAATTTTGAAGGGCTTACATGAAATACATATATTTTAAAGTTGTATTTTCAACATATAAACTGTATAAAATATCAGTTTTATATGAATAAATAATTACATAAAATATGATCACATTGTAATATATCAGTGAGTGGATATAAACATTTTGCAAAGTGTACTGTATGAATATATACATTTTAAAGCGAATTCAAGACTCTATTTGGAAAGATTTCTAGAACCTTGCCAAAAAATTATGTTCAAGTCATACGATTAGTAGGATTTTAAATTTATGTCAATGCAGGCCCGGCCCGTGTGTTGGTTGCACCCTAGTATATTATAATAATTCACTACTTACCATAAGTACGGAGGCTCCTTGATTACCCTTAGTTTTAAATTTTAAAATATTTTTTTTAAAGATTAAACTATTTATCATATACTTATCCGTGTATATTTATTTGGGCCCACTTTTACGTAACCGGCTTACATAGAAACAGTTTCACATAACCTTTTTAAAATTTTAAATTTTGATATTTGATAGAAAATTTGATTTATTTATTATATTTAATATCATTTATTTAGTTCAAAGACCAAGTTTCATCCAAATCAAATACGTGGATGGGCTATATTCGCTAAAAAAAATATATATATTTATGTTAATTATAAAAAAAACTTTAAATCTATTTACATATGTATTATAATATAATAATACTTTATAGAACCAGTTATCTGCCTAATAATGATATGTTAGATGATTTAAATATTAAAAATATAATTCTAAAATTGATACTTAATATTAAACCATTTCATTACATTAATTTTACATATTTAAAAATGGAGCCTATATACAATAATATTAAATAAATAAAAAATTTTAAGATACTATAAATAATTCTAAATACAATAAAAAGAGTGGATTTTCTATCATTATCAAGAAATTAAAAGTAAAGGAAGTTACATAGAAAAAAGATTTCGTATAAGTTTTCTTGATATTTATTTAGGATTTGAAAGCTGGAACCTTTAACATGGAGAGGGGGCATTTCATAGGAGGAGGCATCTTATTATTTAAAGGAAGAGGGGAGGGGGGGATTATATTTTAAGATATTTTGAAATTCAAGAATGGCAATGCCTTTAGCTTTCCGTGGTTTTGCTACTTATTCTAAATATTATATATGTTACAAACTTATATACTATATTTGTACATTTTTTAAAAATATTTTTTGAGGAAATAAACCCTCCTTTGGGGGGAGGAAAAAAAACAAGACAAACAAAGAAATAACAGAATTTAGACCTCCTTCAAGAAAAATGCTAAACCACGCCCACAAAAATTTGGAAGTGTAGCCCAACAAAGAAGAAGGCCGTAAACTATACAGCATTTCCACAAATCAAATCCCTAAATAAGACATATTCCAACGATCCTGGGGGAGACTCCATCACCACCTTTCAACATTCACTTCCTTAGAAACCATCTTAGCCAATTCATGCGTAGTTGAATTGGTAGCTCTTAAGGTAAGTTTAAAATTAACCAGACTGAATTTGGTGCACAGCACTCAGATGTCTTCAAGGACAAACTTCAGGCCATTGAGGATAGATGCATTCTCATCTAAGAGCAGATTGATTAGGACGAAACAATCACTCTCAACCTCGATATTTTTAAAACCTAGCTCTGCTATCCATGTTCTGATGCTCCAAAAGAAATTCTTTGCTTCCATCTAGAGTAGATCATAACACCCTTTGACCGCCTAGGATTTTGCAGCAATAAAGTTCCCCTACCAGTCCCTCAGAACCGCACTATGCCCCGTAGATTGGAGTGATTGCTTACATCCCCCATCCACATTGAGCTTCATGAATCCTCTTTTTGGTTTCATCCATTTTGTTGAACTCTCATCCAGGTTTAGCTGTCCATTTCTCAACATGTTTGATGGAAACACATGATGCAAGTATGAGCTATAGCACGAGATAGAGGCCTTCAGATAAGCTATCTACCCATCAATGCACCACTTGTTCCTACAAAACCATACTCTCCAACTTAGGCATAAGAAGAAAGCCGGAGGGTATTTGTTTTTCAACCTCAATAGGTGTTGAATGACGTCTCTAATATCCTCACCAATAATTCGGTGGTCACAATTGAGAATAGGTGTTTGATGTAGGGGACAAGTTTTGCAACTGTTCAAAAACAAGTGTGTTATAGCTTCCATTTCTTCTTTTTGATTATATAACATGCATCAAGCATTTAATTGGATGCCTCTCATTAGCCTATTTACCTTTGTTGGGAGAGCATTCATAACTAGCTTTTTGACAAAGGTCAATATCTTCCTTGGAATTTTTATTTTCTAGATTTGGATGAGTCCCACCTGCATGTAAAATATAAAAATTGATTGTATCAATATACAAATTTATTAAAATTTGATAATAATTTATAGAATCAGTTATTTGAATTAACCATTTTGAAATAAATATATATTAAATAATCTTATTAATTTGATCTTATACTTTTTAGCACATTTATCGAATGAGGCTATATAAATATTTGATGTAAATGAAACTTAGTGTCCTACTTAAATAAATAATTTTAACTATAATAAATGAATTGAATTTTGATTTAAAGGCACAAATGATGCAACCACATTGTATCTTCAGTGGCATCTGTAGAAGTATTTCCTCTAGAGACGTTATTTTCAAAATTTTATGGTTATATCTTCACTTTCAAAAGACGTTAATTTCTACAAAATATAGGTATCCAATGAAAATGATCTTTGATATCATGAATAAATATATAATAAAAGTAATATATGATGTACATTTTTAAAAAGTTAAAATAACAAACCGACGTTACATATCCTTGCTATACAACCCTGTTGCATTCAATCATTCTCCTGCGAGGCGATCGACGTCATTAAATATTTCAATGTGCTATCTCATTTGGGCCCACTGCGTTGGTAAATAAAAATTCAGTTCGCAAATTTCATTTAAAATTATTTGTTTAATTAGAATATTCAGTTTCATCAATATCAAATATTTCGACGAATCCCATATATGATAAAAGTGTAAAATCAAGTAATAAAAGTTTTTGATTTATACATCTAATTCAAAACATTAATTCAACTTCTGTATTATATAAAATATTCTTCCTATGTGATAAATGATTGTATAAATTATCATAACATTCTAGTAAATATATGAATTAATATAAGTAATTTTCATATACGATTATTATCTATTATGATTATAAACATTTTAAAGCAAGCGTGCCAAGCCAAAAATTTTGTCAAAATAATTTTTGATGTGATAATAAATAAATAATTTTAAACAAAGTTAGTAAATTCATTTCTGTTTTAATCATCATAATTGCGCAAAATACCGTAACAGATGTTAGTACTCCAAGTGTGCCACATGCATATTCCTTAGCATATGTGAGTAATTAATGCCAAAAGCAGTTGGAGTAGGTGGGTTTTTTCCCACCCAATTCCATGATTTTCATCCATCCATCCTCACCATTGAGAATGCTCGCCCATCCCCCTCGATATCAACGAGTTTTTTGGTCAAACGTGAGGGAGTCATCAATGAGATGGAAATGGCCTCTCTTCTGGACTAGTCTTTTTCAATGCTACTCAACTGGAATTTGTTGCGTAATCGACTCAAATTCCGATTTCAATTTTTTATTAATTTTCTCAAATAACCCAAAACGTGGAAATGGACTCAAACAAGCTTTTGCCCACATCTGACTAGTGCAGCCATCAAAATTCCAAAATTCTTGCTTCGTACCAAAAGTTCATGCTTGCGGTACATAGCTACTTTGTTAGAAACATTGCTTCATTTACATTATAGTTAAAAAATGAAAATATGTATTATATATAAAAAATTCAAAAACTAAAAATAAAAAATTTAAAAAAAAAAAAAACGGAAAGAGCTTGTGCATTAAAGGTACATGACGGAGGAGATAGTTTGGTGACTTGATCAGGTTGAAAAAGAGGAAACATTATAAAATACCCTCGAATATATATTTTTAAATGTATTACTTTTTTTGTAAATGTTTTTCTGTATATCTTTACATGCATTATTATATATTAAAATCATCTGA
Source organism: Annona cherimola (assembly GCA_030490835.1). Lineage (NCBI taxonomy): Eukaryota > Viridiplantae > Streptophyta > Magnoliopsida > Magnoliales > Annonaceae > Annona > Annona cherimola. The sequence continues at coordinate 24,746,118 of CM059976.1, read as the reverse complement.
TATAAAAAATGAATAAATGATTGAAGTTAAAACGGTTCACTAGAAACATGCACATTGTTACGTAGGAAGCTTAATTTAATTATTTATTAATTTGTTTACCACAAAACTCTTGAATATGAATTTTCTTACAACACGAAAGCAACATAAATAAATTTTAAAAAATAAGCATTGGTCAAGCAGCAAGCAGTACTGCAGTAGTCTAATGGATTGAGCATGCGTTACAGATATTGTAGGTGGACAAAGTGTTTGACTTATAAAAGCCAAATTGCAGATTTCCCAGCGGTTTATGTATGGTTGGACCAATTATGGGTGGACAGCTAACAACCCTTTTTAATTGATAAAAGAGACATGAATCTACTCACTATATAATGCTTGTTCCAGGACAATAGATATCAGCAGATTTAATATTTAAACTTATCACCCAAGGGAAGTTTCTAAGGGATTTCTTAGTTTAAAGCCTTAATTAATAAGTTCATTGAATTCAATCTTTCAATTTTTTTTTAAAGATATTTACTTAGATAATAATATAAGTATTACCTGGATAAAAGTTTGGACAAACTACAAAATTTCCAATTTAATTGCTTTGCTTTTGAAGTCCATCAAAATTTTATTAGCTTAGTAAAATAATTATGTTTTTAGCTAAATAAACCTTTTTAAAGCAAGAAATAAATTAAATTTCCTAAGTAAATTAACCCATCAAACCAAAGGACTCCTTGCAAATTCCGGTTCCTTTAAGATCATTGCTCAATATTATTTACCAAGAAAGATTTCGTTTGGCTAGTGGTTTACTTGGCACATAATAAGAGTGGGGGCCATTGCAATTGAATTTATGCATATATGGGTACTTGAAATGACACTTGCTGCCTCGATTCCTCTAATTCAAAGATTTCGAAACACGCAATCAGCTGTACAACTAAAAGGCGTTGGATGGCCACCAGGGACGCGCCCTGGTGGTCAGCGTCGTTGCCCAGTGTCATTGCGATCGCTGGTTCGAAACGGCTCGGGTGCAGCAATGTTGTTTGTGGGAGCAAAAGTGTGGTCTCCCGGTTAATTCGTGGGAGCAAAGTGGTCTCCCGTTTAATTGTTGGAAGCTGTGTCTTCCTGTTTACTTGGTGGAGCGGTGTCTCCAAATTTGTTAGAATGTCTCTGATTTTCAGTGTAATATGTGTTGAGATGTATGTATATATCTCCCCATCAAAAAAAAAAAAAAAAAAAAAAAAAGGCGTTGGATGTAATGAAGAAAGCCATTACTGACCGGAAATACTAATTGCGGATTGCAACTGCATGCGTCAACCCAAGTTAAGCCTTCTTTGATGATAAAATGAAATTTTAATCCACTTATTTTGTTTAACATGGTTTATTCTAGGGAAAAATTCTATATATGTCCAAGAAATTTCATCCTTAATTTCGCTTACACTCCACAAACTTCCAAAAATGCTAAATATACTAATTTATTTTGCCCAAAATTTTATCTATATTCATGGTTCTTTATAAAATAATGAATATGTCGAAAAGCTATTTCTAATTAAGCTAAAAATCCGTATTTTAGTGAACTTTTAATACTTTTATATCATAATTCTAGGTTTAAAATCCACACTCAAGTGAATTTTTAGTCGTTTTATAGCTATATAATTATACTTTGATTCCTGAAGAATCATATATTACTTGAAAGAGAATTTTTATTTATAAAGTTATAATTAAGTTGAGGGCATATTTGCCATTTCACATAAGGGCATGGCTGTGAATGGCGTTGAGCAAAATATATGATTAAATTTGAAAATTTTGAAAGTTCATAAATATTACTGGAATTAATGGTAAACTTAATGTGTATATGCGAAATTCTCCCTTTATTCTTTATTCTGTTATAGTAAAAAGTTGATTTCGATCAAAGTCTTAAGTCATGCCTTCTATCTTAAAAATAAAAAGAAGAAGAAGGGGGTGGGGGGTGGGGGTCACGCCTTCTTAAAGATATCTATAATCATACGGTAGATATGAAAAACACTTATATTCATTCATAGATATTTTTAATAATTTAAAGAATCATCTATCTATATCAGATGAAATTTGAAACATATAAATTTTGGAATTAACAGCTTTAAAATATACATATAAATTAAACAATTTCGTTACATTAACTTTACACTTTTATCAAATGGGACATATGAAAAAAATTTTGATGCAAGATATGAAAATAGTTTATTTGAGCGAAACTTGGTTTTCTTGTCAGAAAAATAAAATTTCAATGCATTGCGCAGGATTCGATTTAATCCTCAAGGTGGGTGAAAAATGAGAATAAAATTTTAAAATCGTATGCGTGTAACGCGTGTTGTCAAGCCACAAAAGTATTTCCCACTTCCCAGCACAAATAACGGGGAGAACATGTATATCAAGATTCTAGACAGACCGACCCAAGCCAGCAATAAATGCAGCAGTTGGGCAAGCAAGTGGGCGAGGCGCTGAGCTGATCTAACAAAGCAGCAGTAAATGATCAACACACTGCAACCCCCGATTATCTTCCATTCCTTAAAAGAAGACCCAAGTCCAGTTTTATTCTCCCCCATTCAAACCAACCCATCATGTGATATCCATGCTTTCAGAAATTCTTAATTTCATGAGTCTTTAAATTATCAATCATGGGCTCCTCCTCCTCCTACAGAGACAGCCGAGTATCACAGCGAAAGAAGAGATCAGAAATGGAAAGCGATATGTGTTTGTTCCGGCTACGAGGGAGAGATGATCGGAAGCAATTGCAAGGAGAGATCAAGAAGAGGAAGGCATATGATTTGGTGTCGTATATGGAGTTGCCGGATTACATGAAGGACAACGAGTATATATTAGACTACTACAGAGCGAATTGGCCTTTGAAACAGGCTTTGTTGAGTATCTTCCGCTGGCATAATGAGACCCTTAACATATGGACGTGAGTTAATTTCATCATAGATGTTTTATTTATTTTGTGCGGATTTCCTTTTATTCCATTTGTTTCGTACTTTGCTGCAATTTTAATGATGATACATCCTGACTTTCTCTTTTTCTTTTTTTTTCTTAAAATAAATATATTCTGATTTGTAGGCATCTGGTTGGGTTTTTGGTGTTCTTGGGACTGACGATGTTCCACTTGGAATGGATGCCCAATGTCTCGGATCTCTTAAGTAATTTCACCAGGTCCATCTCTCTCCCTATCTCTCTCTCGCGTGTTTTGATCAGAGGACAAAGAAGATGAAAGCTAGCTAGACTCCATTAATCAATATTGGGTTTTGGATTGTTTCTCTAGATTCTACCTTTTTCATCTTAACTATCTGGCAATTTTGAACCAGCATCTTCTTGATTCAGTGCACACCCTCTTCTTACCCGTCCAAAAATATATATTTTTTGTTTTTTCAATTTTTTTTATAAACATGTTACTCAAGTTATATTTAATTTATAAACCGACTTTTATCATTTTTGGATATATGTATATATTTATTTTGAATTTTTAAATATAGAAGTATTTAAATTATTTTACATATATACACATATATTTAAACGAAAATGTTTCAATGCATATGACTGCGCCATACAGTCCATGCACCATAGGCCTCACTTGATTATAAATGAGAAATCCACCTTATCCGTTATATTAGAATTATTCACTTTATTAGCATACCAATTTTTATTCAAATCAAACATGTGTACGATCTTCATCTTAAAATAGTGCAAAATAATAAAATAATTTAACATAAATATTAAGTTTAAAGTGATATTTTCAACATCTAAATTGTCTAAAATATAATTTTTATAAGGATGAATAATTGTATAAAGTTTCATTGTAATCTAATATGTGTAGGGCCCATTTTATAGCGGATTGTACTGTAATAAGGTTCAGTCCGTCTGCACATGATCGAATCTCATATTTAAAAATTCAAAATAAATATATACATGTATTCAAAAATAGTAAAACTTAATTTATAGATTGATATAACTAGATTAACATATTTATAAAAAATTAAAAAAAAATTTCAATATATACATGTATTCAAAAATAGTAAAACTTAATTTATAGATTGATATAACTAGATTAACATATTTATAAAAATTTTGAAAATTTTTTTTGGAACCAATCTAAAAAAGATCGTTATCAGTTGGGGTGGGTGAAGGGTCATTCGCCAACTAAAAGCTTAAAATATAATATAATTCATTCATATACAAATCATAGGAATTAATAAGTCAAGCTGATCACGATAAGTAAAAAATAATATAAAATTAAAATATTTACTAAAAAATTATAGTAAAACATTTTATAGTTGAAAAATTAATATTCTAAATTATCTAACATGGTATACCGTTTCAATGGTTTAGATTATACTTATCATATGGTATAAATCATGGAGAATCTAGGATTAATTCGTTGGGTTATTTGACTTTTTTCTTCAGAATTTCAAGAGGGATGAAATAATTTCCAAAATTTGAGGCCTCTCCTCAAAACCACCGGGGCCTACTTTTCACGTGTAGTTATAAAATAATTTCAACGTTAAAAACACAAAATCAGTAATCTGATTTTGAATTATTTTTAGCACATTAGGAGAGGGCATCCATGTTATAATAAATCATTTTTTTTCTTCAAAAGTTCATGCGGGATAACATAATTTTCTGAATTCGAGGCCTATCTCACTTCCCTTGTAGATCCGCCTACGAATCAATCACTTTCAGTATAATAAATTTTGACGATAAAAATACCTTTATTAACAATTTTTTCTTTGCTGCAGTTATAATTAAGGGATATTTGCATTCATAGCTATTATTTTTACATAAATTGTGTTTATGCCTATGATTTGAAACTTATTGCAAATATGCCTATATTTATTTAAGATATTTGCAACTATACCTATGTCAGGTTTCAACACTTAGTTTTTATAAACATTATTAAGTTTTTAATAAATCCAAATCACCCATTGTGTTTTTCTTTATGAAATTCATTGTGTTTATTGATGCTAATTTAATTAATACACAAAATCTCCTTGATCGGAGAACTTGGTGGAAGCTAATAAATATAAATTACTTCAAAATTGATTACACCAAGGTATCCTAACAGGGTGAATTTTTAGTATATTAATTAAATTTATATTATTAAACACAATGCGTGGTTTGGATTAATCAAAAAGTTGGCAATGTTTGTAAAAACTAAGAAGTTGATATTTGATATTGACCATAGGTATAACTATAAATATTTCAAACAACCATATATTTGTAACAAGTTTTAAAACTTTCAATGAAAAGTTTTTTGTGTAAAAGTTTTCGAATTGAGAGAAAATAATATGATATGAATAATGACAATGAGTAAAAAAAAATAAAGTTAAAATAGATAAGTTAGTTGTATAAGTTGTTGTGTATAAATGATTAAAAAGAAGAGTAATTATATAAAAAAATGTGAAGAAATGATTAAAAAATAAAATAATTGTTGAAAATGAAAAGTTTTAGTTGAAAAAATTTTATACTTCACCAAACATTAGGCAAAAATGCAATTTATGTTAAAAACCATAGGTATGAGCACAAAATAACTCATTACTTAATTCCTGCTAATTAAGATATGGATTTATTTTATTTTTTTATGGCGTCTGCTTGAAACCTTCAAACGAGGATTGACATTCCTTTTTTTTTTTTTTTGGGTCGTCCTGAATAAGTGAATTCGACATTCATGGCTGTCAGTTTTCTACCCAACCGACTATTTAATTGGACACGGGATTCTCCAAATCACATGATGACACACTCAGTTGTCCATCATTTTCAGGTGTGTCGATTGATTCAGATGTGTGTGGCGTGGGGAATGCTGTTTCTCTAAAATATCTGCCTATGAAACATTACGGGTTACTTGGGGATCTATTTGGGGAGGTAAGAACCGACACGTACAACAGGAATTAATTGCGAGGTGGTCCACTGCACGGTTGTCCTTAAAAATGCAAAGAAGAATATTGGCTGGGCGCGCTGGTTTATTGATTTACAGTAAAAACATACATCGGTTGCACGGAATCTTATATAGTTGTACCCATTTTTATTCTATTTTTTTTTAAAAAAATTATAAGTATATACATCTAAGCAATATCTTTTACAGCCCAAAATTTTTTATTTTAAAATTTTTAATTTCAAAAATGAAAAATGAAGTATTTTCATTTTTGAAAGTCAAAAAGGGCCCATTAATCCATGCAAAAAAAAAAAAAAAAAGCGTGAACACCGAAGCTCGATGCTCACACGAGTTTTAAACTAGGAATTAAATCTTTATTAAACTTAAACTTATCATAATATTCTTTAATAATTAATATCTGTCCATTTCCAGATGCTTATATAGCCATATATTCATTTTTTGAATTTTGACAATTCTATATTCACTTCCAAATAAATTTAAGTGATTTTGTTTTGCACCATTTGGATATCTAAGTTAGTAAGATGAGTGAATTAAATTATGTAGGGTGAAAAGTCTAGATTTCAAAGTTGAATAGAAATATTTGTCTCGTTATTCTTCAGTTCCTCCAATGGTTGACATGATTAAAAAAATAATTTTTCTTTTTTATCGAAGTTTTCAATTAAGGTGATTTTAATGTCATGAATAAATAAATATTTGAGCTTTAAAATTGAAATATTTTTCCAAATTCAATGGAACCGATTATCCACCCTCAGCTACACATATTCCATGTGCGTTTAAACGGGCAAGATTTACATTGCCACATTCCAAAATTTAGAGGGTCATTTTGTAAATACCAAAAATAAAATGCTAACTTATTAGGTCAATTTATATAAAAAAGAGAAGCAACGTTTGATAATTCGAAAAAAGGATGGAAAATTTTCAACCCTTTCCACCACTTCTTAGCTTAAATAGAAGTGCAATCGCATGCACCCAAGCGTACTACACTTATTTTTTTAATGTTTTTTTAAAAATTTTTCATAAAGCTATTAATTTAAGTGTATTTAACATATATATCAATTTTTATCATTTTTAGAGACTTTTAGATTTTTTTTTAAAATTTTTAAAAATCAATGGATACTAAAATGTCACTAATTTTTTAAAAATCCGAAAAAAATATCTAAAAATCTCCAAAAATGGTAAAAATTAATACATATGCTGAGTATACTTAGATTAACAATTGTGTAAAAAAAAATTTAAAAAAAATAAAAAAATGGTTGTATGCACCCCCTTTAAATGAGACTCATTGTCAATGACTATATAAATGGCGTTAAATACTACATATAATGAATTGTAGATTTTCTGCCAATCATTGAAGTGTGAAAAGCGAAAAATGGATGGGACTACAGAACTCTTTTGACTATTTAACAACTTTGCTTCTATTATTATTGTATATTTATTCGATTCCAGTTTTCATGTTTTTATATAAAATTCTACAATTTATTCTTAATCACTCATTTCTATTAAGTCATCTTTCTCCCTCTCTTTTTCATTTTTACTTTATTCTCATGTGAAAAATGTCGGTGCAATATTTTAACTTGCTTGGATTCATGTGAAAGAAAAAGTGTGAGAAGAACACCTGACCCTTCATCACAATTCACACGTATTCTTATGGCCCCTGAGGCCCCTAAGGCCCTAACAAATCTAATTGCTCCCTTAAGTTTTTTATTGATATTTATACATCATGACACATCAAGTACCTTCACAACCCTCACACCATCAAGTTAATTTTTGTAAACATCCTCACTCAAGTAGGAAATTTGAAAGGCCCCCTGCAACTAGGGGAAATAAATTACCTGCAGAGTGCATGACTCGATCTGGAGCAGACGTTTTATATGGCCCTGCGCCACACCCTCCCCAAAAGTGTTATCCAAGGAAATAACTGATCGACGACTGATAAGGAAATCAGCTGAAAAGATGTCCAAGTTTTTGGTTTTTAACTACGATCAGTCTACGACATTTCATCGAACACCTTGCCTGCACATGCACTCTCTTCGCTGGATATTTAATTAACACCGACTTCATTAACGTTTTCTTAATTTGGGTTTCGTAGCAGGTCGTTTCCGAAATACGCAGGGGCCCAGGATACCGAAAACAGCAGCAGCATCTTCTTGGTCAGTAATGTATAGCCCTTCAGCTTTCCAATCTTGAAAGAAATTGAAATTTGTAAAAAATAAAATAAAATAAAAGACTGATGTGATGCTATGAGATGAAATGCAGAGCGGAACAGCACTTACCGATTTGGAAATCTCGACCATCTCCCAACCCGCCACTGCTCGCTGGCCCTTCTTCATCTTCCTCGGCGGCTCCATGTTCTGCCTTCTCTCCAGCAGCCTCTGCCACCTCCTCGGCTGCCAGTCTCACCGCTGCAACCTCCACCTCTTGCGACTCGACTACGTCGGCATCGCCGTCATGATCGTCGCCTCCTTCTTCCCGCCCATCTATTACATCTTCCAGTGCCAACCGCACTGGCAGTTCGTCTACCTCGCCGGCATAACCACCATGGGCGTCGCCACCATCGTCACGCTCCTCTCCCCGCTGCATTCCACCACGGCGGCCTTCCGTGCATTCCGGGCCGGCATCTTCGCGTCCATGGGCCTCTCCGGCATCATCCCCGCCGTCCACGCCACGATTGCCAACTGGAACGAGCCGCTGCGGAACGTGACGCTGGCGTACGAGGCGGGCATGGCGGCGGCTTATCTGGTCGGGACGGTCTTCTACGTGTGCCGGATCCCGGAGAAATGGAAGCCGGGCCGGTTCGATCTGGCGGGACAAAGCCACCAGATTTTCCACGTCTTGGTTGTATTGGGAGCGTTGGCCCATTACGGGGCTGTGGTCCTGTTCTTGGATTGGCGAGACCGGGTTGGGTGTAACCGGGTCGGTTGATTGATTTCTATGCTAGATTTATACATATACATGGTTTTCAAATTTTTAAAATTTTTTTATAAAATTATTAATGCAGATGTATTTGATCTACAAATCAAATTTTACATTTTTGAGATGTGTATATATATATATATATTTGAATTTTTAAATGCAAAGATATTTTAGTCATTTTTAACTTAAAATGACTAAAATAGCCCTGTATTTAAAAATCTAAATAATATATATACATTTTCAAAATAGTGAAATCTGATTTATAAATTAAGTAAACTAAAATTAATAGTTTTATAAAAAATGAAAAATATATTTTTAACCTGTTTGCAAATGGTGTCATCTGTGACCATTTGTTACAGACCACAAATGATCGTTCGCCCAGAGGATGGCAGTCCTTTTTATTTTTCTAGACTTGGCTTGTAGATCGTTAATTTCGTTGGGGAATTATTGATTGGAATTTAGAAATCTTGTGATGACTTTCATTTTATATGGTTTTTGTTGGCAAATGTTAATTAGAGTTGTATGTCTACAGACATGGAGAAAGGATGTAGGTAAAGGAATTATGTTGGGAAATTTTGTTGATTGCTTTTTTTAAAAAAAAATTGAATATCAGATTCTTAATTGTAATAACATGCACACTTGTAATTTCTCAAATCAAGGGATATTCGCAAATGACCTCAAATTTTTCAAATTTTGCAATATATACTCATGACTTTTTAGTAGCCCTGTATATGTCGTAATGTATTTTAAGTTAAAATATATTATTTGTTTATTTTATTTTATTTTATTTTTAAATTTTCTTCATAAACGTATTTTTCTAAATATATTTAGTTAATATACCAAGTTGTGACATTTTACAATACTTTTTCTATATTTATTTTTGAATTTTAAAAATATCAATTTCAAGAGCATTGAAGTCATTTTTCATCTTTCAAAAACTTAATTTTTAAAAATAAAAAAATAAATATATAAGGATATGTTTGGTTAAAACTAAAATATTTCAAACCAAAACTTTTCATTTTCTACAATTATCTTATTTTGAAATCATTTCCTCATATTTTCCTATATAAATTGCCCAATTTTTTCAATTATTTCTATGCAACTACTCATATAATTAATATATCTATTTTAATTTTATTTTTTTTACTCATCATCATTACTCCTATTATATCACATTATTTTTCTCATTTCAGTAACTTCTACACCAAAAATTTTTTATCTAAAATTTTTTATTATTTCTCAAACATACCCTGAAAGTATCGTAAAATGTCAAATTTTGTTTTATAGATTGAATAAGCTTAGAAAAACGTATTTATAAAGAAAAATTCGAAAAATATAATTAATTATAAAAATAAATAATGCATTTTAGTTTAAAATACATTATGATGTATATAATCGAGCTACAACTTATTGACTAAGTAATACTTTATTTTTTGAACTTTCTTTACAAAAAGCCAGATGACATGTTTACAAAAGACTTCCACGTGAATGTTGAGGCTGCCACAATAGAGGATTGAGGAAAGTCCAGTACCAACCCAGCTATTCTGTAGTTCAACTTTATTATATATCAACTAAATCAAGTCAGGTTAACTCGGGTTGGAGTATATACAACCCTAACTCATCTTATAAATTTCAACCCAACCTTACTTTTAACTCTATTTTTTACATCTTAACCAAACTTTATTTTAACCCTATAGAAATTGATTTAGTTCGAATTAGAAATCGAGTTAAAAATATATAATATTTAAAAATATTTTTCTTAATTAAATCTATTTTAAAATATAAATTTATATGAAAGAATAAAAATTGATCTCTTTTATAGTAGTACGTTTCAATTTATGACTTATAAAATTATATAATTGCTAAATAATCTCATTTCAAAGTAATAATGCTTAGTTAATTCCTATGTATTATGTCATAATGTAAGACTATTTATTAATAATTTATTATATTGTACACTAATATATAAATCGGGTTGGGTCAATAATCATCTAACCCAAATCAACCCACTTTCGAAATAAGTAGGCTCAAATCAGATTACATAATTTATTTTTTAAAATATCTAATCCAACTCTATTATAAATCCGGTTAGATCTGTTTGGTTCGGTTTGAAACCACAAACCGATCCCGGTTTACACTCTTAATATCAGCTAAACGCAACCCAGCTCAACTTTTATGAGGCTTCCTTCACCACGTGTCAAGCGCACCGCAAGCCCATTTAAAATTTGCAAGGCGTTCAGCGGTTCATGGCTTCCATGGTGGCACTTAAATTTTAGTAGAAGAAAAAGAAAATGTCATGTTTCTATACAAATAAAATTAATTAGATTTTAGCAAACGACCGGTATATTTGGCATGTTGGTAGAAGTGAAGCACAGCCAAATGAACCCGGAGGTTCTCAGTCGAACCCAATCTAACCTAATTTTATCTTAACTCGACCCATGACCATTTTGTTAATTTTTTTAAAAAAAATAAAATATCAAATAAATTTTCAAAATTATCAAGTTTCACATGAAAAATTCTAGATGAAAGTCACGCAATTATAATAAATATAAAAAAAAATTTAATAGCCAGCCATATGATCGCCTACTTTAGTCACCCTTCATTTTGGATAGAATAGGACGGATGAACATGCACTATGCGTATAATGATCATATGCAATGGATTTGTTACTCGTATGTTTTATATTTGTATATTTTTTTATTTGTATGCGAGTTCATGTGTATTTAATTTATATATATAATTTTACTTTTTTAGATTTTCGTATATATTTTTCATGTAAGCGAGAGAAGGGAGATGGTAATTAAAAATTTTCTTTTTTGAAATTTTTAGTAAAATTGAGTTTATGAAATAAACGCGGGCCTGCATAAAAATAAAAAATAATTTTAAAAAGTTAATAATAAAAAATAAAGTAATTAATTAGTCAAGACGTAAAATAATGTATCTGAAGGGATAATGGATGGCCATTCGAGTTACGTAGTACTTGTGCTAGCGTGGATTCAAGTTTGTCACCCCATAGGGCAATAGAGGGAAACTTTTTATATCGAACAAAGGCCTCACTTCTGAAAAATAGTTTTCTTGTAACCTTATCCATATTTCACATTACATTTATAATTATTTATTAAGTCTCATTTCTATACAATTGAATTATACAAAAATAATTTTATGCAATTTTATCTATGTTTTTCATCTTGATGATTGATTTAATTTCATGTATTAGATTCAACATGCCACAAACCTAAGTCGTTCTTCAAATTCACTTAGGTTGACTGAAGGCATCTGATTTGTCGATTTGTTTTAGGCTTACTGCTGACCCATTGGATAAACATAAGCTTCAGAAGTTCGGTACATAAAAGTATTTTTGCAAATATACTTACAAAGTTTGACTAATATTGCATTTATGATCCTAAGTTTGCCGAAATTACAACTATACCCACAAGTTTTGTATAAAATGGTAAGTATGTCCCTTCCCTCAGGACGCTGTTATAATTTTCTGTAAAATAACAATATTATCATTTAAGCCAAGTGATACACTTGCAATTTTCAAAAATATTGTAAGCATATTTGTAAAAAAATCTAAAATAATAATATACATAGAAAGATATAAAATAATAAAATAACAAATATGTCTTTAATATTTGAAAAATTGTAAGTTTACCACTTGGATTAAAGGGCATTATCGTTATTTTATAAAAAAGTCTAATAGCATCTTAATAAAAAGGACACACTTGCACTTTTATTCAAACTTTGTAGCCATTTACAATTTTGGCAAATTTAGAGATATGGATGCAGTATTAGTCAAATTTTAAGAGCATAATTGCAAAAACCTCATACATAAAATAAGATACTTCTATGACGATGACGCTTCTATGAAACTTCTCTTCTATGGAATTCACTCTATTTTTAGTAACTAGATGGTTGATAAAAAAAATTATTTTATTTATTATATTTAGCATCATTTATATTATCATAAAAACACTTTCTTTTGTTTAATATTATTGTATATGGGTCTCATCTACAAATGTGTAAATTAATATAATAAAATAATTTAATACTAAATATCAATTTTAAATAGTATTTTCAACATGTAAACCTTTTAAAATATCACTAATATGTGGATAAATCATTCTATAAAGTATTACTGTATTCAACATATATGTGAATGGATCTAAGCATTTTACTTAATTTATATATAAATGTACTTAGTTTCGAGCAAATATGATCTATGCACATATAAGAGTTGAAATAAATTTGGTCTTATAGCTAAACAACGATATTAAATTCAGTAAATGGACTGAATTTTGCATCAATCATCAAATCTCAAAAACGAAGAGGGTTTCATAAAATTAATTCTATGAAACTTGATTTCATAGAAGTATTCCCCATCTATGAAATCCTTCTTCTATAAAATCCTCTCCATTTTTAAATTTAGATGGTTAGTGGAAAATCTACATTATCTATTATATTTATTATCGTTTATATTATTGTCAAAACTCTTTGGTTTATCAAAGATCAAACACGTAAAATCAACATAATAAAATAATTTAATGCTAAATATTAATTTTTAAGTAGTATTTTCAACACCTAAATCATTTAAAATATTGTAATTATATGGATAAATAATTTTATAAAATATTACTACATTCTAATATATATATATATATGAATCTTTTTCCTAATTTATGGATATATATAAGCAAATGTGACCTATGCACATATTGAATTTGGATGAAACTTGGTCTCTTAGCTAGGCAATAATTTTAAATACAATGAATGGATTATATTTTACATCAATCATCAACATTTTAAAAATAAAAGAAGTTTTATAAAATCATTTCTATGAAAACCGGTTTAATAGAAGCATTTTTGTATAAAATATAGTTACAAAATCATGTCCAATATTCCCCCGAGATCGTATTTATATATTAGGTTAATTTCAATGCATCAGGGTGCAAAATCCTTTTTCTAAATATTTTTTAAAAATCTTTTCATAAAATTATTAATCGATGTGTATGTAATACATAAACCAAAATTTTTCATTTTTAGAGATGTGTATATATTTTTGTTTTTTTTAAAATAGGGAAAGTTATAGTGATGTTAATTCCATGATATCATGAACGATTTTCCTTCTGGCGAAATGAAACTCCCTTTTTTCCAGCCCTAATTTCTTAGCATGGCTCACTTGCGAGCTAAGAAGGGAAAGAAGTGGAGAGTTATTCGAGAGGAAATCAGGAAGATTCAAGTGGCAGTTGGATGTTTCGAAGGGCTACAAGGTAGCTATTGAAGGAACCAATTCAATCTGTCATGTTTTTAAAAACTACAGTAGGCTAAGAAGGGAAAAAGTGAAGACTCCTCTCGAGAGAAAATTCAAAAAAACTCTAAAAGCTATTGAGAGAGAAATCAATATTGAAGTCATGATGTTTGAAACAAAGAGTAATCAAAGATTCTAAGTTGCTTACGGATGAGCTCCTCACGCTCTAGATAAATGATAAAATCTATCAGAGGATTGACCCAAAAGGTAAGGCAACATTGTTGTGCACAATGCGGGCATCCAAAGGCTACAACAAAGAAATATTCAAAGTAACCATGAAGCGAATTTGGAAATAGAAAGGGAAATTAAATTTTGTTGAAATAGAAGAGTGTTGAGATTATTGATCATGTGCTTATCGAATAGAATGGTTAAATTTGATTTTGATGATTAACAAATAATTGAAATATCATTAAAAAGGAACTAACACATTTGTCTAAGTATTCTCAGATATTTTATATCTAATTATGTGTATAAAAATGAAAACGCGAAGTAATTTAAGTTTCAAGCGTTCAAAGCTCATGAATTACAAGTTCAGCAAGTGAAGTCTCAGCCCAAGTCGACTTCGCTTGCGACTTGGGTGAAGTCCCAGCCCAAGTCGACTTCGCCTGCGACTTCGGACGAAACAGAAAAGTGAAGTCGCATCCCAAGTCGACTTCGCCAAACCGAAGTCGACTTCACTCAGCCCAAGTCGACTTCGCCTGCGACTTCAAGGCCAGAATTTTGGACAGAGTGTTGACGGCGAGGTTTTACAAAATGAAGTCGCACCCCAAGTCGACTTCACCCATCCGAAGTCGACTCCACTCATCCGAAGTCGACTCCACTTACGACTTCAACATGTAACGGTCGAAAATCCGAACGTTGGAGCTCTAGAAGCGCATGAACCTCCACTCCAACGGCTAGAACCTTTTTCCCTCTATATATACCATTGAAGAATGAACGTGGAGAGAAGAGAGGAGGAAAGAAAGAGAAAAACACATGTTGGGCTTTCATCTTCAAATATTCAAGTGTGTTGAAGTTAGTTGAATAACTATTGAAGCTTCAAGTGCTACAACTCTCAAGTGCTTCAAGATTATCATCTCTACAAGTCAAGGAGCTTCCGGTGCTTATCGAATACACGTTGTAAAGTGTAATTTCTCTTTTGTTTATTTGTTTCATGTTGTTGCCTTGAATCGGTGTTGGAGACCGAATTCAAGAAGAAGCAAAACAGGGGGTTGGTTTGAGTTTGTCTCACTAACGGGTTTTGCTTGATTGGTTGGAGTTTGTCTCACCAATTGTTTGGACTTGATTGGTTGGAGTTTGTCTCACCAATCGTTTGGACTTGGTTGGTTGGAGTTAGTCTCACCAACAAGTGATTATTGTACATGCCCCCTAGAGCTAGAATCTAGAAGAGAGCGGGTGCTCTAGATTGTATTGAAAATACAATAGTAGAACCCAAGACACAACGGGTGTGTGCTTGGAAGAGTGGAGTAGGGAAGGTTGCCCGAACCACTATATATTGTTGTCTCTTGTTTGGTTTGATTGTTTACATTTTTATATTCCATTTGCACCCTCTCATTCTATCTCATATCACGTTTTATCAAGGAGATTGAAATTATAAGGGGTTAAGTTTTAACTTACCAAAGAATTTTTTCAAGAATCCAATTCACCCCTCCCCTCTTGGGTTTTGCCATAAACTCGGGGCAAACAAGTGGTATCAAAGCAGACCTCTATCTTATTTGAGGTGATCTCTTCTATATTTCTATGGCAACCTACTTAACTTCTGTATCTGCATTTGCCGAAGGCCAATCATTTTTAAGGCCACTTTTATTTGATGGCAATAATTTTAGTTATTGGAAGTTAAGGATGAAACAACTCATTATGGTAACCAATATGAATTCTTGGATAGCCATACAAGATGACATTACATTACCAAAGGGGGACAAGGCGTCCACTTGGACAAAAGAAGAAACTATGCCCGTCCAAAGTAATGCCAAAGCTATGAATTTCTTATTTTGTGCATTGACCGCTGCAGAATTTGATAGAGTTTCTTCATGCACAACGGCTAAAGAGATATGGGATAAATTGGTATCTATTTATGAGGGTTCCTCCCAAGTAAAGGGAACTAAAAGGAATATCCTTGTTGGTGATTTTGAAAGATTTCAAATGTTAGATGGTGAATCAATTTCATAAATGTATGCTAGATTTTCTAAAATCACTAACGCTCTTAAAGGCCTAGAAAAGCCAATTTCTGAAAGTGAGCAGGTTATGAAGATACTTAGAGCATTGCCAAACTCATGAAATGAAAAGATCACAGCTATTGAGGAGACAAAGGACTTAAACAAGCTCAAAGTAGATGACTTGATTAGTTCACTCATGTCTCACGAGCTCATCAAAAACAAGAAAGAAGAATCTCAAAGAAGTAAGAAGTCTATTGCGCTCAAAAGTATGATGAAGAGCTCAAGTGAATCTACATCAAGTTCATATGAATATTCTAGCTCAAAGAAGAAAATGAAGAATAGAAGAAAGGAATTTCCAAAATATTATAAATGTGGTGGTCTTGGACATATACAAATCGAATGTACCACCCCGGATGATTTGGAAATTCAAAATGAGAGAAGCTTTTCAAAGAGATAAGCTAAAAGAATGCTTACAAAGGAATATACTACCACAAGCTCTAGCACCTCATCAAGTGAAGGAGAAGATGTAGTAAATTGGGCAAGAATTTGCTGCATGGCCATTGTAGAAGATGAAAAGAAAACTTGCCAAAAATCTGAAAAAAGGAATGCATCTATGGATATCGAGGTAAGCTCATCTGATTCTTATTCATCCTCTAATGATTGTTCTAAATCTAATGAGTTGAATGATTTACAACAAACTTATGACTCATTATTTGATGAATTTAAAGGCCTTGGTATCAAATATGTTCAAAAGAAAAGGCAATTCAACACAACTACAAATGCAAATGGAAAATTGGCAGAGGAGAATGCATCCTTGCAAAATGATATAAATGCCTTGAAGGATGAAACAGAGGCATTGAAAAAGGAGAACCAAATTTTGAAGGATTCATTGGCTAAGTTCTCCAACATGGGAGAAAATGTGCAGAAATTTTTTAGAATGACCACTCAAGTTAATAAGAGAGGTCTTGGATTTGCAATGCACGTTAATGTCAAACTAAATAAAATAAATGCTCCTATTTGGATTAAGGCTTCTAGTACATCAAATGTGAAGGGACATTTTAAGAAGCTTGTTGATAAATCATGGACAAAAATACCTACTTGGCAACCAAAGAGTTATCATGGTACTCTAACCTATGATAGAATCACTTGCCATTATTGTAATAAGTTTGGACACAAAATATATCAATGCAAGGCAAGAAAAATGGTTTACAATGGAGTCAAATTAGTTTGGATGCCAAAGAAACATATCTAAGGTGGAACCAAGTCTCCTTGAGTTCCTATGCATTATGGTACTAACATTCATGGACCCATAACATGGGTACCAAAAGGAAAGAAAATATCATATTTGTGATGCAGGTTATCTGAAGAATGAAGGAGCATGAATTGCAAAAAAAAGGGGGAGTTGAGCAAAATAGTAATGATAACTTTAATCAAAGGTAAGTGAAGGTATGTTGCTCTCCCAAAGAAACTAATAAAATAAATGGTACCATAGTTAAAATGATTATTGCGCTTATTGATCATATGCTTGACTCAAAATGAATAATTAGTATGAAAAAAAGGGGGGGAGAGAGTGTAGTATGAACTTTTTTTTAAAAGCCTCATTTGTACTACCTATATGCCCCATTATGCCCCATTGTGCTACCTTTTTGTATTGATTGACAAAAAGGGAGAGAGAGTGTAATATGGAAATATCTTAAAGAGAATAATATTGCATATAACTTAGGGGGAGAAGTATTTCCATGAAAAGAATATATATTATTACGCTTATTGATGAAAATCATGATCTTCATATATACATATTTGTGATTCATTTGAGAAAGGAAAATATTTCAATTAACTTTTGTCAATCATCAAAAAGGGGAAGATTGTTGAGATTATTGATCATGTGCTTATCGAATAGAATGGTTAAATTTGATTTTGATGATTAACAAATAATTGAAATATCATTAAAAATGAACTAACACATTTGTCTAAGTGTTCTCAGATATTTTATATCTAATTATGTGTATAAAAATGAAAAGGCGAAGTAATTTAAGTTTCAAGCGTTCAAAGCTCATGAATTACAAGTTCAGCAAGTGAAGTCTCAGCCCAAGTCGATTTCGCTTGCGACTTGGGTGAAGTCCCA
Organism: Annona cherimola; assembly: GCA_030490835.1. Taxonomy (NCBI): domain Eukaryota; kingdom Viridiplantae; phylum Streptophyta; class Magnoliopsida; order Magnoliales; family Annonaceae; genus Annona; species Annona cherimola. The sequence goes on along the minus strand of CM059976.1, from coordinate 24,727,717 downwards.
GCCCAAGTCGACTTCGCCTGCGACTTCAAGGCCAGAATTTTGGACAGAGTGTTGACGACGAGGTTTTACAAAATGAAGTCGCACCCCAAGTCGACTTCACCCATCCGAAGTCGACTCCACTCATCCGAAGTCGACTCCACTTACGACTTCAACATGTAACGGTCGAAAATCCGAACGTTGGAGCTCTAGAAGCGCATGAACCTCCACTCCAACGGCTAGAACCTTTTTCCCTCTATATATACCATTGAAGAATGAACGTGGAGAGAAGAGAGAAGGAGGAAAGAAAGAGAAAAACACATGTTGGGCTTTCATCTTCAAATATTCAAGTGTGTTGAAGTTAGTTGAATAACTATTGAAGCTTCAAGTGCTACAACTCTCAAGTGCTTCAAGATTATCATCTCTACAAGTCAAGGAGCTTCCGGTGCTTATCGAATACACGTTGTAAAGTGTAATTTCTCTTTTGTTTATTTGTTTCATGTTGTTGCCTTGAATCGGTGTTGGAGACCGAATTCAAGAAGAAGCAAAACAGGGGGTTGGTTTGAGTTTGTCTCACTAACGGGTTTTGCTTGATTGGTTGGAGTTTGTCTCACCAATTGTTTGGACTTGATTGGTTGGAGTTTGTCTCACCAATCGTTTGGACTTGGTTGGTTGGAGTTAGTCTCACCAACAAGTGATTATTGTACATGCCCCCTAGAGCTAGAATCTAGAAGAGAGCGGGTGCTCTAGATTGTATTGAAAATACAATAGTGGAACCCAAGACACAACGGGTGTGTGCTTGGAAGAGTGGAGTAGGGAAGGTTGTCCGAACCACTATATATTGTTGTCTCTTGTTTGGTTTGATTGTTTACATTTTTATATTCCATTTGCACCCTCTCATTCTATCTCATATCACGTTTCATCAAGGGGATTGAAATTATAAGGGGTTACGTTTTAACTTACCAAAGAATTTTTTCAAGAACCCAATTCACCCCTCCCCTCTTGGGTTTTGCCATAAACTTGGGGCCAACAAATAGAACCTTTGTATGGTCTGTTTTGAGCACCATGAAGATATGAAAGTTGTAATGGAAGGCCAACCATGGTTGTTTGACAAACAATTAGTCATTATTTAGGAATTGCAGAAATTAATCAGCAGAAAGGAACTGGCTTTTTGCACTACCCCATTTTGGATCCATATCAATAAAAGTCCCAACCTGTTGGATAAGGGAGTACTGGGAAAGTTAATTGGGGGCTCTTTTAGTAAATGCTTCTAAGTCAACACTTCAGAGCAAAATATCAAAATCTAGGTAGAGATTGATGTCAGGAAACCATCGAGAAAGGGGGTCTCCATCTAAGGAGAGATGCAAGAGAAATAATGGTTGAGTTTCCAATATGAAAAACTACTAAATTTTTGTTACAAATGTGGCAAAATTGGTCATCCATTCAGAGAATGTATACTTAAGCAAATGTGTGATAATAACAAGCAAAGTGAAAATTTTTCTTATGGCAACTATTTAAGAGTGGGGACTAAAATAGTACAAATGCAAGGGGAAAAAAGAGGATCGGGTTGAATCTAAAAAAATTTTGGGGGGAAACATGGAAGAAGGGAGAGAAAATGGGATAAGGGAGAGAAAATGGGATAAGGGAGAGAGCTAGAATAGGAAAGGAAGCAGATGAGAAGAAAAAAGAACCAACTATCCAAATGATAGGGTGGGAAGAAACAAATCAAAGAAATGAAGAAAGTATATTAGAAATAAGGGAAAGGGAGAAAGTAAATGGTTTAGGTGTCGGGGATAAAGGGACAAGAAAGAAGGGATGGATAGAGGAGAGTACTCAGAAAATTGAACAAAAATTGTACTCAATTATGGAAGAGAGTGAGAAGAGGGAAAGGGAGGAAAATAGGGGTGCAAGAAAGGGAAGGGAGCAAAGGGGAAGTGCAGAAGGAGAAGGAATATACAGTAGAATGACAATTAGCATTTCAGATAGCGATCAAATGTGTTAGGAGGTATCCATGTTGGAAGATAAGGCAGCAACCAAGGAAACACTTACTCAGGAAAGCCAAATCTCTACTCACACAAAAAATGAAAAAGGTTGGTAAGAGTGGCATAGTTGGAAGCTAGGAAACTTTTTATGATCTTCAAAGAAAGGAAGGATGGATGGATACAGAATATCAGAAAAGAAAGAAGGATTCAAGAATGAGATTCCGAGCAAAGAGACAAAAAAGAGAAATGACAGTTGATGGAAATCTTTATTTAAAGGCGGAGGCTGAGGCATCAACTCAGCACCCCCCCTAAAATAATGGCGATGCTAGCTTGGAATTTCGATGGGCTTGGGAACCCATGGACAATTCATGCTCTCCTTAATCTTGTCAAGGAAAAAGACCTCACTATCATGTTTTTGATAGAAACAAAACGGAGACATCAGGAAATGAAAGCTATTAGATGTAAACTAAATTTTGAAGATTGTTTTGCAGTTGACTGTACTGATATAAGAGGAGGTTTAGCCTTATTGTGGAAAAAGGATCAGATAATGGATATGACATCCTACTCAAATCAACATATTGATCCTGAGATAGCAACTCCAACCCAACATTTATGGAGAATTACCGGGTTGTATGGGGCTCCAGAAACACATAAAAGAGAAGAATCTTGAGAATTGCTACGATAGTTAAAATAGATGAGTAGAAAACCATGGCTAGTATTGGGAGACTTCGATGAGGTGGTCTGTGTTTCAAAATACCAAAGCAACCATATCAAAGCTGAACACCAAATGAACGGATTCAGACAAGTTATAGATGAATGTAAATTGGAAGATACTAGTTTTATTGGATTTGTATACACACAGATAAATAATAAAGGAGTTGTTAGGGTTGCTGCATGTTTAGACAGGGTATTGGCTTCAACAGAGTGGCTTCAAATTTTCCCAATGGCAAAAAATTTTTACTGTTCAGCACCCGTATCTGATTATAGGCCCATGCTAATCAAGCTTAATGCTCTATTGATCTGAAAACACCTCTTAAAGTATTCAGGTTTGAGGCTTTTTGGATAAGAGATAGAAGAGCAGTGGAAATCATTAGAGAAAACGGGGGGTGGAGAATCCAAATAAAAATTGGTGCAACCTTTGCAAATGTGAAAGTCAAACTATCAAGGTGCGAAAAGGCTCTCCAAAAATGGAATCACACAGAAAGAGGAAACTTGAATAAGAGGATTAGTAAGAAAAAAACAAGAATTAGATAAGTTAATGAATCTTAACCCATCAGATACAAGAGATAATAATATCAAGTTAATTAAGAACCAAATCAACAATCTTTTAAAGAACGGAGAGATTATATAGCAGCAGCGTTCAAGAATCAACTGGCTACTATAAGTGACCTGCTCTCTCTACTCTTCTGTTATTTTTTTTTGTTTGTTCCTTTTCTGTAGTAGTTTGAATAAGTCATAGCTATTTGTATAAGTCCCTTGCTATTCAGGAGGTTTTACTGCTATTGTTTGTTACTTGTTAGATCTCTTCTGTATTTATTAAATTCTGTCATCAACGAACATAGACTTGGATTCATTTTCTGCCAAAATTTATTATGGTATCGAAGTTGTTGCTCTCTCACGAGAATCAATTAGTTTCTCTGCAGTCATCTCCTCTGCATCCTTGCTGCCTCAAAGAAGCCTTTTGAAAAATTTGTCCTTATCAAACTCCCGTCGTCCTTGTCCATAGGCTTTCAGAAGAGGAGCATTTCTGACTTTTGGACCAGGTATAAAATTCTTAAATAGCTTATCCTCGTATGGGGAGTATTAGTCAGCTTCTTTCTGCAGTCATCTCTTTTTGCATTCTTGAATCTCAAATCCATGGCTACCACAACTAACAACCCCACAATGGTGAATCCTGCTGACTCCATTCTTGTTGCCCAAACCACCAATCAACTGGTGCAATTTAACCCAGGATCTCAGTTGCCTCTCAAGCTTACCGGACCAACCAACTTTGCTAACTGGAAAGCCCAAGTAGAGTCTCTTATGTTTGGTCATGACGTCTACTCTTATCTTGATAGAACAATGGTCAGCCCACCTATGACCACCACTGTCAACAATATAGAAGCTCCAAATCCTCAATATAAAATCTGGTTCCGACAAGACTAGCTTATTCGGAACGCCTTAATGGCATCAGTTGACTCGACTATTACTTCTACAATTGCTCAAACTACAACATCAAAGCAAGTTGGGGATGCTTTACACACACTGTATGCCAACAAGTCACACACACGCATCTTTAGTCTTCGCAATTCCTTAGCTGCTATTACGAAGGAAACTAAAACCATCTCTAAATATATGCGAGAAGTTCGAGCCATAGCAGATGAACTTGCCGTAGCCGGCGCCCCTGTTACCAATGCAGAGCTCGTTGTTAAAATATTAAGAGGTCTTGGATCTGATTACGAGTCTATCTTTGCAGCTATTCAAGCTCGTGACTCACCCATATCTTATGAGGAACTATTTGACAAGCTTCTCAACCATGAGCTTCTTCTAAAACATGCGGATCTTAAGAAATCTTCAACCTCCATCACAGCGGCTGTTGCATAAAGAACTATCCCAAACAATACATTCCGCAATAACAAACGAGGTCAACAACAGCAACAGCCATGGAAGGTTCAACCACATAGGAATCAAACTCACTGGCGTCCGTCCTTTTCGTCTTTTCCATCCTCTTCAGCACAAAATTTTTCAAAGGTGCAATGTCAACTTTGCGATAAGTATGGTCACACAGCTCGTCTTTGCCAATCCAAGTCACACAACCACCAAGAAGCCAAAGCTAATTTTGCCTCAAAAATTGCTAATAATGCACCGTCATGGCTCTTGGACACTGGTGTATCTCATCATTTAACTGCTGATCCGAAAAATCTCCAGACCAGTGAAAATTGCTGTGGAGCTGAAGAAGTTTCAATGGGGGATGGTAATATGATTCCTATAACTCATACTGGTTCCACTAAAGTACATGCATCAAATTCTTCTTTCAGGCGCTCTAACACTCTTTGTGCACTATCTATCAAATAAAATTTGATTTCTGTTTCTAAGTTTTGTCAAAATAATCTAAACTCCATTGAATTCTTTTCGTGCAAATTTGTTGTGAAGGACTTGAGTATGGGAGCTCCACTGGTGTGCGGTCGGAGTAAAGATGGACTTTATGTATGGCCACATTTCAACCACCCATTGACCTATCTCGCATTACCAAACAGCTCAATATCACTCTGGCATCAACGATTTGGTCACCCAAATTCTAAAATTTTACACTTTATTTTAAATAAATTTTCTTTACCTTTTTCTAGCAAAGAACAATTATCATTTTGTAATGCTTGCTCTTCAAATAAAGTTCATCGATTGCCTTTCTATTAGAACAGTTGATCAGTGATGCACCGCTCAAAAGAATTTTTAGTGATTTATGAGGTCCTTCTCCGGTATTATCAGCCGATAAAAAATTGTATTACTGCATATTTGTTGATCAATACACAAAATATACTTGGCTATACACAATAAAAAATAAAAATGAAGTCCAGTTAATATTTCAAAATTTTCATCCATTGGTGGAAAATTTTTTCAAAAACAAAATTGTGTCTCTTTATACTGATGGTGGTGGTGAATTTCAAGGTTTAGATTCCTATCTTCACTCCAACGACATTGAACATTAAATCTCTCCTCCATATACACCACAAAGGGTAGCTCTTGCTAAACGACGTCATCGGACCATTATGGAAACTGCCAAGATCCTTCTTCATCAAGCTTCCCTTCCCTCCGATTTTTGGAGTTTTACCTGTCATCATGCTGTTTTTTTACTAAACCGTCTTCCCACTCCCAATCTATCCAATGATTCACCATATAAAAGGTTATTTGGAGAAGACCCAACTTATCAAACTCTACTAGTGTTTGACAGTCTTTGCTATCCTTGGCTCACACCATACACCCACCATAAACTTGAACCTCGCTCAAAACCTTGTGTCTACTTGGGTTTCTCCTTAATTCATCACTGCCATCAGTGCTTTGACCCTTTATCATCCAAAATATTTCTGTCACGTGATGTACAATTTTTTAAAAATATTTTTCCATTTGAAACTATTTTCTCCAACATTAACCACCAATTTTTACTCCTTGATTGGGAACCTATTTCACATGCCGATGCTACTCCTTCTCCACCTTCCTTCACGCTGAAAATTCCACCTCTCATTCCGCTCTCTTCTCCTCCACCATTGGTGCCTTCTCCGAGTTCATCTCCAACGGCTACTATCAATACGAGTCCCTCACCCATAGGTAACTCTTCTCTTCACCCTCCACTCCATACATATTCCCGTCGTTCTCAACTTCCTATTCCATCTCAATCTGATTCCCCTGCTCCACTTGCATCGTTGCCACCCATGCTCGCTTCTTCCCTTCCCAACCAAGCTCTTCCAATGACACATGCACAAACTCAACCGCTTCCTACATCCATTGCACCATCCATCTCACCACTTCCTCCACCTTCTCGTATGACCACTCAATCCCACCATAATATTTTCAAACCAAAAAAAGTGTTTGATTACACAACCCCTCTCACCTCCTCCATCACACCCACTACCTTTACCCGAGCTCTTCAATATCCTCACTGGACAGCTGCCATGAAAGCTGAATTTGATGCTCTACAGCGAAATCAGACATGGGACCTTGTACCCCGTGACCCCCACTCCAATGTGGTGGACTGCAAATGGATATTTCGCATCAAGCGTAAGCTAGACGGGACGGTTGATCACTACAAAGCACGGCTAGTAGCAAAGGGTTTCACTCAAACAACTTATGTGGATTATCATTCAACCTTTAGTCCGGTAGTCAAGCCTACAATGGTCCATTTAGTTTTATCAATTGTTATTCAAAATCACTGGCCTTTGCATCAACTCGACATCGACAATGCCTTCTTGCAAGGTTATCTTGATGAACAGGTTTTCATGAAGCAACCACCTGGATTTGAAAATACCAATAAGCCTTTCCATGTTTGCCGATTGAAGAAAGCCATTTACGGGCTAAAACAAGCTCCCCATCAGTGGTATAAAGAACTCACAAAATTTCTATTACTTCTGGGCGTCCACAGGTCACATTCAGATGCCTCTTTGTTTATCAGAAATAGCTACGGCGTCCTTGTCTATCTTCTCGTTTATGTAGACGATATTTTTGTCACCGACAGTGACTCCACCATCATTAAACGTGTCATTTCCTCTCTCTCCAGCAAGTTCCCTTTTAAAGATCTTGGTTCCCTCAAGTATTTTCTGAGTATTGAGGTAGTTCCTACTGCTGATGGCATCCTTCTGTCCCAAACCAAGTATGTTCTTGACATACTTCATGAAACAAACATGCACAATAGCAATAGTGTCCTGACCCCATTCAGTTCATCTCAGTTTTTAACTTTTGATGATGACACACCTCAAATAGATACTACTTTATACTGGTAAGTTCTTGGTCGTTTGCAATACCTAACTTTCACTAGGTCTGACATCTCCTACTCTGTAAATAAATTGCCACAGTTTATGCATTCACCCTCTAAAACTCATTGGAAGGCACTCAAACGGGTTCTGCGATATTTGAAGCAAACTGCCTCTTATAGCCTTCGCATCTCTAGTTGTTCAGACATGAATTTGTATATGTTTTCTGACGCTGACTGGGCCGGTGACCCCAATGATCGTGCATCCACAACAGGTTTTATTTTGTACTTTAGCACCAGTCCCATCAGCTGGTTGTCTAAGAAACAACGCACCATTGCTCGATCCTCCACCGAAGCGGAGTACAGATTTATTGCTGCTGCTGCCTCTGAAACTCTTTGGGTGACTCAATTGCTTCATGAGCTGGTGATCCCTCTTTACTCACCTCCTACCATCTTCTGTGACAATCTAGACGCTATCTTTCATTGTCACCATCCTGTCCTTCGTAGCAAGATGAAGCACCTTGAAGTGGACCTCCATTTTGTTCGTGATCATATTGACAAAAATGATCTCAATGTTACACATGTTCATGCTGTTGACCAGCTGGCAGATACGCTTACCAAGGCCCTTCCAATTGCTGCTTTCACCCGACATCTATCCAAGTTAGGAGTTGTTCCTCAACCCCAAACTTGAGAGGGGCATATAAGTGACCTGCTCTCTCTACTCTTCTGTTATTTTGTTTCTGTTTGTTCCTTTTTTGTAGCTATTTGAATAAGTCATAGCTGTTTGTTTAAGTCCCCTGCTATTCAGGAGGTTTTACTGCTATTGTTTGTTATTTGTTAGATCTCTTCTATATTTATTGAATTCTGTCATCAATGAACATAGACTTGGATTCATTTTCTGCTAAAACTTATTAGCTACAACATGGTGACCAAAACAAAAAATTTTGCCATCATACAGCATCGGAGAGAAGAAGACAGATTTGCGTCTCCATACTAATTGATGAGCAAGAAAATTCAATAAGTGATCAAAAGGAAAAAGAAGACATGGCAATAAATATTTTCAGAAGTTATTCAGAACAAAGGGAGTCAACGAGATGGAGAAAATCTTGTCAAATGTACTGCCCTGCATAACTGATGAAGAGAACTCAAAACTCATTATGTCTCTAACAAAGCATGAAGTGTTAGCAGCTATAAAGGAAATGGCACCATAGAAAGCACCAGGTCCAGATGGATAGCCAGCAAGTTTTATCAATAGACATGGCATTTGGTTTGTGATGAGATTCTCAAAGCCTGTAAAGACTTTATGGAGTCAAGAGATTCTAAAGCCAGAAGAGTGCTGATAAGACGAATAAACTCTACAGATATTGTTTTTGTTTCGAAGATTCAAGGGGCAAGAAAACTAGGCGAGTTCAGGTTTATTGGCTTATGTAATATTATATACAAGATTCTAGCAAAAATTCATGCTAGTGGATTGAAGAGTATCCTTCCAAGGATCATATCAGAAAATCAAAGTGCGTTTATCCTGGGAAGGCTAATCATAGACAACATGTTTATTGCATTTGAGGCCTTGCATGCATTGAGAAGGAAAAGAAAGGGCAAACAAGAAGATGTAGCAATTAAATTGGATATGTCAAAGGCCTATGATAGAGTGGAATAGAATATTTGTACTAGATAATGAGAATAATGGGTTTTAGTGAAAGATGGATTGAATGGATAATTGATTGTGTATCAACAGTGACATATAGGGTGTGTTTGGGAATGGATAAAACTTTTGATAAAAAGTTGTAGAGAATAAAAGTTGTCAAATGATGTGATGTGATAGGGGTAATGATGAGGAGTAAATAGGTAATGATGAGGAGTAAATAGGATAAAGTTGAAAGAGATAAGTTAGTTGTGTTGGTAGTTGTGTAGAAATGATTGAAAAGTAGGGTAGTTGTATAGAAAAATATGAAGAAATGATTAAAAAATGGGGTAGTTGTGGAGAGTGAAAAGTTTTAGATTGAAAAGTTTTAACTTGATAATTTTTACTAATTATCAAACACACCTATAGAGTTGTAATAAAAGGATTCAAATCATAATGTTTCAAAGCAAGTAGAGGCATCAGACAAGATGATCCACTATCTCCATATCTACTTTTGTTCTATACAGAAGGTTTTTCTGCTCTTCTTCTAGAAGGACAAGTAAATCATAAAATTACTGGCATCAAGATTGGCAAGATTGGACCCCAATTATCACATTTGTTCTTCGCTAATGATGATCTGCTTTTTCTCAAAGCTTAAAGGTCAAAAATAGAGAATCTGAAAGAAGTCTTAAGGATGTATGAAAGGTGCACGGGTTAAAAAGTTAATATGGAGAAAACTGCATTCTTTTTTAGCAACAATTCAACACGGAATACCAAGGAAGCAATTGAAAGTACATTTAGAGCATATGGAAGGAAGATCCAAATCTATTTGGTTCACCCACGTGGCTTGGAAAATAAAAAATTTAGGTTTTTTAAAATATCAAAGAGAGAATTTGGAAGAAAATCCAAGGGTAAAGAGGTGCTTATTAAGGTAGTGGCCCAAGCAATACCCAACTACGTGGTGAGTCTCTTCTTACTGCCTAGAAAATTATGTGAAGACATAAATATTATGATTAGAAAGTTTTGGTGGGGAGAACAAGATAATAGAAGAAAAATACATTGGGTGGCTTGGGATAGAATGTGTACTTCTAAAGCTGGGGGAGGTTTTGGTTTTAGAGAACTAAAGCACTTAAATGTCGTCTTGCTAGCTTGGAGGTTAGTTACACAACAAGACTCACTTTGCTATAAGGTGCTAAAGGCTAAATATTTTAATAATGGTGATTTCTGGTCTTGTAAAGCTCCTTCACATGCCTGGCTACAAGGAAGATACTTGAAGATGGTTGCTCTTGGAGAGTTGGCAAAGGTGAGATGATCAGATTTTTCCAAGACAAATGGACTATAGAGAAAATTGTGAAAGTTGGCCCACTTCCAAATGACATCGAGGAAAATATCAAGGTGGCACAATTCATTATTAGAGAGGAGATAAGATGGAATGAAGAAAAGGTCAACGCTGTTGTTAGGGAATATGGATGGGAGATGGTGAAGAGGACTCCTATACTTCAAATGACATAAATGATAAGGTGTATTAGGCAGATGAATCTGATAGCAAATATACTATTAAGTCAGCTTATAGACAACTCCAAACTAAGCAGCAATGGCAACTGGGGAGACGAGAAAACCCACAAATCAGTTGATGCATTCAGATTCTCAGAAGAATGTGGAAACTCAAACTCCCACTGAAGATTGCAATCTTTAACTGTATATTGATTTGGGATGCACTTCCTACAAAGGTCAATCTCTCAAAAAGAGGCATGAGCCTTGACATCTCTTGTTCCTTTTGTCACCAAGATAATGAAGATTCCATGCATTTGTTTTGGGGTTGCTGCAGAACAAAAGAGGCACTTGCTAGCCAAATCATAAGTAAAGTATCAAATAGAAAAAGTAGCAATCTTCATGTTGTATTCATCCAGATGTCCATGGCAGATTCCAATCATACCTTTGCCCTGTTCTTGGTGACGTGCTGGAAACTATGGCAATGCAGAAATAAGCTTTTAATACAAGATGAACGCCTAAATTTTACTGCAATAGGAGGCTAGTGTAGAGAATTTTTTGTTAAACTATGTATCTGCCCAATTGCTAAAAAAGTGTGTGTTTCAGTCACAACCTAATCATGTCAAATGGAAGTCGCCCCATCATGTTATGTAAAATTAAATATGGATGCTGCGAGAAAAGAAGGAACTGATTTATGTGGTGCTAATGCTGCTATCAGAAACTCATCAGGAGAACTCATAGCTGTCAAATGCTAGACATGGAGAGGATGCACTAAATCATTATGGGCAGAAGTGTATGTAATGATGCAGGAAATTTTATGGTAAAAAAATTAAATTTTTGTGAAGTGAAGTGCCAGAATGATTCTCAAATCATCATCAACTGGTTTGTGGGAGAACAGAAGATTTATCTATTGTGGGACATATGATAGACAAGATTAAGGACACAAGTACAAATTTAGACAGTATAAATTTACTCACATCACACACTTAGGAAATCAAGTTGTACATAGCATAGTTAAATTTTCTTTACAGGAGAATATAGAATCATATACTTGGTGGAATGATTTCCCCATATGTATTTTGGAAGCGGGATGTAAAGACACTAGTGTTTATCTTTTGAATGAATATTTTTTTGGGTTTTCGCCATCCCTGTTCTTAGCAAACCACTGAGGATAGGGAAGAGAAAACATCCCGCAGGTTGTCAAAAATAGGGGAATTTTTAGTCATTTTGAAATGACTAAAATAGACCTATTTTTAAAAAATAATTAATATATTTGTACATCTCCATAAATGGTAAAAGTTAATACAGAAATTAAATATACCTAGATTAATAATTTTATAAAAAATTTCAAAAAATACTTAAGAAAATAGGGTTTTGCACCCTGAGGCATTGAAATTTCAATGCATGAGGGTTCATCGAAATATTACTTTGTATATACCGAGTAATGTTTCAATGATCAGGGTGCAAAATCCTATTTTTAAAAATATTTTTTTACAAAATTATTAACTTGTGTGTTAAGTTTTACCATTTTTGAGATGTGTAAATATATTTTTATGATTTTTTGAAAAAGGGTTATTTAGCGTCACACAGAAGTTGATGTCCCCAATCGTCAGGAACTCGAGTCCCGTCCCATCAGTCTAGGCCTCGAGCAGCCGCGCTCGGCCCATAAAATTTTTTTTGGTTAAAATGGTAATATATATACAAATATCTTAAAAAATTAAAAATATATATACAAATATCTTAAAAAATTAAAAATATATATGCAAATATCTTAAAATGGTAATATTTGGCTTATATATTAAATATACCTAAATTAACAATTTTATAAAAAAAAGTTTTAACAATGGAGTTTTGCACTTGATGCATTAAAATTTCAATACATCAGTATGCATTGAAACATTACTCACATATACCGCATAACTTATTACCTTATTAGTACTTTAGAATCAAGAAATATGGCAACACAATCACTCAACAAAGCCAACTAGTGCAAAAGTTTCAGCAGCCAACTACTGCAGAAGTTTCTGCTAAAATTAAAATTTCTAATGTTATAAACATATACCATTGTTGTCAAAACTGAACTGATTAATGAACCAATTAGGTGATTGGTTCTAGTCCAATTGGTTCAATCGTTTGTGAACATTGAATTAAATTAGCATATTAGTAGTTTATATAATATATATGATATATTGATAAAATAAAAGATTAAATAATTAACAATTACACACTACTAGTTATCCACATTATTTTCTTTTATTTTTAAGTATTTAAATTTTTTAGCAATCAAGCTGAAAGCAAAATGTGTACTTTGTAACGTGGGACCCACTTGTGGAGACAATCAACCATGGAAATAATATGAAAAATGGAAAGTTAAAAATTAAAAATTGTATTCAGACCATGCACCTCAATCCACCTTAATACATATTTATTTTAATATATACAAGAACCATTACAGCGCACACAGACTATAGCCTAATTATGGTGTAATATGTAGCAAAATAAGCTCCATAAGTATTAAAATGTCATAATACTTTATATAACTATTTATCAACGTATAAAACATATTTTAAAATAACTCTAAAATTAATGTTTACATCAAATTATTTATTATGTTTATTTTGTATTGTTCATCAAAAAATTTAAACATTAATTGTAACATATCAGGGCAGAAAAATGATCTTGGCCATATATTTAATGCAAATCCTCAAGATCAATCACACATTTATGGAAAAATTAATTATTATATTAATTTATGAAAAATTCAAAATTTCACTTCCACTAGTCATGTTCCCATTATTATATCTAAGGCACAAATAAAAATTATATCTTCACTATTTCTAATACATGCCTTGAAACATATAATTAGAAATAAATATTCTTTAAAATTTTCATATAAATTCAAACTGCTAGTGTATCACTTGATTTGGTACACCTGTAAAAATAATGTGTTAGTCCCAATGTGACTACTAAGTAGAAAATTATTTGAAAATGGATAATTATCAGAATAAAAATTAATTAAATGATAAAAATAATCATTTAATTTTATAACTTAAAATTTTAATCTCAAATGCAAAATAAAACTCTTCCATTGAGTCCAAAAACATTAAAAACATAAGTGTGAACTATTCAATCATTTAAATTGGAGTTAAAATAGACAAATTATAGCGAGATGAAATGAACGGTTGACATTCAGCTTCATCATCACATCTTTTACTGCAAATGTGTTCCACCAGGCCTCTCTTACTTAGCCCTTATCGTTGTAATGGGCTACAAGTCAATTTCCTTTAAAAAAAAAAAAAAAAAAAAAAAAAAAAAACCTGGATTTCAGCAGTATCAAAATTATCAAATATATTAAAGAGTTAAAAGCAACCCAAAAAAATTTCGTTACATTAATGTGATTTCCGTGCAGCTGACGAAATCCTTCTCCTCCTGGAAGAATCTCTCTCCTCGACGAAATCCTTCTCCTGGACATTCGAGGAACTTGGCTCGACTTTTATGTATATTACTGTATAGATTGTTTCCGCAACTTGCATAATGCGTAGATATTATTATATATGCTGCAATTAACCACATTATTAATGCAATTTCAATATTTATAGATATTTATTTTTGAATTGATATAGTTCCATTAATTTTATATTATCCTAATTTTTAATTATATTTTTATTATGTTGAGCATAATGTATGGATTTGACTTGAAAACTAAATAACTAATACTACAAAAAGTTGTGCATACTCATTTAACGATTAAAATCTCATTTATGGATGCTAGTTATAACCAATTATAGTATCGTATAGTAATTTTTAAAATGAAAAACGTAACTAATAAAAGTGATTTTTGAAAGTGATGTGTCCCCGTGAAAGAGCCCATTGCTCTCTAAAATCCGGGTTCAGGTTCGAGATTACGTACAGAGTAATAATAGCTGATATTGGGGGGTTAAAATCAAGGAAGGTTAAGGTGTGCTCAACTCTTACGCGATATTTAAAAAATTTTGTTTGGGCCTACTTTTTATACTAGGTTGAGACAAGGTCAATTTAACCCTCAACTTTTTTTAATAAGTCTGAGAACAAACTCCATGTTGGTTTTGAGTCAATATCAGAACAATAAATCAGGTAAAAAATGCAGGTCAAAGTTTAAAAATTATATACATATCAATATAAATTCATATGTATGATAATTTTAAATATTAAATGTTTCACTATTTACTATTTATTAAATAAAACACAATTGTTATAACAAAACATTAGTAAAATTTTAAATAATTTTATTTACAACTTAACCTTGATTGTATATCAACCTTCGAAAGAGCGTGATATAAATTTTAAATTATAATTAAAACTGCTAAATTACAAAATAATAATATTCATTCTTGTAAGATGAAAACCACAAAGGTAATATATTTTATTTCATTGTTAAATCATGTGAAGGACGTAAGTAGAACAACATATACGTAATTAAGAAATAAAAATTTATGCATATAAACAAATTATACAATTAGATGTACATCAACCTAAATTATATTCACATTAATAAGTCATAAGTTAGACATATTTATCTAACAAAATAACATTCACATAAGTAAATTATATGATTATAAAAAGAATTTACACCTTGCGAGGTAAGTAAAGGCGGGTCGGGATATGGTTAACTAGCCTCATCCTACCCTTTGGAATTGAAATACTAAATTGTGACCTACTTTACCCCACCAGGTCAAAATCTCTGCTCTAATTCTCTATAAAATCGGTAGGAGGGCGAGACGGGTCACAAATCAACCAAACTCTATTTTTCACTCTTGGCTAATAAGAGTACAACTTAGGTTTACCTCAACCTAAACTCTAACACTATTTTGAAAATCGAATTCGGAATGAGTTTCAAGTTGAAATTTAGATCAATACATTTATATTTTATTTAAGAGTCATAAGTTTAAAATTTCATATAAATATATAATAATAACAAATCATAGAACTAATAATAATAATATATAGTCAAACTATAAAATTTTAAAACATATAGCAATATAAAAAATATTTCTAGAAAAAATTTAATATCAAAAGCAAGATAAAGCAAGAAAATTAATTGAAATAAAAGTAAATAATAAAATAAAAGATAAATATAAATGAAAATAATATAATTTATTAGTAATATAAATACAATATGTCAAACATGTATTCAAATATAAATAACATAAAATACATAAAAATAAAAAATATTATTTATATATTATGTATATAATATATTTTATAATAAATATAAAGTGAGAAATCAGGCTTGGGTTCTTTGGGTTATCCGAACACTAACTCTATCATATTAATGAACATTAATAGGATTTCTCGAATTTGGATTCTTCGGATTAGAGTTATAAATTAGTTTTAACACTGTTAGAAATCGGTTTCGTGGTTGCACCTATACTAGCTGATATGTAGTATATAAACGCCCACACCGGAGGCCAGGTGGCAGGTGCACTTCTGCTTTTCCCTCCCTCCAAACGCCAAGAGAAACAAGAGAGAATAGAATGCCAGAGCTTCCCGAAGTAGAAGCTGCCAGAAGAGCGATAGAAGAGCATTGCGTGGGGAAGAAGATCAAACGCGCCGTAGTTGCTGATGATCCCAAGGTCATTGATGCTGTCTCTCCTTCCGATTTCCAGTCCTCACTCGCCGGTAAAACCATTCTCGGCGCGCGTCGGAAGGGCAAGAACATGTGGCTCATCCTCGACTTTCCTCCTTTCCCCTCCTTCCAGTTCGGTGAGAAATACTTTCTTTTTCCTTCGTCATGGCCACTTGGTTCACCCATATTCTCCATTGCCTTGAATTCACCACATCCAAAGGCAGTCGGATGTTTCATGCGACAACGAGTTGCATTCGGATGTAAGAGGGCTACTCCAGAAGCAGCCTCTAAAAAATGGTGACTTTTTGGCTCTGGAAAGGCATAAACCTTAAAGCAATAGGTTTACGTTGAAGAGGCTTTCTTGCTTTCACTACCTGAGAATAGTACTTGTCTCATAGCACATGAGTTCCTTGCTTTTGATATATTTTTGCACTTGGCAATTGATACTGGGCTAGTTCTTAATTAGTATGATCTTTTCTATATGATTGTGATTTCAGGCATGACCGGTGCCATTTACATTAAGGGGGTTCCTGTTACGAAATACCAGAGGTGGGAAATTCATGGCTTTTTACTATTTTCGTTACTTGTTCTGTGGTTGTTGATACCTGTGGAAAGATGCATGTCATTCCAAATTTGTACGCATAAAACATTCCTTATGAGACTTGATTTGTTCCGCGAGTTTAACCTTTTAGTCTAGAAGTACAGCCCCCCTGTTCAGTTTCAACTTTCTTCAAAAAGATTGATCACCTTTGCACTGGGAACAATTCATCGTGTCATTTTGAATTGTTTTCATTCTTGACATTATGGAACAGTTGTAAGTGTCTAGTTGTTAATCTGTGATGCTCTCTTCAATAAGTTTAAGACACCTGAATTAATCATCCTTAAGGATTGAAGTTTGTGGCGTAATTGGTCTTTGTTTGCAGATCAACTGTAAAGGATTCTGATGAGTGGCCTTCCAAATATTCAAAAGTATTTATTGAAGTAAGGGCCTTCAACCTTTTCTCATTCAATGAGAACTAACATTTGCAATTGCATGTATTGAATTTATATTTTGTTTGTCTTCCCGGCAAATAATTTGTAGAAATATTGTGGTTTCTATTAAAGTAGTTGGACTCACTATGCAAGTTGTTGGTGGGTTGAAAGAGATATGATATCCATCTCTCCCTTCACATTCTTTAGCATTTTCTAGGGATGCATTAGTTTGAACTTCTAGTGGCGATGATCCAATGATTCATTTGTTGTTTGAAGTTAATAACACATTGTTTTTTTCATGTAACCAGCTCGATGATGGTCTGGAATTCTCTTTCACTGATAAAAGGCGTTTTGCAAAAGTCCGCTTGCTTCAAGATGTATAATTCATCAAGATGGCTTTTGTTGTTCTTCTTCTTCCATCTTTCCCGTCATGTTCTTTATCGTTCTCTAGGGATGCATTAGTTCGACTTCTAATAGCGATAATGCCTTCTTCTGATATTGTTTGTTTCCATGTCATACCTTCTAATTTTCCTGGTGACTTGCTGCAGCCAGAAACTGTGCCTCCGATATCTGAGTTAGGTCCAGATGCATTACTGGAACCTATACCACTTGATGAATTTGTGGAGTCCTTAAGCCAAAAGAAGATTGCAATTAAGGGTTTATTACTTGACCAGGTTGAGTGTGCTACTTGCTTCCCATTGTTCTCATGTTAGTTCATGTTATGTACTACTATGTGCTGCAAAAAATAAATAAATAGAATTCCTTTCTAAACCTTGTATTGCAAAATATATCTGTTTTTGTTTATAAACCTATGTCAGAAATAACTTGGTCGAGATTCTAGAAGGCTTGTGGCCTATGTCAACAATCTCCCTGTTCCTTTGGAGGAGAGGGTTTACCTATCATCTTCTTAAGAGGAGGTGGCTTTTGCTTGAATTTCTCATTGTCTCTGAGCGTTCCCTCTTATTTGGGCTTATTCTACTCCATGACCCTTTTATAAATGTGCTACATGAACCTTTTTTCTCCAACTCTCTCTATGGCTGCCCACATCTTAGTTAAACTGGATTTCCTCTTCTTGTTCCAAGTCCAAATTAATTTTCAGAAATCAAATTATTTAAACATGTGCTACATGTCTACGGCTAAAGATCTCTCTTTTCTAGATGCATTAATTTTTCTTACCCGCTTTGATTTAATTAAGGATGTGTTTAGTAGTAGAATAGGTCAAGTGGGTAGCAACATTTTTTAGATTCCAGAGGACATAAACTTATGAAACTGAAAAATGAACCTGTCACCTATAGCCTTATTTTAGCTGCTAAACTGCTCTTTGATTGCAACAGTTGGATGCTGGGATATCCGAAAAGAAGAAAAAAAGTGCAGCATATCTGATATCCTAAATTCCTAATTCATTGCAAAGTTATGTCCAACAGAGAGTTCACCTGCCCAAGAAGTAGTTTGTCTTGTCACTAAGGAGACCACCTCATTCAGAAAATTGGAGTTCTAATTAGACATCTGCATTATTAGTTATTTCGACAAGCTGAAACAGCTGTAGCTTAATTGAAAATAACACCTGAACTTTTTTGGAAGATATGGAATCTTTGGAAATTTTCACTCCTAAATTTGGCCTGACTCCTAATTCATGAAGCTTGAGCTGGACTTAGATCTGAACCTGATATGGAGCTTTACCTGAAACCAGTAAGTTTTTTACCAGATCTAATCCACTGGGCCAATAACTTATTGGTACATGGTGGGTGGGCCCAAACATCTGTCAAACTGGCCTTGAGGTTTGTATTTTACACTTAATGAGATGAGTTCTATCAGCTGAGGCCTAGAGAATTGGGAGCATGCCTATTGGATGGATTAGACAACAAATGTGCATGGAGCATGACCATTTGAGACCATATTTGAAAAATTAATACTTATCTTATAGGATTAATAAGTGAAATCTAATCAATTTGTTAGATTCAAACACCAACAGGAAACTTGCGAAGAAGTTATAATTATACTATTTGGTGAACAACATTATAGAAACAGGATATTATGATTTCCAGCTGTGGATTTGATAATATAGGAATCACTCCTTATATTTTCTAGCTATGCTTGTGCATGTGCTGTGATTATTGCATGTTCGTACATCTTTTGTATTTTATGAAATGGTGACATGCAGATAAATTTTTGGTGCAGAATTTCATTGCTGGTATTGGGAACTGGATTGCAGATGAAGTGCTTTATCAAGTTAGTGGTAACATGCTTTGAACCAGATGAAATACCTTTTATTTATCAAAAAATTTAATTTATTCTCAATGTGGAGATTTTGAAAACTACTTGCAGCAAATTTGTCACATGTTTAACAGATGCCAAAACACGTTTGTGTAGACAGATCAATGGAGATGAAACTGTATCTCCTAATTGCAGGAACTTGTATAAGTTTAGTAACTTCCACGATTTTTTTTTTTTTTGATAGCAACACAATAATGGTATTGTTTTGTTTTTGAGGGAGTCAGCAAGAGTCAGTTGATACACTGATGAAGAAGGAAACCTGTAAGGTAGCCGTTGAGCTTCTCCACAATGGTGAATAATTAGCATACATTTTCAGCTTTTTAGTGAAAAAATTACTACAAATATTTCCAATCTAGCTCAGCCAATTGTTAACATTCTGGCAGAAGACTAGAAATCCTTATCTCAGTGGTTCAAATCCACTTGTAAGCTGCCAAAATATTGATAGGACATAAGCCAAAAACAAAACCTTTTTTTATTTTTGATAAAAAAATATCTTCTTAAATTACTGTTAAAGAATTCATCAAAGGTGTTGGATGCATTTGATTTATTATATATATAAAGAAATATTCAAGTGCAGTTTCATTGCACCACAATTACGGTGCAGTTATCTCAAAATGGGCCCCATATGATCTCTACTCTACCCATTATATTTAAAATTATGTATTCTATTATCATATCAATTTTCATCCCAATTGGATAAGTGTATGAACTCCATCTGAAAATGGTACAAATTTAACGTAATAAAATAGTCTAATGTAAATAACAACTTTAAAGTTGTTTTTTCAATGTGTAAATCATTTGCTATAAAATTTATATATAGATAAATGATTGTATAAAATATCAATACATTTAAATACATGTGGGGCCCATTTTAGGCCAAATGCACCATTAATTATGGTGCAGCTTCACTGCACAGGAAAGGTTCTTATATATATATATATATGTATGTATGTATGTAACTGAGTTACATAGAAGTGGACCCCTGTAACCCTTCCAAAATTTAAGATTTTTATTCTTAATGGAAAATCCAATCCATTCATTGTA
Source organism: Annona cherimola (assembly GCA_030490835.1). Lineage (NCBI taxonomy): Eukaryota > Viridiplantae > Streptophyta > Magnoliopsida > Magnoliales > Annonaceae > Annona > Annona cherimola. The sequence continues at coordinate 24,707,312 of CM059976.1, read as the reverse complement.
TTTAACATCATTTGTTTATCTTAGAGACCAAGTTTCATCCTAATCAAGTATGTTTAAGGGTCACATTTGTTCAAAAATATATATATTCATGCGTAAATTATGAAAAACGCTTAAATCTATTTATACATGTATTAGAATGTAATAATACTTTATAGAATCATTTATTCACGTAGAAATAATATTTTGGACGGTTTAGATGTCAAAAATATTACTTCAAAATTGATATTTTAGCATTTTTCATAATTTACACATGAATATATACATTTTCTAACAAATGTGGCCCATAAACATACTTGATTGGTATAAAACTTGATCCCGTAGATAAACAAATGATGTTAAATACAATGAATGAAATAGATTTTCCATCAAAGATCAAAATCATAGATTTTGAAGGAGTTACATGGGTCCACTTTTATGTAACCTGGTTACATAGAAGTGGAGCCCTATATATATATCCGATCCTGTGCAGACGGATTACACCGTATTTCTGTAAAATGGGCCCCACACATATTAAATTGTAACGAAACTTTATACAATCATTTATTCATATAAAAATCATACTTTAGACGGTTTAAATGTTGAAAATACCACTTTAAACTTGATATTTACGTTAAATTCTTTTATTACATTGATTTTGCACCATTTTAAGATGGGGACCATACACATGTTGGATTTGAATGAAAATTGGTATGCTAATAAAGTGAACAATTCTAAATATAATGAGTGAGAATGGATTTCCCGTTCATGATCAAGTGAGGCCCACAGTGCATGGACTGCATTATGCAGTTGCATGCACTAGAATATTTTCCTATATATATTTACAATCTCAATTTGTATTACATTTAAGCCCTGAGACAGTCTTACAATTTTTTAAGAGTGACAACAAGCTCCTATCAATAAAACTCCCATCAAATGGGAGAAATAAACATCTAGACGCACATGCCGAGAATCGAACACCTGACCTCACCAAAACAGGCCATGGATTTTACCACTAGGGTAGACCCCTGGTGGCAATATAATAAGTATTAGATTGTGCTGAAAAATATTAATTTTTGTTACTGCTATCTACATATTACTAGCATCATTTGCAAACATCATGATAACATTTCTTTTAAACCTGTTAGTTCTACATATTACTAGCATCATTTGCAAACATCATGATAACATTTCTTTTAAACCTGTTAGTTCTGCATATTACTAGCATCATTTGCAAACATCATGATGACATTTCTTTTAAACCTGTTAGTTAGAATCTGTCTAATGTTCTCACTGCCTCATTGGTAGGGTAAACAAGATTTATTGAAGAGATATATTAATAATAATGTTGAATAATTTCTCTTTAGAGGAACTAGAAAAATGATAGCACTTCAATTAATGTTAAGAAATACATAAATATTAATATATAAACTAGTGGATTAAAAGTTGTGTGTGTGTATTGAGAGTTTTTTGAAGGTCACATAAACAAAACAGGACTCGATGACATGCAATGGCGTCTAGTTGGAAAGATTAAGAGTTGATTGAGCTGAAGTGTTTAAATGAGTGATGGGAAGGCTCAAGAGGACATAGATGGAAGAATGTGCTTCATAAAGCTGAATTCAGTAATTTTGGATACATTGATTGTGCTATAGATAATGCATTACACAACAATTTTCTCCCAAGTTAAATTGCAATGTCATAACAAATGCATATTTATGCCTTAGTGTGAATGTATTAGAAGGTAGCTGCAATGAGATATATTGCTTTCATGAGTTGGTTTAAAAACCTACTAGCCACTCATTGAATGCATACAGAGAATATTCCATTCCATGGATGTTTTGCAGAAAAATCAACGCCCTGTAACCCAAATAAAGTTCGCCAACCGTTGGTTACACATGCAGAACCCTTATGGTCCTATCAATTGGGTGTGATGTTGTCATCAGTTCTTACTGTTGCGTGTTTGTACCAACACTAGTTTAGTAATGGTTAAGTATCATGACTTGACAATGGAACTAAACATTTTTCTAAGACATATGGTTAAAAAAAAGGAACATTTTGCATATTATAAAGTATGGGAAAGTTTCGTGTAGTTTTCATACATGAAATGATAAGTACGTTGGTTGCCTTTTCTTTGTTTTTTATTCTTCTTTAACTTTTTTCAATGCAATGGACCCTCATAATGCGAGATCAGTGAGATCTTATTACTTTCCCTTGAGTGAAGCTGTCAGTATTCTAGATGTATCAGCGGTATTTTGAGGTTTAATGATCAACTAATTGAACTTTATTTTTTCAGGCCCAAGTCCATCCCTTACAAGTTGCTTCAAGTTTGTCGAAAGAGCAGGTGGCAAATTTGCATAAATGCATCAAAGAGGTGACACAATTTAATGAATCACTTTTTTTTTTATGAAAAATGAATTAGTTTGCTCACAGCATATTTCAGCAAAAATTGCATTGATCGCGATGTTTAGATAAAATCTATGTAGGTTGTCCAATTTGCGGTTGAAGTAGATGCTGATTGTTCTCGCTTTCCAGTTGAATGGCTGTTTCATTTTCGGTGGGGTAAAAAAGTTGGGAAGGTAAATGGTAAGACAATCCATCTTGATAGTTTCTGTCTTTGCAGGTCATTGAAAAAGCAGTGGATGTTGGAGCAGACAGTTCTCAATATCCTGATAACTGGATTTTTCATTCCCGTGAAAAGAAACCTGGAAAGGCATTTGTTGATGGTTCGGCCTCTGATTTTCAGTGTTTGCCGGAAGGACATTTATGTTTCTTAAATTGATGCATACTTGTTTCCTGCCGATTTTACGTAATTGACTTGTCATGTCATGCAAGCTAGTTTTCTTCTGTCTGTGCAACTCTTTCTGCATCACTAGCTCTTCAGTAGGACTCAATGATCATTTCGTATGTGTGGTCTTGTGGGGAATTTTCAGAAGCCTTTTCATTCTCTGATGTGACTATTTCATTGTATAAAATGTGTTATCTGGCATTCCTTCCCATTTGACATAAGCATGGTGCAGATTATATGTTCTTATCAAACATCAACCCTCAATGTTGGTTCATTCTGCATCTGATGTCTTGTTGACCTATGGAGTTCACCGTCCTGCATGTTGATGACCTTGAGTTCAAAGATCACTGATAGGGATCTTTCATCTGAACATTGAAGTATTGGGATTGACCAACTTGCCTGGTGACATGTAAATAGATTTTGTTGTTGTTGCTGAAGTTTTGCTTGCTTCTCTGGAAGTATAAAGTATTATTGTTTACATTACAGATTCAAATTACTGCTACCAACCAACTTTATTCATGGGTAAAGTCATTTCCGTAAAAGATTAGTTTTGTAACGTTTTTTGGAAGTAATGTTTGTCAAGCTACAAAGCAACAAAAGCAACAGAAAGTAAATGATTGGAAGTAGTTTATCTTCATATCATCTTTTGCAGTTGAGTCCCAACCTTTGTTGCCTCACTCTTGATACTCTTGATACTCTTGATGATCATATCATCTAAGGCCTGGTCTGAACAAACTTTATCAGTTAAATGACGAAAATGTAGAAGTTCCAAATAGACAAAATTAAATTAAGCCTTGATGATTGCCAAAGTAATTTTTTGTGCTATTCATGACAGTTTCTGCCAGTTTACTTGCAAAGAGTTGTCAGCTTTTTCTTTTCTTTTTTCTTTTTTTAAAAATACCTACGGCCTGGTCCGAACAAAGCACACCCCTCGCAATGAAGGTGTTTGGCCATCTGTCACTTAAATTTTAAAGATAATATGAATTCTTGCACTCAGAAACTGCCCAAATCACATGGTGGTTACCTGTTGATTGTCTTATCACAATTTCAAGTCTGTAGAATGCTGTATGCACTTTGAATGCTTCATAAAGTATAAGACTTCTGTACCGAGCCAGTTGCTTGATTTTCTGCTGGAATGAATCATTTCTTTAGGTACTAATGCTTTTCAGATTACCATCAATGACAGGTAAGAAGATTGACTTCATTACTGCTGGTGGAAGGGTAACACCCATACAACATGACCTCTGTGTTATTGGCTCGTTTGTTCATCATAGTAGCTCAATTTAATGCTTTATGTTTTGTTGGCTTAGACATCAGCTTTTGTACCCGACCTACAGAAGTTAACTGGGATGCAACTGGGAAAGTCCGCCAGTAAACAAAGAAAAAAATCCAATCAAAATGATGATGATGAAACAGAAGATAGCATGAAGGATGAACCTGCTGAGAAGAATGGCACAGACAAGAAGCACCAGGCTAAAAGGAAACAGAAAGGCAAGGGTAATGATAAGGATGAGGATCAAGCTAATCTGACAAAGATGGCAAGAAGCAAGCAAACCAAGGTAACAGAAACATCAATGAAGAAGATCAAGACAAGTCATAACGATGATAGTGAAGATGGGGAAGATAACCCAAAGAAATCAACAAAGGCAGCTAAAAAGAAACAGTCACAACCAACAAAAAGATCAAAAAAATTTAAAGCAAGCCACGAGGATGTCAAAGACAATGAAGGCGTGAGGACTACAAAAGCTAGAGAGGCGAAGACAACGGTGATTTCAAAGAAGGTTGAAACTGGCGGAAGCAATTCAAAACGAAAAAGAAAAACCAGCGACTAGTGAGTGTAGAACGTACGGAGCTATGCGGTTTTTTTGCTTTTTGGGGATTTTGGTGGTACCATAGATCGGATGATTTGGGTTTGCTGTACTTAGGACCTCTATTACGATCTGTAAAATTCTGCCCATCCAATTTCTACTAGTTCCATGTTATCGTTGTCGTAGATGAAATCTCTTCTTTTTTGACGTGCACTTATGTTCATAAGCAACTTCGTTTAAATAGCCAATATTCTTAAAAAGCAACAAAATAGCCACCAGTTACATGTCCCCTGCTGATCTGTTGCGTATGCACATTGCAATTGGAATGATAAGCATAGAGTTTTGACTTGGCTGTTTGCAAATTCTCGTTGCATTTTCCAAAATTTTTAAATGCTCCTGGTATTGTCCGTACGCAGAAATTATAGAAATGATCGACATAACTGCTTTTCACATCTATTCATTGATGATACAAGGTTAATGTTACAATTGCAGGAACCATTGCGAAGATAGTTGAACAAAGGAATAATGCTTCGTGTTTGAAATTTATAGACTTGATAATCTTCCTCTCTTTTCTTTCTATTTCAATATTTATTACATCATTTTTTATCATTTACAACCATTTTTCCTATCATTAATCATGTCCATTTGTTGACTGAGGGCTTGAACTATGCTAATCCAACCCTGCTTCTCACCTCCAAATGCACATGCCTCCCTAGGAATGACGTTTAGCTAAATTGTTTGGTTGGCTACAAAAGCACATTCGCCCCTGATGCTTGTGCCATTGTAACACCACTCTCTCAAGAAGTCAAGAATAGGAAGTGCTCGAACAGGCTACACAACAGTGCATTTGCCTCGCTATAAAAATAAAAAATAAAATAAAACAAATCTGCTGAATAACCCTGCTAGATCGCAGCGCATGCGATCAGACCATACAATAAGATGCCGTTTTATCACTAAATGAGTTGTCACACCAGAACTCACGATCGCAAGACCCAAGTTTCTGTTACTAGATAGCATATCATGTCATTAAAACAAATTCTTGCCAGCAAAATCTCAGGAGACCATTGCCTGTGAGGTCTTTCGACGCTGTATTTAACCAAAGCCACCCACCAGCCATAACAATAGTAGTAAATGAAGAATGTCTCCCTAAATCCGTATCACCCCGAAGCGGAGAAGAAACAATGAGTCAAATGAGGAACTTGGTTGACACTTTAACAGCCAAGAAACAGCGTTGGATGAGACAATTCTTACCGTAGAGGAATTTCATTTGCATCAAAGACAAAAACAATGCTGACATACATTCACATGGGGCTCCTACCAACCTACCTTGATATGCAATGCTACAAATCAGAAATATCACACTATCATCAGTTTCCGAAGATCCAATAACAAACAAAATACATCAATTTCTAAGCATTATTCATCAAAAGCCACATGACAAAACTCCAGTGTCCCCAAGGCAGCATTCCAGAAAGAGAGAAAACATCCTTAACAAAGTTTTGAAACTAATCAACTTCGCAGTAATACCAAATATAAGCACCTATGTTCCTTCGTTGAAACTAGAAACGTTATTATAATACCAACCATACGCTGCATTGATTTCTCTGCAAGCCAATTTTCCTCTCTTAAATATTTCTTTCCTGCTTTCCACCTCGGTCAGCATACCACATTCCAGCAACATCACATTGGTTTCTCCTTTTCTAAAGAGATTTTGCTGTAGCTGATGACCATCCCTACATAGTAGCTGATTAGATAGCTGATGAAATCAGCAGTGACAAGCCTCTCTCCGATAGCTCCAACAAGTTGTCAGCCACCATAATCATTACCATGGCAGTAAGAATACAAGCAGCCTCCAGTTGTTGTCGGAACTCAAATACCAAGGACCCATTTTCAAACCTTGATATATATTTCGCTTGTCTTGACCATGCAATGAAACAGGGTATCCCCTTGAATCTTCTTCTTGGAACCACCATCACTTTGCTCCAGCCAGGAGAGCTCTGCAAGTGTCAGAATATTGATCATCAATTAGGTTCAATGTTAATTCAATAAATAGCAGGAAATACAAGAGGAAGTGACTATATTGGAAACGCTTGGCTATGTTGTATGGGGATAGAATCGCTCCAATGCAGGTTCACCTAGCAAGTCCACTGACTAGAAGATGGGCAATTTCACAATAAGCATATGTGAAACCTTTTTGTTTAGGCCCATCTTAATAATTAAGATCTATTGAAAAATGCAAATAAACCCCAAATCTAGGTTTTTATGATCCTGATCAAACACAGCCAGGAAGAAAAAAGAAATTCCCTAAAATTCTCTTCAATCTATGAAATTTCTTTCAACTGTTCTTAGAAAAATCCAATTACTTGAAAAGGCCTAACCCTTAAACAACGTTAATGATGTTTACCCTTTGATTTCCTGGATAACTTCTCATTTGGCAGTAGAATAGACCACGATTCCAGGTGTTGTGGAAGACACAGAAGCAACATGCAAACCTGAGAAAAGGGTATGTCCAGTGCTGAGTCCAGCACCAGATTGTAGCATAGTGCACTAGGGAAAAATGGCGCGTGCAGTGGTGCACCTGGCAAGGACAATAGTGTGTGCAGAATTACACAAGATCAGAGGACGGATGTCTGGATCTAACACCTGATCACAAGAGAGGATGATGGCTAAGTGTGGAAGAAAGGAAACATGGAAGGCAAGGGCACACGGGAAGGATGGATCATTATGATCAAGTTGAATTGCTCCTCTCACAATAAGATTGACAACTTTATTCAAAAGTCAGTTGAAAGGCAACTTGTTTTGAAATAATTTTCATATCTATGACCATGAAAATGGACCTGACAGGACTAGTGACTAGCATAGCATTTGCAGCAAAGAGAAATGGAAGTTAAGGCATGTTGGTCAAGAGCAGGAATAAGATTGATCAGAATTTTGAATCAGAGCCGCAGAACATGAAGCAAGTTCCTGTGAGACAATTTCCATTGGAGTTTCTAGCACTGGAGGAGAGCAGAAGATGCCTGAGAGAGAGAGAGAGCGCGCGCGAGCGCATGAAAGACGTGGTGGAGGTACTTGTGCATACAGGTGTGTTTCAGCAACAAGGTAAGTTTCAACAGCAGTTGGTGACAGTCCAGTTGACCTCTGTGTTATATGAAGGCTGAATAGCTATTAAGGGCAGCCATTGGGATATTACTGATGGAGGAGGTGCCACAGTTGATGAGGGAATTATAGGGTTGGTCTAGAAAAGTAAGAGAAGAAAGGGCGGATTTATCCAAATGGAAGACATGACTTTGATGGCACAGGGACCTTTAACACATAATCTAAAATATTATACAAGTCATTTGCAGTTTTTGCAAACAAGGTAGGAGAATCTGCAAGCATAGCCAGATTTTGATGGTGTATCTGCAAGCATCCTTAGGCCTCTTTGAATAGGCATAATGGAGTGTAATGAGAAGTGGAGCAAAAGAAGAAATGCAGAATGGTGAATGTAAAGTTAGTGCAACGTAGGTATCGAAAGGTGCAATAATGATAGTGTAATTATTGATATGACGAAATGGAGGATAGTTATTGGAGTAATTTACAGATATACCTTTAAATTTCTGAAAAATAAACAAAATATACAGATTTTCTCAGTGATATTTTGCAGGTATACCAATGTTACCAGCCACCATTGGGATCTGTTAGAACATCATTTAATTTCAAAACTCACATAATGTGTAAAACTCCCACTCCTCCACTAAGCCCATCGTATCATCCATTCCAACTTCTTGAATCTCCACAATTGACACACATTATCCTTTCCTCTCCCACTTCCTACTCCCCGATCTCCCTTCCTCCACACACCACCACCATGACCTTCATCAAATCCATTGAGAACACATGCATACATATTTACAAGCGAAAGATAACCTGTTAATTGATCTGTGTAGAAAAGTCATGCACTGGTAAAGTCTAATTTTAATCTTGAGACCAACAACTTTTGAGCAATTATTATATTTACAGGACCTCACAGAGAACCAGGTACTTCATAATAAACATATATAGACCATTTTATCTAACATTCTCAGATATATAAATGATATCAGTGTAATGCAAACAACGTTAGCAGCTCAACTACAATCAGCTTGTCCTAAACAGATGTTTGTGAATACCCTGCTTAAGCAATCAACCAAGCCAATGCAAGCTCGGAAGAAGCAAGATGCTCCCAACCTCAGGAGGAGGAACATATGTTTTTAATAGGAAGTTGCAAAAAAATGCTTGAAAACTTGAATGAATTTTTTAAATGTAAATTGTGGAACTGCAGAATGAAATCACCTGTTTCAGAGGCAAAAGTCGTTACACTCACAAGACCATCCATACTCCAACGTTAAATATAACACGCGGAAGGTCTGCTAAGGTGGGACACACAGACCGAACCCAGTAGCAGCAAGCTTGAAGCCAGTAATGCAGATTCTCCACAACCTCAAGCATGAGAGAACAAAATTAGTAATAAAAAGGTAAATGGAAATGGAAAAAGAATTTCCTTGAAAGAACAGAGGCAAAAACATTGATAGCAGTTATCTTATCTATGAGAAAGTAAGAATAAGAGAAGACCATACTGGTTATCATCTGATACAAGGGTCTCCCACGAAAGTCTTCCATGGCAACATAGATAACCCTTGATATGGCTTCAGTTGTGAAGCTGCTTGTTGCCGTGCCTGCTGAAGCTGGACAGGCTGCTGCTGCTCTTTTTGAAGCTTCATATGCTCATGAAGTTGATGCTCCGGCTGCATTTCCTGGTTGCCTGCCTGGGCCTGCATAGTAGGAGCCTGTTTTCCAGGGAAAGGGAAGCTCATCATACCAGCTGACATCTTGTGGTCAACAACAGTACCATGGGTATACATAAATCCAGGACGATTAAGTGAGCTGCTTGCATCAATTTCTCTGGCAGATGACATCTGATATCCATCTAACCAGCTATAATCATCCACCAGTTGATGTTCATTCGTGGATATCCAGCTAGACATGTAATCATTTGATTGTTTGGGAGGAACATGGCTAAAACCAGGAGGCGGTCCTAGGTGTCTAACAGGTCGACTCACTGGATTTTTTTTAGAATTTGCAGCCACATTTGACAGCTTCATAATTGGATCATTGCCATTTGCACCAGATGTTATTGCAGAATCTTGTATAGGTGGCATTATGGCTTCTGAAAATGCTCCCTGACCTGGAACCATGCTGACAGCACTGAGATTCTCAAATGATGAAAGAGGAACTGAAAATGCATGTTGGTTTGATCCTTGTTGCAGCTCAGTTTTGGCAACTAAAGCATCCCCAGAAATTCTCAGACTTTTTAACCCATCAACCAGAGAGACTGGTTGTTTCATCATCCAATTTGAAGCAGCTGGATCAATTTCTTGCATAGGATGTGTTATAGAAATTCCAGCAGACATGGGCAGCTGAAAGCTAGCACTTGAACTAGCAACCTGTGGCTGAGGAACAGAAAGAGCCTGCCCATAACTCGTCCAGTCATCTTTGAACTTCATAACAGGGTTAAGAGTTTCAAAAGCAACTGAATTTGGAATACCAACATTGTCACGCCCCAGTTTTGGATTGCCAGCATCATCATGCCTTTCAACTACCGTAGGCTTAAAAACAATAACTTCATCATCTTCTTCGACATCTGTGACAAAACGTTCCATTGCCTTCATTGCTCCCAAATTCATTTTCTCACTTGGCAATACTTGTTTGACACCATTTGACATAGTTAAATCCAACGGAGCAGCAATCATGTCCTGCTCAATCTTTTTGGGCTCATCACCTACGATGAATTTCTTTTGTTCTGAATCAAAATACACTCCCTGCTGATCAACTTTAATGACATTCATAAGAGCCCTTCCAGCAGCAAGAATCCTTTGTAAGCGGACTCTTCTGTCCCTGTTGCTAGCATCACTTCCAGAGGAAAAATTCCTTGAAAAATCCAAAATGAGTTGTGCTGGAAGAAGAGGTACAAATCCCCTCAGTTCAAAGTCCTCCCACAGTGCAAGTCGGTTGTCAGTTTCCTCCTCATCATACCTGCTCATATCTGAGAAGCAAGTCTCACTTTCATCACCATCAACGGACACCAGCCCGTTCAATATAAGCTTGTTCAAGAATGATATGCACTGGGTCCAGAAGAATGATCTAGCACTTGCTTGTTTCACATCAACATCACTGCCAACTGCAATATCCAGGTGACAAGCTAACCATTCGATAAAAACCATAATAGCAGGTAACAAGTAACTTGATGAGACATCCTGTAACTGTAAGCATCTCTTCAGAACATTTCCCACAAATTCAAAGGCAGCATTAAATGCATTCTGGAGGAGGACTGAACGTTGCAAGATTTCAGCATACGACTGGCCTTCAGATTCCTTGTTAACATTATGAACCATGAATATAAGAATGGCAATCAGCCTAACCATGAAAAGCCCATTTTCAGCCACATCAGAACCAAAATTCAGTTCTTCTTCAGAACCAGAAGAAAGAAGATCATGCAGATTGCCGATCACCAATGAGAAAACTTCTCCAAAAGTTTCCAAGCTTAAGAAAGACATAGCAAGCAAAAAATTAATTATAAAAAATATGTCTCCAAGGAACTAATTAATCAATGCTAAGAAACACAGTACCTTGTGCGTGTGAAAAGTATTCCGTTTAGTCGCACAAAACGAACACAAAAGGTTTTGAAGGTCTCTACGGTATTCAACCCTCCTGTCAAATTATCTTCTGCTTTGACATCCTTCACCACAAGCTTAGCGTCCCCTCTCCCTCTTCCTCTACCATTCATTCGTTTGACTGAGCTTATTCTAGCATCTCCTGTCAATTCAGAGAAACTCTGACGATTCTGTAACATGTAAATTATTACAGAGCAGTCAGACATAACAACAAGAGAGATCTACAGTTGTTAGAGGCTCATGGCGCACTAAGGTGCAAGGGGTTCCTAGGCCTAGATGCAAGACGCACTCTGAAGACACAGGCCTGATTAAAGGAAGATGAACCTTATATAAAATTTTATCCCAAACGAAAAAAAAAAAAAATCTAGTGCCTGAAACTAGTAAGTAAAGAATGAGATTACTGTTCATCCAAAAAAAATTACAATTCGCAAGGCAAATATTTGCTAAATTACAAATATCAAGAGTAAATCTACCATATAACAATCATAAATCCCAAGTCAACAAATTAAGATGATTCGAAAGTTTCATTACATTCACAATGCAAAGGAAACTTAATATTCATTATTTAAAAGAAATATATTTTTTAGGTTTTTGAAAAAAGTTTGGATTTTTTGATAAAGTCCCCAAGCACGCACCTTGGGCTTGACCCATAGGCCCATGCCTTACGTGGGTCCTAAGCGAATGGGGCACACCTTTGACAACTATGATCTCAACAGTTACAATTGAGTGAGGAAAGGAAGATAAGAATCAATCAGCATTGCATTGAACATGCAAAACCAGATTGCTACCAATAATTTCCTAACATAATACAAAAAAAAGTGAGGGCTGTCATTTTCGTTTGTATACAAATCTACAAAGCTTGATCTTCTTGATGAATGGCAACAATGTTAATGCTAACATCTAGAGCACAGCCCATTGACCACAAATATGGGACCAAAGAAATTAACTTGCTATTTATGTATCAACTGTCCACATTTGCAATAGCTGCACAATCAGGAAATCAGATTTACATTTTGAAGTTCTAAGAAACATCAAACTGGTAAAGGTGTGTTTGGCAATAAAGAAAAAATGTTAAGCTAAAATTTTTCACTCTCCATAACTAACCTATTCTTTAATCATTTCCTGACATCTTCCTATACAACGACCTACTTTCTACACAATTACCCATACAACTAACCTATTTATTTTAACCTCATTCTCTTTACTCCTCATCGTTACCCCTATCGCAACATATCATTTTACAACTTCTACTCCAAAAAACTTTTCACCAAAAGTTTTGAGAAGTTTTATCACTTCCCAAACACACACTAAGATTGATTTCATTTATATTGATCATCATCCTCATCATCATTATCATGAATCAAAGGTTGCTCCCAACTAAGTGAGATCAGGGAAACAATTTTATTCTGTCATTCCTATCAATCTTGGGTTATCCTCAATAAGCTCAAGCATTTTGCATATATTTCCTAACAAACTCTGAGGGCTTTAACCATGCAAACACTCTACGGAGGGAATCACAAGTCATCCTGTTTTCATCGAAGAGTAGCTACAAATCACAAGTCACTACATATGAGCTATATAATGACTCAGACACGATTGATGAGGTGATTCCACAAGCAGTTCGCGCCCATGCACCTGCTCACATTCGTCTCCAATCGAAGGAGATACCTCTAACTGCATTCTATTTGTTTTTCTTTTTTTCACATACATTGTCAAATTCAGTCCCCAGCTGACAACATTTCAACATGATCAGATGATCTTTGGCCCATTGTGAGCTCCTAAAGAGTACAAATGATTATTTGATCCTCCTATTGAAGCCTGACAGTGTTAATGAATAGACAGAGATTTGGGTGTCGAAAAACTTTGCCTTCAAGAGGGAGGGGGCAGAACAAAGTATCATCAGTAAGTTCAACACTGCCAGAACTTGAGAGAAAATACTCAACTAGAATGCTTCATAAAGTTCAAATCAGACTCACCATACATACATTTCACTGTGAACAAGACCGCAACAGTGCACAAAATAGCTGTGATAAGTATATTCCAGTAAAGGGATTTTAAAAAATACCTTCTCAAATACAATAATCAGATTGTCCCTGGCGGTTGAAAAGGGGCAAGCTACTGCTAAACTCCTAAAGTAACAGTAGACAGCTACCAGATCATCTCCAGAATAGGATGCCAATATTGCAAGCTGATAAAAATATGGGGATTAGTGCTGAAGATGTTAGCAGGCCAATTAAAATGAGAAAGAGAAAGCGGCAATTGCTGCCAATTCATAGATCATGATTTACAGCAACATGAAGGGGGGAAAAAAAAAGGAGAGGAGAAGAGACCTGGTGATGAGGATTGCCGCTTGAAGGCCAAAGAGAAGCTGCCTGTATGTAGTAGCTTGAGGCAGCAGCATAATCACGACTGACGAAGTCTCCCTCCCCATATAATCCTTTGTAACGAGCAAGGTCACCCAAGTATATCAGACAACGGTGACAGGATATCAAGCCTTTCTTTGTCTCAGCAGATTTCTTTTCATCTGTGACCAAATTAATTTCATTTCCAGGTCCCTCAGAAAAATAACCTAGAGGCAATCGATACTTTGATTTTATTTTCAAAATAAGATCATGGTAAAATCCTGTTGCTTCTGAAAGGAAGCTTTTGAAAACAGCACGTATTTTCTTAATTCGATCAGATCGGACAACACCATTTCCACCATGAGCACCAGCTGATGCTGAAGTTGCTGATGCAGAATTAATGTGCACTCTGAATTCCTCAATTCGTTTGTAGTGCAACTGCCAAAGTTTATATTCTACTTCATGCGACTCTGAAAATTCATGATCCTCAAGTATTATGGCTTCATAATTTTCTCGCATTTGCAGCCATGCATTGGGATCCGAAGGTACTTTTGCCTGGGCAGCCTTCCTAAGTCCTTTCTCCAACTCAATATTCTGCCGAAAAAAAAAAAAAAAAAAAAAAAAACTCATCACAGAGGAACAGTTGAAGTGTTCTCACAACTACAGATGCAGTAAACATTCACCACAACAACATTGACAATTGTCTTATAGCTGAATTGTCTACAATAACTATTAAAAAAACCTCAAATTTCACATATCAATCATTCAAGAAATCAGATAACATGGCATTAAATTCACTGCACAATATCACCTATAAAAGATTAGACATTCTATATTAGGAATGAACTGGAGCCCTCCCCTTTTTGTGGTGGTTTCTTTTCTTCTAGACAGCCAGCCAGCTTTTGGAGTTCTCTTTCCTTGATGTAAGTCATCTATCCAGACAGGAACATAAAGTGAAAAGATCTAACCCATAAAAGGACAAAAGTGGACCCTTCTTGCCAAGACATCAACAAGATGGCAAGAGCATTTTTGTCTTTTCATATGTTGATTAATACTTTCTGTTGCAGGATATCCAAAATCTAAAATGCTATAATTCTGTACAAATTCAATAGAGATGCTGTGAGTGTGAAAATTGCTTCACCAATAACCAATGCTAAGAATGTGGGTAGAGAGAGACCTTTTTCATCAATTAATACTGCTGATACTTAATGCAAGAGAGAATGGTGTTGTCCAATGCATATTGCCAAAAAATAAATTAACAAGCAATATTGATTTGTCATCAATTAAAAATAAATCAACTGAATCTCATGCATGACAGTTAATGCATAAAAATATTACAATCTTTATTCATATCAACTTAAATTGAGGATGAGCCTTGGTGTAACAGCAAGAGTTGCTAGCTTTGCAACCAAAGGTTGCAGGTTCAAGTCATAGAAACAGCCTCCTTGTACAACAAATGTAAAGTTGCATGTATGAACACACACACACACACACACACACACACAAAGAAAATAAATAAATAAATAATCCACGAAGCTTCTCTATATACTTTTTTAATACAACAACTCTATTTTTCAATCATTTCAATACATTTTTCCATAAAACTACTCTATTTTCCAATCATTTCTACACATTCTTCCATACAAGTACTCTTTACTCCTAATCACTACCCTTATCTTCTCACATCACTCTCCTATCTTTTGCAAACTTTTCCACATTTTTTCCAATTTACCTAACACAGCCTAGAATTTTACTTTTCAAAAAAAAAAATTACAAAAGGGTGGCATTTATTATGATTTAGAGGCTTGTTAGTCAATTGAAAGCTCATGAATATATTCTTCTATATATTATCTTTTATTCTTTCCACGCGATTTGTCTATTTTTCATACTACGTTCTCTCGTAATCAGGATTTACCACTTTCTTCCAAAGTCTTCCCCTTATTAAATCTTTTCCATCAAAAATCACAAGTACTCCCTCCATTATTTTTATGACAAAGATCGGCAAAATGTCATTAGATAAAAGGACAAAATCAAACCAATCCAATGAGTAAAGACCAAAAATCTGCATCAGTTTCGGAAAAAACAAAATTAATAGAAATAAAATTAACTAAGAATATTAGGAGCTCAGATATCAAAACAATAAAATCAAACTCATACCTTGTTGAAAAGACGTTGTACATAATCCCTTGTGGAAAAAGCTGACGAGTTATCCATAAGCACAGTCATCATCCATCAAACACAGTCACCATCACTTCATGAAAAGATCACCAAAGAAAATCAATGGACCAAATCAGATCAGTGAAAAAATTGTAACAAAATCATCAGAAAGATAATCAGAAGAAGCTCCAGCAAACGACTTAACAAATATTTTTAGGGTAGGTAATTGTGCAACTTGGGTTGGGTGGTCATCAACTTATGTCTAACCCCACTTGCATAAATCTCAGCTAATCCAGGCTTAAGGTGACTTAACCTAATTAACAATGTCCACAAATGAATTCCTCTATACCACCAGTTGCAGCTACTAGAGAAAGCAACTAAACCAGAAGCCTGCAATCCAACTCGTCGCCAACATGAAAAAAACAGCACTGACAACATGCACATCCTCTATAGGAATAACTTTCAGTCTATATCTCACTCATCACAAGATCACGTAAATGAAACCATCCTTCCTTAACTCGTTTAGGAACAAAAATATCAGCTAGTGCTGGAAACTAATTTCCACCTTGAAACAACAAGCCATTAGACTCATGAGCAATCTTCTGCATCTCATATCGAAGGAATATAAAAAAGATTAAAAAAAATTTTAAAAGGAGCAGAAGCTTGAAGGGAAAATGAATGAACCTACAGATCAGAACTACATGAATCTCATTTATTTACACTGAGAAATGTTATTCAGCCTACCCTGCTGCATCACGCACGTCACATAAGCCTCCTCCCCCAGCAATGCAACTCTAACCTCCAGGTACACGAGGCAAAAGCTTCTATTGATGATAAGGTTGAGGTAAAATTAGAAAACCCCATCCAATATCCAGGAGCCATCAAAATATTTAAGGAATTAACTTGCTTTGTTCCTAGCCACCCTGGACCAGCATTTACCACGTTCATCATCGCAGTATCATATGAGACGACCAAACAACGGAGTTTAAAATAAATAAATAAAAATAATGAAAAATCCCGCATAACACAGTTTCAAGTCCCTTGAAAATAAATAAATAGATCACCAGAAACATCGAGAGATCTGTCAAAACATGTACCGAGCTCCCCAAAGCCCCAATTTAAGAGCCGCTTATCGGAAAACCCTGAATCAAATATTTAAAAGAGGAAACGATTTCCTAACAAAGAAACCCCAATACGAATTCAGCGATCCGAACGAAAACATGAAACTCCACGCAGATTCGGCTGGAAATGATTTCTTAACAAAGAAACCCCAAACGTCATGGAAATATACCGATCTAAACGAAATCGGAATACAAAAAAGATCTCGCAATAATAATAACATCTATTGAACGAAGAAAACAAAGAAGAGAAGAGAAGAGAAGAGAATGAGATGATATACCTAATATTGGAGGAAGAATTTCATTCTCCCTGCGAACGATATTCCCGGCGTCTTACTCACTTTTTTTTCTTTTTTTTCCTCTTTTTTATATTTGTTTCGGTGCTTTTATGGCCAGGCGTAGAGACCTCCGCTCATCGCTTTGGTCGCCTACACATCATCTGTTTGTCTATCTACAGAAATGAAGAAATGGGAAGGGTCCGAGTCGGTCTTTTCTTCTTTCCTGCTTTGCTAGCGTCTCTCAGTCGACTTGCCGCTTTCTCACGTTACCCACGTTTTGACCAATATCAAATGAAATTCTTCGATTTACATCTCAACGGTACACATATGCTAATGCCATCCACAACGGGAGATAAATACTCCCCAAAAAGTTGGGATGGGAGATCAATAACGTAAACAACTGGTCGCATAAAATTCTTCATTTGATTGTTAAAATTATTGGGGTTCGTTAATATCATTGAGTTGTATTTTAATATATATTTTTTAAAAATGTAAATGCCTACTTAGATCTTGCAATGAAATTTGTCATTTTTTTACATTTTTTGCATTTCTATTTTTTGAAATTAACAAAGAAATCATTTTTTATTAATTTTCAAAATAAAACAGTTAATTTAAAATTTTATAAAATTTCACCGGGATTGACGTCTAGGTGGGGATCACAAATTTATCGAATATAAAAATTTAAAAAAAATTGGGTTGTTCATAAATCCATCTCTCCGGATAGGATCGCCACGCAATATTATTTATTAAATTTATTAGCATCTTTTTCAATTTTTATGAGTTTTAGATATTTTCGTCTGCTGTAAAAACTCATATTGATTTTTTATTAAAAAATCATACTGCTGGCTCAGTGACATGCGTTTTTAAAAAAATCATACTTATGTTGGCCTAACTTAAATAATTTCATATAATTTTTTAAAAAAATTTGAGCACATTAGGATTAGTTTTTAAATTCTTCAAAAACAATAAAAATGGAAAATTCTAATGGCTGATGAGAATTCCTCCTTTTATTTTTAAAAAAGCGTAAAAACCTAATCTAGATATGTGAAAAAAAATTATAAAAATTTATATGAAATTGTTTAAGTTGGACTCCAAAACTAGGAAATTTTTTTTAAAAATATCAGTCATCCTTATGATTAACCGCATCCAAATGCTTTAAGAAGTTACAAATTGATAACTTTTATGTAAAGGTAAAAAGCTATAGTACCTCGAATAATAACAACAACGTAAAGAGATAGTAACATATGTGGTATAGCCTAAGAGCCACATGACAATTAAGGGTGAAATATCGACTCATGAAACTTAAATTCACTTCAACCTAACTCTAACCTTATTTTTAAGACTTCGACCTTAACCCTAACTATATTTTTGTAATTCGAGCTTGGATTGAATTTCGGGTTGGAATTCGGTCGAATTAATTATTCTACTCATATTAATGAAATATCTAAAATAAATCAAACTATTATTTATTTTACCATATTAGTTTTCACATTAATAATTTATGCGAATCAGCACCTAAATTGATAATATAGAAAAAATAGTTGAAATATAAAAATAAAAATAAAATAATTAACCATTAGAGATTCCAAGGAATCCAAATTGAAGTGAGCAATAGCTTGGAATTTGGACAATGTAACATTCTGGCACAAGAGTAGGAAGTGAGGAAGTGTACCAACATAGGTGGGGAATAGTAGGGGGTGTAGAGGACTGAAGGGCTGGCATTAGGAAATGGCAACAATGACTGATGTCCGCCCGCAGTCCTATGGCCTGTCCTCCACAAACATCCACTCTCTTTTTTTGACGGACTAGATGTCCACTCTCTTCAAAAGAAGAGATTAGGACCGGGCATTTTTCCTCCCTCGCGCCACCGCCAGCTTGTCCTGAAGGACCTGAACCAACCTCTCTACTCGGCTGCCTTTCATTTCATGCGCAAGACAACGACGAAACGAGAGAAGATAAGGAAGGAAATGACAATTGCCGAAGATGAGCAGGAAGATCAACATCTTATGCTTTAAAAAAGGAAGGAAATTTTAGAAGATTCAAAGGGCAAAAGACCTCGACAACTGCAAATTGAAGCAGACTCGCCAAAGAAGAAGCAGAGTCGTGGAGAAAAAATGCCGTCAAATAGGAAGAGGATGGTCGTTGTTGGCTTTGGAGAACATAGAGATGGGCGTGTGGCACAAAGGCAAGCTAGTGATTGTGAAGAATCAAGGCAGTCAAAAAGGATAGGTTGCGGCGAGGGATGAAGGTGTTTGTAAGGCATGCAGCAACTGTGAAACGGGGAGAATTAGGGCAAGCAAAAGGGGGAAAGAGAGCTTTTATATGAGTGGTGCAATATATTATTTAAGGGAGGGAATTCGAGTTCGAGTTGGTCGGGATAGGGTTCTATTCAACCCGAAGCCTAACCGAATTCAAATCGGGCTTGGGTTCAGAAATAGCAAGTTCCAGCACTGCCCCAATCTGGGTTCTGGCCTAACCCAGACCAAGTTTCACCCCTAATGACAGTATGATTTTGAGAATCAATAG
Organism: Annona cherimola; assembly: GCA_030490835.1. Taxonomy (NCBI): domain Eukaryota; kingdom Viridiplantae; phylum Streptophyta; class Magnoliopsida; order Magnoliales; family Annonaceae; genus Annona; species Annona cherimola. Next base: position 24,687,633 of record CM059976.1, on the reverse strand, counting down.
TTGATATGTGAAAAATGTGTGAATTATGGTGAATGTGAAAATTCTAGTCTTAACAACTAAATGGGTGAATGTTGATTAATGGCTAACTAAAAGCTTAGGATGGATTCTCAAGTGTTTGTTAGATGATTTTGGATGTATAAGATTCTTAAATTTGGTTAAATGATAAGTATTTGAAATTTGATTATTATATATGAATTTCGAACTATAAAAGAGCATAACTTTGGCCGACTAGATTTGAAATATATTTAGGCATGGGTGAGATGCCTAGCATGTTTAAAATAGATATAGATGGTTGTGGATGAGATTTGAATGGCAGATTTAGATGAATGATGAAAATCGTCCTAATTGTGTAATTAAGCCTAAAAGACTATGATAGTGAAAAGGTCGAAGATCATTGATGAAACCTATTATTTTCATGAAAATAATTCTACACTTGATTTAAATGCATTCATGATGCTTGATAATGAAATTAAGATGATAATTTTGAAAATTGAACTATTTGGAGATTAATTGTGACAACTCGGTAAGAAATAAACTTAACGGATGAAATTTTAGAAATGATATGGGACATGATGGTTCATAGCATGGATGAGATACTAGATGCAAGTGTGATATGTGAAAAGTGATTTTGAAGGCATTAGATGTGATTTATGTCATATAGGCTAATGAGTGATAATTCGTATTTTTACGAGTTATCATGGTCCATTTCAGATTTAATTTGTGTGTTAGTTTGAGAGATTAGGCTTAGTTTGCACTCTTTTAGCTTAATTTTCATCCGCTTTGCATTTTAGGAGCATTAATTAGTTTTTAGGCAATTTTAGCATTAATTAGGCATTTTTAGTTTATTTATTTAGTTTTTCCATTTTTTGTAAGAAGGACAGGACGTACGACAGCAGAGTGGACGAGTTGAAGGCAAGTTGAGGCATCCAGAGGCAGGGAGTTGGCGCCTAGGCGCCACCCTACACGCCTTGACCATTTGCAGCACACACAGCTGACATGAATGAGCAGTCCAGAGAGTTGGCACCTAGGCGCCACTTCATCAACATGCAACTCAAGTGAAAACATTGCCGAAACCACAAGTTAGAAACCACATACAGGGAGTTGGCGCTTAGGCGCCAGTGCAGAAATTCCTAGGGTTCCAGAATGTGTCTACACTGCTCAGCACACAGAGAGTTAGCGCCTAGGCACCAATACGCATCCGTATGCGAATATTCCAGTGTGTAAGCTGCGCAAAAGAGGACTCTATATATAGTTCCTAGGGGTTCGCGCGCGAAAGAAGAGAGAAGGGAAGGGAGAGAGCCGGAGAACGAACTACAGTGCAAGAGAAAGCGGGAATCAAGATAAAAGCTCGGATTAAAGAAGGAATTCAAGTCCCGTTGGTGGAAACCGTCGGAAAACAGTTTTTCTTATTCTTTCCAATTTTCTTTCTCTGCCTTATGGATATTTTTTATATGGATATAGTAGTTGTTAAGATTATGTCTTTGAACTAAACCTCCATTAGATGGATAATTAGGATGAATTGAATTTTAAACTGTATTGTTTCTTGGTTCTTAGAATATCCAGGAATGAATATTTAAGCTTGTATGCTTGGTTGTGTATGATTTACCTTTGCGTGTGTGAGTATAATGCTTTTACAATATTAGCTATCATGTAAGATGATTTAATTGCTTGATTTACCCTTGAAAAAGGGAGATCTTTGCCAGATCCATGTGCAAAGCACAGGTTTCGACCTTTGTGTAAGGAGAGTTGTTTAACGGATAGGAATATACCGTTAAACCCTGTGCATTCATTATACAAGTTATGAACTTATCAATTTCACTTTATTTAATGGCATGGGAACATAGCATTTAAATAGAGTGTAATTAGCTTTATATACTGTTTGAAGACATATATGGAGATACATGAACTTGGGCTAGTAAATTCATATGCAATCCACTTAACAAGAACCAAAACAATATAGTTTAGATTCAAGGATTCCGATCTATCCATCTGCTATCCCTAATCAGTAAACCCATTTTAGTATCCAGTAGTCTCAGATCTCTACTCTAATTTTCCCTTTTTGCAATTATTAGTTTAATAGGACCACAAACTCAGAATTTCACAACCCGCGAAAGCAGTTAAGCTAAATAATAATTCCGGTTAACAATTCCTCGTGGGAACGATACTCTACTCACTCTTTATTACTCGGCACGGCACGTATACTTGCGTAATTAGCGAGCATTTTAATAGACATATACGTAGCTCGTCAATGAGATCCGTTGTAGAAGGAAAATGACTAAAGAGTTGAGTTGATGAGTCAAATTTTGTATAGGACATACTTTGATCAAATAAATGATATGAATGTGATATTATAATGAAAAGAGGTGAATAATTAGTTTAGTATTTGAGAACATTTTGTATGGGATAGCTATGTGGCGTGAATGAGTGAAAATTTTGGTAAAGCAGTGTAATAAAATGTATTCCAAATTTTTGCGGTGATAGAATTTTAAGTTAAAATTTTGTGGAGAGATAATACTTGAAGTTAGAAATCCAATACAAAAAGAATTATCTCAATGGGAGTTGTATAGAGAAAAGTATAAGCAAAATGGCACAAGGTCACTGAAATCGGGCTGTTTAGGAGCCCAAATGAACCAAACTATGTGATTTCCAAAATCACACAGCCCAAGCTATGTGGGAGACTATTTTAAGCAAAGAAGGTCTGAACCCATTGTATTTGCTAGCCTCATGAAAACTGACTTAAAAGTGTTTGACTTCATGTGATTTTATATCAAATGAACTTGAAGGAGCAAGGAGAAGAATTGAAACTTGGGAGATATTTGGAGATTCTTGGGAACAAATGACTTTGAGGTAAGTAGATTGTTTTCTTTTAAATGAAAGCATGAATTTGGATTAAAATTATGTCATTTTTTGTGGTTGTTCGTGAGACCATGTTTGTTTTTATAATTTAGATGTATTTTTGAAATATGAGGCTTGTGTAGGGATTATAGGGTTGTTAGAAATTAAGGATTTTGATGAAAATGCATGTAAAGGAATAAAATAGAAATATTTAGAAGTGATTTTGTATGATATTTTATTTGCTAGGTGGAATCCCATGAATTTTAAGTAAGGAGTTTATTTTGATTTTCATACATTGCCTATAAGGTATTTGATGAAATAACTAAGGCTTAATGTTAGAAATGGATGTATAGAACTTCAATGATGTGAATAATATATTGCAAATGCTTAGGAGCATATATGATGTTGAACTATTTGAATTAGAACTTATGAGTCTGTGACGGGCTTGATGAATATAAGTTGTATAAATTGAAGTAAGGTTTGAATTTTGTGCCTAAGGATATAATTGGATGTATGTTGAAATTTGTAATGAATTGACATGACTTGTGTATTTGGATGGGTTTCGAGATAATTTGGAATAAGCTTTTGCATGTCACATGTTAATTTGATGAATCGGGGCTAGGCCCTTTAAAAATGATTTGGTGGTGTTGGTTGTGTGTTTGTGCATGGTTTAAATCGATGACATATGGTTTGAAATGAGCATGAGGAATGATTTTAGCATGAGCATGATACATATGGCATAAGTGATGTTTATGCATGGTTTGCATAGGGTTATTTATGGCCCTTTATTGACATTAGAATAAGGTTTTTCATAGTCGTTGATGGACGTGAGGTTGGTTTGATTTCATATTTGTGTTTATGGCATGACATGATTGTGTGAAGTTAGTTAAAGCCCAGTACATGCATTGCATGTAGTAACATGGCATATTATGGTTTAAGGATGTTTGTAGTTATGTCCACTGATCACACTGACTTGCTGAGTTAGTCCAACTCACGTGTTTGTATTAGACCCGTATGAAACTGATAAAATAAAGGAATAATAGCACAAAAGAGTTATCCAAGAAAGAACAGGATAAATTTCACACGCCACAAAAATAATCTAAAGAAAACACCACAAATTATAGTGGTTCGATTAACACATCTACTCCACTCTTCAAGTCAACGCATTGACTCGGGTTTCTACTAGTCAACTTAGAACTCAAGTTACAATGGTATGATTTCAATCATCTTCTGGATTACACAAATGGCTCCAAATGTCACACCAAGTTTTCCACAAATCACAATGAAAGATTTTCTCTTGAATTAGACAACCTCTAATTCAAGGTAAAATAAATAAAAATGAAATAAAATTTACAACCAATTTAACAGCACAGAAGCACGGAGATGAAGCTTTTAGTAGGATGATCACGACGATCTTCAATATGTTGCTTCTAATGGATGGACAGAGAATCACAGAGAACGCTTTGAGACAGATCTGCACTTTTGAAAATATTCTCTCTGAATTGAATTTTCAGTTGAAATTCATTGTCTATTTATAGCTTTTAATATCCAATTGCCAAGAGAGATTTTCTCCACCAAATCCGCAACCAATCGGATTTTTTTAACAACTTGTAACAACTTAAACAAACCGAAATTGCTAAGAGAGATTTTCTCCACCAAATCCGCAATCAATCGAATTTTTTTCAATAACCTGTAACAACTTAACAACTTAACAACCCAAGACAACTCCTTAAACTAACCGATTTGACATGTCATCATCCAATCATCTATCCATTGATCTTGCTAAACAAATTGTTAAAGTTTCAATCCAAAAACTGTTAAAGTTTCAAATCAAAATAGTTGAAGTATGAAACTAAATCAATTGAAGTTGCAAGCCAAAACTGCTAAAGTTTTACAACAAAATCTCGACAAATTTACAATACAATTGAATGCTAACTTGTTACAACCATTCATTACGAACCAAACACAAGCAACACATTTCAAGCATTAAATTCTTAACTTGTCTATCATTAAAACACTATAACTCAACAATTCTTCCCCTTTTTGATGATGACAAATCACAAGTGATATGTTAAGAATATAATAAATTCTCCAGCCAAAACTCCCCCTGTTTTAATACTCTCAATCATTCATGTCATTTTCTCCCCCTTTGTCATTAACAAAAAACAACAAAGAAAAAATATCGGATAGCTTTATTGAAAAATCAAACTAAAATGCAAAATTGGAGAATAAATCTAACTAAATGCAACAATATGCATGATATCATGTTTATGATAAAAATAAATCATATAAATGTCTACCAATATTATTTGTTTGCTAACAAAAAATAGAAAAAAAATTTGAAGTTCACCAAAACACCATAAAAAAACACGTTACATGTCTGTCATCATATGAATCAGAATCACCTGCATGAAACTTAAACCTTACTCATCATCAGAATCCGGTAAATGAATATGAGATGATGAATAGTTGGAGGATTTGGATAATTGACCCTTGGTTTTGCTGAATTTGGAAGGTTTGGATCTTCGAAAATTGGATGAAACTTGAAACTCATAAGACTATTTTCCAGGAGGATGCGGTCTAGATGGTGGTTTAGGGGGCAAACCCATAGCACGACGATGGTTGTTGTTGGCAATCTCTTGAAGAAGATCGTTCAATTCAGGTAATCCAGCAGTTAAACAAATTTTGTCTATGTTATCTCTTAAATCTCTCATAGTAACACCCAATTGTCTATTATCATCACACAAGCTGCTAATGACAAATTCAAGTTGTTGCATCATTATTGAAATTGAATTTCTCACTATTTGTGTGGCAGTTGCAATAGTAGATGCAATAGTAGTGATGCTTTCTTGTGTGTGAGAAAAAGAAGTTACAGTTTCATGCTTGAACTCATGAAAATCATGAGTTAAAATATCTAGTTTAGTTTCAATGGTTTCCATTCTAGAATTTAATTGCTGAAAATTAAATTCTAAAAAGGATTGGAGAGAAAAGAAATCAACATTAACTGAATATGCTTGAAGGGATATACCTGTTGAAGATTGAGGTGCACAATCGAGTTTAGTAGAAGTAGTGCCCACTGGAGGTGTTGGATTAGTAGGTGAAATGTGAGGCGAGTTTGTAAGCTTTTGAGTAAAAGAATTGACTTCTGTTATTGCATTATTATAAAAAGGCAAAGGTGAGATCAGCTTATTTTCAGAATTAGCATATCTAAGAGAACCACCTTATTATCCATGATGTCCATCACCACCCAAGTAACCATTCTGTCCATCTTGTCTTTGACCAAGTCCAATATTCTGATCATCGATTTGAACAAAAACCCTTTTGGTGTTGTGGAGGAGACTGATGACTTGCTGTATGTAAGTCTGAATTTACAACCCATTCACCATCACCAATAGGAGTATACCGCGTATGCTTGAGTGTAGATTCATTTATCACATCATATCTTATTGGTTTGATAGGTGATTCTCTTCTCAAATCAATGTTGAAATTTTGAAATAGTCTTATTAAATACATAGCATAAGGCAAACTTTTATTTCCTCTCTTTTTTGTAACAACATGTAAGATAACATCACACTAGCAATGTTATAGGGCTTGTTTTTCACAATTGCCCACATTAATTCCAAATTATCAACTGTAACAATATCATATCCTCCCCCTCTAGGTAGAAAACAATGTGCAACGACCAAATGTAGCAATTTATAATCTAGTTTGAAAAATTTTTTGTTTGTAAAATTGCATTGTTGTTAACTTAACGACTCATTCTGTGTAAAATAGAAAATAATCTCCTCAAAATCAATGTTTTCATACGAACCAGTGGCATGAATTGGTAAAAGCATAACCTAGCAAACTCTTGTTCTGTGAAACTAACTTCGACTCCTCGAAAAAGGATGTGTAAGTAGTGCCTTCCAATGCTAAGTTGAAATAAAAATGTTTCACAAGATCCGAATAGATATAAAAATCTTTCTTAAGAAATTCAAGAAGCCCATATTCTTTCAACTAATGCACAAATCCAAACATCTCTTTACCAAAAAATAAAAAATCCACCTTTTTTACTTTGGTAAATATTCGATGTGAAAATTTACCTACATAAGTATCTTTTTTAGACGGGTGGCAAAATTTTGAAACTTTTGATAAGGTGGCAGCATTTTTTGTATAGTGGGACATTTGAGCAGCTTGACGAGACAGATGTCTAGAACCCGCAGTATTACCTTGCATGAAGTTTTGCGGGATAGACATGCGTGATGTAGCACAGGGAGAAGGGTTTAAGTTCATTGATGTAGGATGCCGGAACTTTGACGTCGACGAGTGGATGGAGGATCCGAGGGTGTTGAATATGCCTTCCACTTTCCTTTTTCCTCATAAGAGTGTTTTTTTTTCTGCCTGCGCACCACCTTTCTGAGCCATCACAGTGAATACAAAACAAAAGTGAATGGATTTGTGAGATGATTTTTTTTGTGGAATGTAGCAAACGGTAGAAAGAGAGAAAAACAAAAGAAACAGAATTTTTGAAACTTGGTTGGGAAGTTAGGGATTTGATTTTCAAAAATCAAAATACCCGAATTATGGAGGCTAGAAGGATTCTATAAGAAGTAGTTGAGAATTTTAGGGCTGCAGAGCCATAGGTTTTCAAGAGATGTGTGCAGGTAGGAGACGTGAAGGATGACTTGAAGATGGAGAGTCGTAGGTAAGTTTCATGACAAGTGTTCTTTTTCACTTAAAATTGTGGGATTTGACAAGTCTGCATGTTGTTTGGTTTGATTGGTTGATTTCGACTTTTTTTATATAACAATACTTATTGATTTTTTTTGAAAGTCTTTGGTTTTCACGTCGTTTTCAATGTTGTTTATTTTCAATGTTGAAAGCCTTTGATTTCAACGTTTTTTTAAAGATTTCATTACTTTTGCTGTTTTGTTGTTTCTTTTTTTAAAAACAGATTCCATGCATGCATTACTTTTAGGTTTAGTCGTTCCTTTTTTTTGTTTTCTGTTTTAACGGTTTTGTTTTTTTTGTTTTTTTAACGAGTTTTTCCTTTGTTGTTTTAACGGTTTTGGTTTTTTCATTTTTTTAACGAGTTTTTTTTTGTTTTGTTTTAACGGTTTTGGTTTTTTAACGAGGTTTTTTTCCAGTTTTTTTAAAACTCTTATTAAATAGTTTTATGTTTTATGTTTTTATTTTTATTTTAACGATTTTATTGCTGTTTTTTTAACGTTGCTTTTTGAATTTTTAATGTTCTGTTTTTCTTTTCTTTTTCTTTTTTTACTTTTTTAAAAACTGTTTTATTAAAATGTTTTACCTTGATTTGCCATTGGCTTTTGTTTTGACCGGTCTTGAGTTTTGTGTTTTTTTAGAACCGTTGTTTTGGTTTGACCATTGCTCTTTTTTTGGTTCTTTTTTAAAAAAAACATTGCTTCGGTTTGATTCTTTGTTTTTAACGGTTTTTTATGTTTTATTTGTTTTTATTAGATCTATTGAAAAAATACTTATTTGAATGATTTTATTGTACAAAAAAATTTATTAAAACAATTTGGTCTTAAAAAATTAATTTTGTTAAAAATATTTACATAAATGCATATTTCAAGAAAAAGAATCGATTACACCTAATTCCCTTATTATGTGAAATTTTTTTCAGAAGGAAGTGGTTTTGTAAAAATATCTGCCAGTTGATCTTCTATGGGAATAAATTCAATAGAAATTTCTTTTTGTAATACATGATCCCTTAAAAAATGATGTCTTACCTCAATATGTTTAGTGCGTGAATGTTGTACAAGATTTTTAGATAAATTTATTGCACTCGCGTTGTCAAATCTAATTGAAACTTTTATATATGACAACCCATAATCACACAATTTTTGTTTCATCCACAAAATTTGAGCACAACAACTAACACATGCAACATATTCAACCTCTGCAGTTGATAATGCAATTGAGCTTTGTTTCCTAGAGTACCATGATATAATCATACCACCCAAAAATTGACATGTACCACTTGTACTTTTTTTATCCACTTTATAATTTGTAAAATCAGCATCTGAATATCCAATCAATATAAAGTGGATTCTCTAGGATACCAAATGCTCAAGGTGGGTATTGTTGGTCTTGAGTTTGTGGCAAAACTCAAGAGGGGAGGGGTGAATTGGGTTCTTGAAAAATTCTTTCGTAATTGGAAAACTTAACCCCTTGAGAGTTTTAATTCCCTCGAATGAAAAACGTGAAATGTAAGAGCAATAAGCAATAAACAATAAACTTAAGAAATTATAGTGGTTCGGGACAACCCTCTCTACTCCACTCCTCCAAGAACACACCTTAGTATCTTGGGTTTCACTAAACAGAATAGCAATACAATAGAGCCATTGCTTTCTTTTAGATTTCGGCACTAGGGGGTCTTATACAAACTTAGCACAAGTAGGTGATGAGTTACACTCTAATCACACACTATATTTTGTCTTCACTTGGTCTTAGTCTCTAATACTAAACCAAGTGCAACACAAATGATTAATAAATAAAAAATTATACTACACTTTACAGTTGTGTAGAGACAGAATCTTACACAGAGAAGAACTTGTAGAAGAAGTTGATGATGAAGCGGTTCAGCACTTAGCAGCTCGTCACTGAGTTCTTCTTAAAAACTTTATTTTAAATCATATAAATACTGAGAATAAGATGTTGAACTCAATCGATGTTGTTTCTCTACCCTCTCTCATTCATTTGAAGTGTCTTAAATAAGGGAGAGTAAATTCGAACGTTTAGAGGTAGGTGGCGCGCATTTAATGCGCTAACATTCGAATTTTTTTTACCGTTGTGATTCAAGTCGCACTTGGAGTCGACTTGGTTTGCGACTTCATTCAAGTCGCAGGCTGGAGTCGATTTCATATGCGACTTCGGTCTTCACTCTTCAGCTAAGTTCCAGACTTGGTCTCATACTTGACCCAAGTCTCATGTGGAGTAGACTTGACCCAAGTCGCATGTGGAGTCGACTTGGGTTGTGACTTCACCAGCTATCTGATTTTTTGAAGCTTTGACACAATGTGATCTTCTTTGTTTATTTGTCTTTCCTTGTTTCTTCATGATTCATGAGTATAAATCTTAATTTGTATTTGAGTTCTATTCATTCTTCTTGAATTTTGAACTTGGTCAATATTTCTTGAGTATTCGATAAGAACTTTATGTAACTTTGGTTCAATCTTGTCATTATTTCATAATTTGGACATCATCTTTCTAACCAAAGTGTGCAGGAACATCTTGATTTTCAACTTCTGTCAAGTCGAAAGTCTAAGTCGACTTTAGGTGCGACTTCACCCAAGTCACATGACAAGGTCGACTTGGAATGCGACTGGACATTGGTAGTTTCTTCTTTAATCTCTGAAGATATCCTAAGTCATAGATGGAGTCGACTTGAGGTTGCGACTTCATCTAAGTCGCAAGCGAAGTCGACTTCAGTTGTGACTTCGTCTACTCAGGTGTCTAACTCTCAGTGCTGTCGAAAAATAGGCCCTCGAAGTCGATACTAAAGTCGACTTCGGTATCGACTTCACCTAAGTCGATGTCTGAATCGACTTGGCATGTGACTTGGCCTGCCAAGCTTTTAATCTTTGAATATTGTAAATCTTGAAATCACTTAACACCACATTAGTACCTTGATAATTCTCAAATTGAGTTATTAATCATCAAAACATGGATTGTGCTTGTTAGGCCCATATGAAACTGATAAAAGAAAGAAATAATAACACAAAGAGTAATCTAAGAAGGAACAGGATAAATTTCATACACCACAAAAATAATCCAAAAAAGACACTGCAAATTATAGTGGTTCGGTTAATACATCTACTCCACTCTCCAAGTCAACGCCTTAACTCGGATTTCCACTAGTCAGCTTAGAACTCGAATTACAGTGGTACGATCTCAATCGTCTTCTAGATTACACAAACGGCTCCAGGTGGCACATGAAGTTTTCCACAAATCACAATGAAAGCTTTCCTCTTGAATTAGACAACCTCTAATTCAAGATAAAATAAATAAAAATAAAATAAAGCTTACAACTAATTTAATAGCACAGAAGCACAGAGATAAAACTTTTAGTAGGATGGTCACGACGATCTTTAATATGTTGCTTTCGACAGATGGACAGAGGATCATAGATCTGCACTTTTGAAAATATTCTATCTGAATCTTCTTTTTAGTTGAAATTGATTGTCTATTTATAGCTTTTAACATTCAATCACCAATAGAGATTTTCTCCACCAAATCCGCGACCAATCGGATTATTCTCAACAACCTGTAACAACTTAACAAATAAAAACCGCCAAGAGAGATTTTCTCCACCAAATCCACAACCAATCGGATTTTTCTCAACAACCTGTAACAACCCAGGACAACTCCTCAAACTAGCCACGTCATCATCCAATCACCTATCCATTGATCTTGCTAAACAAACTATTAAAGTTTCAACACAAAAACTGTTGAAGTTTCAAACCAAAACAGTTAAAGTTTAAAACTAAATCAGTTGAAGTTTGAAACTAAATCAGTTGAAGTTGCAAATCAAAATTGCTAAAGTTTTATAGCAAAACATCGACAGATTCATAACACAATTCAACGCTAGCTTGTTACAATCATTCATCACGAATCAAATACAAGCAACACATTTCAAGCATTAGATTATTAACTTGTCTATCATCAAAACAATATAAGTCAACAGTGCTTAATTTGCCACATGTTTACAATAGGTGTATCAACACAGTATTTAAATATATGTTTAACATCACTCATGTGTGATTCTATTGGATTTGACTGAAAACGTGCACACATACAAACACTAAACAAAATATCAAGTCGACTAGCAGTTAAATACAAAAGTGAACCGATCATGTTTCTATATAATATTTGATCTACTGGTTTACTTGATTCATCTTTATCCATTTTTATGCTTACACTCATGGGGGTTGCAATATGCTTTACATTTTTTATTTTAAACTTTTTCAACATTTTCTTGACATATTTTGTTCGAAAGATAAAAATATTTTCTTTTGTTTGTTTTACTTGAAGTCCCAAAAAGAAAGTAAGCTCACCCATCATGCTCATTTTGAACTCACTCTGCATCAATTTTTCAAAGTTCTTGCAATACAACTCATTAGTAGACCCAAAAATAATATCATTCACATAAATCTGTACAATCAAAATGTCTTTGTGAATATTTTTTATAAATAAAATAGTATCAACCTTGCCTCTTTTGAATTTTTTCTCTAGCAAAAACTCACTAAGTCTATCATACCAATCTCTTGGAGTTTGTCTTAATCCATAGAGAGTCTTCGATAATTTGAACACATAATCAGGGTGTTCATGGTCTTCAAAACCTAGTGGTTATTTTACATAAACTTCTTCATTTATCAAACCATTTAAGAATGTATTTTTTACATCCATTTGAAAAAGTTTAAACTTTCTAAATGATGCAAATGCAAGTAATATTCTAATGGCTTCATGTCTAGCTAAAGGTGCAAAAGTCTTATCAAAATCAATACCCTCTTCTTGAGAGTAATCTTGTGCAACTAAATGTGCTTTATTTCTAACAATGATCATAAACTCGTCAAGTTTGTTTCTAAAAATCTATTTTTTACCAATAATTGGATGATCATCAGGTTTAGGCACAAGTGTCTACACATTATTTCTTTTAAATTGATCAAGTTCTTCTTGCATAACAATTATCCAATTTTCATCAGATATTGCTTCATCAACTTTTTTAAGTTCAATATGAGAAATAAAAGCATAATGACCCAAGACATGTTGAAGTGAATTTCGAGTTTTGACTTTATCATAAACATCGCCAATAACCAGATTAAGTGGGTGATTCTTATGTATTCGCAGATTTAAAGGCTTTTAGAGAACATTACCTGCACTTACCATTTCTTTATCTCTCAATATTTTCTGTAATGTTTTCTTCTTTATCTGAAAAAAAACTTTCTCAGCCTGGTGTTAAATTCATCAAAGGTGACATGTATTGACTCTTCAACTGTGCAAGTTTTCTTATTATAAACTTTGTATGTTTTGCTGGAAGAAGAATAACCAAGAAAAATATCTTCATCACTTTTATAATCAAATTAATCAATGTCATCTTTTCCATTATTTAGTACAAAGCATTTACAACGAAAAGTATAAAAATATACAATGTTTAGCTTTCGACCTTTCCACAATTCATATGGAGTTTTTTTTAATATTGGACGAATATAAACACGATTTATAATAAAATATGCAGTGTTTACTGCTTCAGCCCAATAACTTTGTGACAAATCAGCATCGATTAACATTGTTCTAGCCATTTCAATCAATGTTCTATTCTTTCGATCAACAACTCCATTTTGTTGTGGTGTTCTAGGAGCTAAGAAGTTATGATTTATTCCAAAACTATCACAAAATTTTGCAAAATGCTAATTGTCAAATTCTCTTACATGTTCACTTCAAATATTTTCAATCTACGTTCATTTTGAATTTTGTGATAAAATTTTTGAAATAAATTAAAGCATTCATCCTTGCTTTCTAAGAACAATACCATATATATCTTGAAAAGTCATCGACAATAACATAGACATAATGTTTTCCGGTCAAACTTCTAGTCCGTGTAGGTCCAAATAAATCCATATGCAGTAACTGCAGAGGTTCTGTTGTTAACACAATATTTTTGATTTGAAAGAAACCTTCTTTTGTTTACCAAATTGACAAATATCACAAATATATTTTAAATTAATTTTTGAGTTTGGTAAACTATCAACAAGATTAGACCTTTGTAGTTTCTTTAATATGTGAAGGTTTGCATGTCCTAATCTTCTATGCCAAATCAGAATCTCACCATCTATTGCAGATAAGCATTTTATATGGTTTACACTAAGATTTAGAATATACACATTTTCATTCTTTTTTACACGACAAATATTATTTTTCTATATTATCACGAACTATACACATATCGGAATTAAACACAACTTTAAGGTCTTTATCACAGAATTGATAATACTTAAGAGATCGTGTTTAAGCCCTTCTACATAAAACACATCATTTATTTCAATATCTCCGCAACTTATCGTAGCCGTACCTTTGATGAAACCTTTATTGTTGTATTCAAAAGTAACCTTATCTTTATTTTGCATTTCTAAGAACTAGAATGCATTTTTATTTCCAGTCATATGATGTGAACAACCAATATCTATATACCATCTTATTTGGGAAGTTGACTTCATATATTCCTGCAAAACAAATTTTTTTAATGTTTTAATACCCATTTCATGGGTCCAAATTGGTTAGTATCATTATTATATATTTTAGGTTTCCAAACTAATTTTGCTCTAAACGTCTACAGTTTTCTAACTAGGCAAATATATGGAAAAGTCCAAAATTATAACAAAAATTGCAAATTTCATTTTGATTTCTAAAAATTTTATTAGACTTTCTATTATTTACTTTTTTATTTTATTTTATTTTTAAAATTTTCGTTTTCCTCAATAAGAAATTTTATTTGCATTTGCAAATTTATATTTTTTCTTTTTCACATCTGAGATTAATTTTTAATTTTATATATTTATCTGACAAAGTAGTAAATTATGCAACTAGTTAAGCATATTCTTGTTCTAATTGATCAGCTGTATAATTTACTTCAGAATGTTTAGATTCATCTTAATGATCTGCCATAAATCTTAAATGTGATGCAAGATTCGCTTGATCATCATTAGATACTGAAGTGACTGATAGTGAAGTATCGCTATCACACTATACCCCATAGCTTTGATTTTTTCTTTTGTTGAAATCTTTCTTTTCAATAGGAGATGGACATGTGTTCTTAAGATATCCAAAACCTTGATAGTTATAACACCTTACTTTGTCTCCTTCTCTTTTTCTCAAAATATTTCCTTCAGTCCTTCTATTCTCTTTTCTTTTCAGGTCGTCATTGTATCCTTCTAACGGCTATATAGTTGTTGTTGTTGTTGTTGTCGTTTTCTCGATTTCGAGTGATGAAACATTTTATCTTTTTTTTTCAACATAGCAATGTCTTCATCTTCGTCGCCTGCATTTTCATCAGAATGATCAAAGGAAACTTTAAGACCAATTACCTTCTTACCTTTTGGATCATTATCATCATTTTTCTTCATAATGATCTAATATGTCATAAGGGAGCCTATTAATTGATCTACAAATATGGTTGTTAAATCCTTGGCCTCCTCTATGGCTGTAACCTTTGCAGTCCGAGAAGAAGGAAGTGATCTCAATATCTTCTTTACTTGTTCCTTTGCCTTAATAGACTTACCAAGTGCTTTCAAGGCATTAATTATGTTGGTGAATTGGCAAAATATTTCATTAATAGATTTATTATATTTCATCATAAAAAGTTCATAATCATGCATCAACGTATTTATCTTGGACTCCTTAACTTGAGAAGTACCCTTATATGTTACCGTGAGTGTATCCCAAAGTTCTTTGGCCATGACACAAGCAGATACCCTATTAAATTCATATGGGCAAAGTGCACAATATAAAATATTTAGAGCTCTGGCATTTAAATGCGCTTGTTCATTTTGTTGTTCATTAGGTTTAGTTATATCATCTCCAGGTAAAATAACACATTTATGAACAGCATTCCAAAGTTTTAAATCCTGACCCATGATAAAGATCTGCATTCTGCGTTTTCAATATCCATAATTTATGCCATCAAAATATGGTGGTCTGGTTATGGAATGACCTTCACCATATCCAATCTCCACTTTCTTCTCAGTTGTCATGATCTCTTTAGAGTAATTCAAATACCGCTCTGATACCAATTGTTAGGCCCATATGAAACTGAAAAAATAAATGAATAATAGCACAAAGAGTGATCCAAGAAAAAACAGGATAAATTTCACACACCACAAAAATAATCCAAAGAAGACACCATAAATTATAGTGGTTCGGTTAACACATCTACTTCACTCTCAAAGTCAACGCCTTGACTCAAGTTTCCACTAGTTAACTTAGAACTCAAGTTACAGTAGTACGATTTCAATTGCCTTTTGGATTACACAAATGGCTCTAGGTAGCGCATGAAGTTTTTCACAAATCACAATGAAAGTTTTTCTCTTGAATTAGACAGTCTTTAATTCAAGGTAAAATAAATAAAAATAAAATAATGCTTACAACCAATTTAACAACACAGAAGCACGGAGATAGAGCTTTTAATAGGATGATCACGACGATCTTCAATATGTTGCTTTTGACAGATTGACAGAAGATTATAGAGAATGCCTTGAGACAGATCTACACTTTTGAAAATATTCTATTTAAATTGAATTTTCAGTTGAAATTCATTGTCTATTTATAGCTTTTAACATCCAATCATCAAGAGAGATTTTCTCCACAAAATCCGCAACCAATCGGATTTTTTTCAACAACCTATAACAACTTAACAAACCGAAACTACCAAGAGAGATTTTCTCTACCAAATCCGCAACCAATCGGATTTTTCTCAACAACTTGTAACAACTTAACAAACCGAAACCGCCAAGAGAGATTTCCTCCACTAAATCCGCAATTAATCAAATTTTTCTCAACAACTCGTAACAATTTAACAACCCAAGACAGCTCCTCAAACTATCCGATTTGTCATGTCATCATCCAATCATCTATCCATTGATCTTGCTAAACAAATTGTCAAAGTTTCAACACAAAAACTATTAAAATTTCAAACAAAAATAGTCAAAGTTTGAAACTAAATGAGTTGAAGTTTGAAATTGAATCAATTGAAGTTGCGAGCCAAAACTGCTGAAGTTTTATAGCAAAACATCGACAAATTCACAACACAATTCAATGATAACTTGTTACAACCATTCATCACGAACCAAATACAAATAAAACATTTCAAGCATTAAATTCTTAACTTGTCTATTATCAAAACACTATAACTCAACAGTTTGTTTTTGACATTTTTAGCAAGACTAATGCTTCAAGTACCTAACTATAAGCTACATTATGTTTAATCTCAGGCTGATGTTGTATATTCTAGGTATAAGTCATGTTAGCTTTAGGTTATAGTTATTCGAGGTTGATGTATATGTGAGATGTGATGTATACTATATGATTAGTTTCAAGATATATTTGTATATTGGGATTGTGTGTCATGGATTTATGGTTTGTTGAGACCTTAATTAACGTATTTATGAATTATAAATATGTATTTTACTTCTGTTGAGATGCAAATGTTGTAAATAATTGTAGTTTAATTGGTTTTTGCTATGATAGGTCTAATTGAGAATTAATTGTGAGAATTGCCACAAGTGGAAATATATATGTGATTCTTTACTTTCAAAACTATGGTAGATCCTAAGGAGATGCTGTCGGATCTTTGTCATAGTGACTATTGGACCAAGATGAAGCCTTAGGACAACAATTGTCACAGGCTATCGGAGTACCTAATAGCTAATACCCAAGATTAATAATAATGGGAAGAATAGTTGTTATTGCCAAGGCAATAACAGTCATCTTACTTAAGTATATCCAAGAAGGTTAATATATATGTATCCAACTTTTAAAATTTATACATATGAGAGTATCTATCTCAAAATAAATCAAAAAATCTAGATGGCGAATTGTGTCATTTTATTTACTCGTTCCAGCTATACCACCATCCTTTTGATGATTTACACTCGTGAGTTTGCCATCTAAAATAAGAATAAGACAAAGTGAGTTCGAGCAAACTCGGTAAGTAAAGTATGTAAACATAAAAGTAATAAAACTTAAGTAAACAATATGTATATGGGTCAATAGGCGTAGTTTATATTACAAATCCAAATCAACCTTAAATTCGTATAAACTACATTCATGCTTAAGCATGCATCAATGTATCATACACATTGCACTTCTCAAATCAATCTAATAAAGGTCCAAAATTCAATAGGGAGGTTCAGTATCTCGCTCAAATTTCAACCATTTGTACAACCGGATGACCCAAACTGCATAGCATAAGTGGCCAACTTTGTCTAGCACCATTGGCTAACCCAACACAACACAAGTAGACCGATAAATACTTTTATTCAATTTAGAGGTGTAATTGATACCTTGCTGCGATCATCACACAACCACAGCCTTGCCGCACTACATTATTAAACAGCTCCGCCCTCAACCATTCCATTAAGGACAACTAGTTCTACGAACCAATTCACAATATTAATTAACCCAATCATAGGGTTAAACAAGCCAAGTTTGATCCAATGTCACTTAAGCTATAACACCTCAATCTTCTAATGGAAATGTCACAACGGTCATTACCGATGGTCCATAAAACACTGTCAAATCCATATTAACAGTCATAAATCATGAATATGCTAGCATCCAAAGTGACACATGTCAATGTCATAATAAACAATGCTACCAAATAAAATGATGAAACCAAAATTATCATCGACTATCAAATCAATAAAATATCTAAAAATATACATCGACATCCAAAACGAACATGCCCATAACAATACATTATAGTATAAAATCAAAAAGATAAAAAAGAGCTCAACTTATCTCATGTAAACTCTATTTATTTCTCGTATCGAAATACTCTTTTATTTACAAATTACTTCATTAGGAAAATGACACTTCCCTAATCAATATTTAAAGTTTCATTCTTAATCATGATTTAATATAATATTTTATTCTAACACATGTGAATACTCGTATAAACCTCAATCTAATAATTTACTCAAAATACGAGTTCCAATATAGCTTAAATGATTTCCCCTCCGTAATTATCAAATCTCACTTCCCAAATTAATAAAGTTAAACATCAAATCATATTTGGGCACTCTTGAAATTTCCAAATTATTTTTTAAATTTTAAATTTACATTTTTTATATTATCTATAATTATATTCTTATTAAATTAATCAATATTTATCTTTAAATATCATTTTCGTATTATTAAATATCAATTAATAATTAATTCAAATTTGAAATTTAATATGAATACATGTGAGTCTTTAGTTGATTGCACTAAATTTCAACAGTATATTCTTATTTAATTTAATTTCTGAATTATTCAAATATTTTATAAAAAAATTTATATGTATTAAGTTAATAATTAAATATCTTAACTAATCATGTCATTTTTATAATTATTATTTGAGTTTAAAATTTTATTTTAATTATTTCCCAATCTACTCATAACTGCTAAAATTAAATACAATGAGTTCTCTTGATTTTTCTTTATGATCAAATAAAAGATTTTGATTCTAAATTTTTTATTATAAATAAATAATTACATTTATTAATAAAATAAAATAATTTAGTATAAAATATTTATTATTTATATTTGTTTATATATTTTGATTCTACTAACTAGGAGCATGTATTTAGGATTGGTCTAGATCACGTCATTTTTTACCCCCAATTTATCTTATTTAAACATTAATTCTTATATTTTCTTAGTGATATCAATATGTTATTTACATTATAGAAAATTTTTAGGTCCAAATTAATCTTGTAAAAATTATTAAAAATTATTAAAGACAACTATTTTTGGCCTTTATTTACCATGTTTAGGCTGATTTTTATGATTTTTAATTCATAATTTACAAAATATTTTAACACTAAGTTTTGGTTGTTGATTAATGGATATAACATGAGTCATCCAAATAAATTTCGCATGCTAAAAATACTTCATTTACTATTTGTAAGCTCAGAAGTTATTTCAAATGCTAATCTACTCCACTAATCAAGGTTCTAATCATAGTTATAATATGTAAATTAAAGCATATCATTTATAAAGTTTTGATCTAATAGTTTAGATCATCACAATACCTTATATTAAATTTTTATCGGTCCATAGTCACAAGTTTTAATAATAAATTTATTAAAGTTATAGAATTAAAAATTCTCAAATTTAACCATCCACCAAAGTATTCACATGTCCTTCCTTATCTCTTGAAGAAAATTAAATTCTACGCTCATGTAATAATTTGAATTATCTAGATTACACAGTTAGTTTTGGATTAAATGGTTGATACCATCATATGTGTGATATATTCTTAATAAAAATTTGTACAAAACTTATCTTAAATAAAATAAAAACAAAAATTAAATACTAACCCAACCAATGGAAATGATCAACGATGTAAATAGGCCATCAACAATCCTGTTAAATAATTTTTCTTCCTTCTCTACACTGATCCTTGCTCCCTTCCTTCAATTTTTCTTCGTCAAACTCATTTAATTAAAGGGCCCTGATACTGTGCACCCGAGTGCACTTAGCTTCAACGTACTTTGTGCAAAAATTGATTTTTTAATTTTTTTAATTTTTTTATAAACTATTAATCTAAGTGTATTTAACATGTATATGAAGTTTTATCATTTTTAGAGATTTATAAATATTTTTGAATTTTTCAAAATCAGTGGCATCTTTATAATTTTCAAATTAAAATGCAACTAATTTTAAAAAATTCAAAAAATATCTACAAATCTTCAAATAATGGTAAAACTTGATATACATATTGAATACACTTAGATTAATAGTTATATAAAAAAATTTAAAATTAAAAAACAAGTTAAATACACCCGATTGCAAAAAGGCTAAGTGCACCCCGGTGTATTTAGTCCCTCTCATTAAATAAATGGGTAGAGATATGCATGAGGTGGGTGGTAATTTCTTGGTGATTTTTGTGCCAATATGTTATTATTTATAATAATTGACTTTTTGCACACCCTTTTACACGTTACTTTCTATTAATAACTATGTAACACAAATTAGCATTTTACAATTATATATTTTTCTGTAAACTAAAAATGATTAGTCCCCTGTTACTTGAATGAAGATAATAAAATAAATAAAAATCAGACATTGATCTCTATTTTAAAGAGAATTGTTCTCGCCATTGAGGCATCGGTCCAACATGTGAATAGTGTGAATTTAAATATTATATATTTTGAAACTTTCATTAGTGGAGATGTTCAACCTAAAACTGTAAAAAAAAATTAACATGATCATATTTTAGGTGTTTTTCAATTACATCTTTTAAGTTCTACATTCATACCAAAATCCAAAATCAAAATCCGAAATATTCATTACATCTTTACAAATGTTGCATTCATATTAAAATTCAAAATAATGAGGGTTGACAAGTTCTTAAAAATATATTATATATAATTTTAGTTTTATTAATTGCATTATAGATAAAGTTTAATATTATAATATAAAATTTGATCATTTATCTGAGTTTTGATAATTAAACTTATTAAAATATTCACATTTGAATTAATATGAGTTTTATACCATCCTAATTCTTTGTTATACTATATTTTTTTGTTGAACATAATGTATAGACTTGATTTGCAAAATAAGTAGTTAATGTTAATTTTCAAGAAAGAATTATAAAATTTGAAGCTTTCGTCTAAATATTAGGAAAAGTTCCTCTTATATCTAAAATATTTACCCAATATTCCTTTTGTACCCATAACATTTCAGAAATTCTCCGGTAACCCATAACATTTCACCTATAATTCCTTTGATACTCCTACTATCACTCTTACAATTAAGGGACATCAATTCCATAGGCAAATGAAGATTTCACCCCAACAACCTTTGGAACCTGAGAATTGCATGTGCATCATCCTCGATGTACTGTGGAGCACCAAATCACATGCTCTTCTTCCTAGCAGACACCAATCATGGTTGTCGTCCATGGATTATGTAACGACGACCACAACCACAACTGCAATAGCCACCGAAACCGCAACATGCTTCATCTGCCCTAGCTCTAAGACATCTTTATCACCACACTACTCCCTAAGATCAACTAGATTTGATTGTCAATCAAGAGCTATGAAAGCCATCAGCTAAATCAAAATTCCCTTGTTGACAATTGGTCATAGTCAATCAGATCTAACCCTCATCCCAAGTTAATCGCAATCGTCCCATCTCCACCTTTGTCTTCATCAACCTAATCGCTATAGGCCTCTTCATCCAAAGCAGTGACGACCACCTTCTTTGGTCTACCCCATTGCTATGTGCGGCTTCAACGATGTTACACTCTCAAAAGGCTAGAACCCTGAGCTGCTGCATAGATCCAACAACCCTCTTTGGTCAAGCTTCAATCATCCAACGGATATGATCATGCTCAGGTAGCTTTTGTGTCCCGGAACAGAGCTCTCTAACTCCATTTCCTCCAATGGCTTAACGACAGTACCAACGACTGTCAATGGATTCTCTAGCATTAAAAAAACTCGAACAATATCATTGGCTATCTCCTGATCAATTGCACTAGTTTATATCTATTTGGAGGTTGTGTTTTTTTGTTGGTGCTTTTGGCAATGAGGTTTCTCTGGTGGAGGTGATCGAGGGCATTAAATCTAGCAATAAAGGCTTTTATGGGGATGCATGCTGACAAAAACATGCATAAGATGACATTCGATAGCTATCTATACAAGCGAGCAGTGCCCGAGAATCTAGCAGGTCCCAATCACGAATGGTAGTGAGAAACTCATCAATGGTTTAGAGGAGGCGGCGAAGTTGGCGACATTAGACTAGATAGGACGGCCGGAGAAGATGAAGAAGGAGATGTGACATTCAAGGGATTTAACTATTTAGAGTTTCTGGCAATAGATTGGACAATAGTGGAATGCAGATTTCAACGAACAAAGGAATTACAACTAGCTTTGGGCAATTTCGAAATTAATAAAAAAATATGTGTATCCATTAGGTCCATTAGCCCTACTTGACAAAATTTAACGGTAGAGGCATTGAAGGAATTATGAGTGAAATATTGTAAATATCAGAGAAATTTTTGAAATATTGTGGGTACGAAAGAAATATCGAGTAAATGTTATGCAGTACGAGAAGAATTTTCTCCAAAAACTAAAATAATCCTTTCCTCTACACTTGCAAAAATGCAAGTTTTTATGTGAATGGAGAATATTAGAATATCACTCCAACCGAACTCCCCTCCTGTCGAAATCAAACCAGGCACCTTAATGTTGGTTGATTTTTTATTAAGAAAATAACCAAAAGCTTAACAACTCCATACTTTGTTTTCATGGAACTTTTTTCTACATACCTCTTTTTATTTCCTAATATTTTGATAATGATAGAAAATCTATCTTGTCTATTATATTTAATATCATTTATATTATTATTAAAATCATTTAATTTGTCTAGTGTTTCTATGCATGGGTCTAACCTATAAATTTATGAAATCAAAATAGAAATAATTAAATATTTAAATACTAATTTTAAAGTCGTATTTTTAATATTTAAACTATCTAAAATATTGTTACTATATGAATAAATCATCCTATGAAGTATTATATTCTCATTCATATAAATGAATCTAACCATTTTTTATAATTTACACGAGAAAATATATTTGTGGCGAATATGGCAATGGACAGATTTGATTTGTATGGAACTAGTCTCTAACTAAAGAAATTATATTAATTATAAAAAAAAATGATGTTAAATACAATAAATGCTAATATCAAAAAATATATAATAAATGAAGGGGATTCCCCATCAAGTATTGAAACATTAAAAAAGAAAAGGGATATATTACATAAAAGCCGGATTGTTTATGACTTGGATGAGATGATGATAGGACGAGGATGTGGATAAAAAATGTTATTATGTATTGAAAATGAGTAAAATTGCATAGAAAATGAAAAAATTGCATAAAAAATAAAAATGTATCTATTATTTTTTAGAAATAAACAAAATATTTTTAGGAAATAAAAAAATTTCATCTGGTAATAGACGGGAATCATCATGAGCAAGTAATCCAGGAATTAGTGCTCGGACTCGCTTCTCTTTGACAATGTGGATGGGTTATTACAACAGCGAAAGCTGAGATTTTGTTTTCAAGGATGATCCTTTGAGCTTTGAAAACTATTCGATTCAAGCATGTAACACAGTGGAAATTAAGTTGCTCACGATCTTGCTAATTATGCCGCTAGGACGGGACTTACGAATGGTGAGGCAAACCACCTTATTGTACTGTGGGTAGGGTTTATAATCAGAAAACAAGAAAGAAAAAAGCGATTTATTGCGATGGCTGATCATTTCCCACAAATGGGGTTTTTTGTAAAATAAATCCTCTGACTTTGGCTACTTGCATTTTAAGCTCTGGATTTGGCTTGTTTGCATTTTTAGAGCATGGCTGCTTGGTTTTTTTTTATTTTCTACCTAAATGAAAGCTACAACAGATTCAATAGGATTGAAGCAGAGAATTGCTGCCATGCTTTTCAACAGTTGCTTGCTTGTTTGATTAATGGGTGCTTGGAGAAGGTTGCCGAAAATTTTAATAGCTACTGCTTGGATTGGGTTTTAACTTAAAATTGAATTTCTGGTTATTGATTGGTGATGGCCGAATTTTTAGGAGATGGGCTGCAGTGACTAGCGGCAGAAATTGCAGGTTGATGGGTTTGATTAATGGAAATTGCCTAAATCAGAGGAAATGGGCAGAGGCTGCTGGCGGGTTTGGTTTGGGTGCAGCTGCTTGCAGTTGATGTCTGGCAGATGGGTGAGAACTGGGGCAAGGAGATGGAATTGGGGGAAGATGGGTTCCTGCTGCGAATTAGGAGAGTCGGTGTCGCTAATGGTGGGGTTTAATAGCTGGATTTTTTTAGCCATTGTCTTGTATTTAGTTGTTGGCCAGTGATTGAAAGTGGGTTTTCTGTTGATGTTTCCAATTTGGAGCATTAAGCGGTCAGTCATGGAGTCAACAGCTGCTAATCCGGGTGACTAGCTGCAAATGCTGTTACCATGTTTTCATTGCTTGGATTTGGAGCTGGCCAGTCTGCGATTTGGGATTTCCATGCTCGCATGGCGGCAAGATGGATTTTGTGGCTGTCGATGAGATGAGAGAAAGGATAGGGAAGGGGGAGTTGGATGCGCTAATTGGGGTCGGTAGTTACTGCTTTCCGGTGGTGAGGGGCTACTATTGTTTGGAACAGAAGCCATGTCCACTGCCTCCCCATCAGCAGCTTCGGCAGCTAGAATCAAGCAACACTTGACCACCCAAACTGAGCATGTCGTCAATCGCAAGCAGCCTCCACCCAATCACCCAAAATTGCAGAGGAAAATAGCCATAATCATTCATCGACACCTGCAAATTAATTGCCTCATCCATGGAATATTTTAGCAAACCCATCCTTCCATAGACGATTAAAGCCCCAAGCACTACAGAAAAACCAACTAGCCATGAAATCAAAACCCATCTCAACGTTTCTAACCTTCTCTCATACAACAACAGTCTATCACCGGCAATAAAAAAACCGCAACACGCATTGGTAGCCCCCTCGAATTTCAACAGCAAAGCAGCATGAAGACGTGACCAGGAATTACGCAAATCCAAGCCAAGAATCTCCGGTGCATTGCCGCTATTGGTTCCGACAGCATCGTCTTCCACTTCCCCTGAATCTTCCTTATTTTTAGTGATCGTGGTAGCAACCAAAAATACTGAAATTCAATAGCCAATCACCGCCCTTTCGAATCTACTCGACCAACCATTTTTTAAAGCTACAGCTAGCCACTAAAGTTGCAGGCGGCGTTGGCATTCCTAGCAGCTGTGCACCCACCATCGCAGCCCAAGCAACATAGCAGCATGCCAAATCCAAAAATCAAACCGACTACCGATTAGCCAAAAGATGTCTTGCATCTTTGGCAATCACAATCACAACACTATTTTTAATCGTCACCCCAACAACTTTTAGCTGCAGACGCCGCCTAAACCCAATTGGGAATCTAGCAAGTAGTTGTTAAAAAATCGCGGTAACAGTTTTCTGCATCAATCATGAATAGACGGCCAACCAACTAAAGATTGGTAGCCATTAATCACGATCTGGCCGACAGCCCTTCAAACAGTCAAAAAGAAGAGAAGAAGAAGAAGAAGAACTGGATTAAAGACTTAAAGCTCATCCTTTTAATTTTTTTAACATCTGAGGTTATTTTTGACATTTCACACAACTTAACAGTTTTTTTAACTCCATTGCAAGTTAGGGCTTAAAATGCAAAAGACTAAAATTTTCAAGATTTAAAATGCAAACGTCTAAAGTTAAGGGTGTGTTTGGTTACACGCAAAACATGTCAATAAAAACTTTTCAATTAAAAACTTTTTACTCTCCATAGCTACCTTATTTTTTAATTATTTTTTCACATTTTCCTATATAAACAATCCTACTTTTTAATCATTTCCACATAAATACCCATACAACTACCCTATCTATTTTAACTTTAATCTCTTTATACCTCTTATTACCTCTATTATATCACATCATTTTTTATCAACTTGACAACTTCTACTCTAAAAAGTTTTACATCCAACCAAACGCACCCTAAAAGATTTACCATGCAAAAAACCCAGCAAATGGCAGCCATTTGCATCCAAGTACAAGCAATTTTTTTTCATTATAAAACTTTTATATTATATAATTCATAAATAAAAAATAGTATATAATTCATAAACAAGGTTTAGTGTTCTGGAGATGTATATATACTTACAGGGAACTGATTTCATGCACCCGGGTGCACTTAGCTTCAGTTCACTCGATGTGTATTTAACCTTTTTATTTTTAAAATTTTTTTATACGACTATTAATCTAAGTGTATTTAACATGTATATTAATTTTACCATTTTTAGAGATTTTTTGAATTTTTTTAAATCAATAACATTTTTAGTAACTTATACACTTAAATTAACAGTTGTGTAAAAAAATTTCAAAAAAAGGATATTTACACTCAAGTGTACCAAAGCGAAGTGCATCCGAGTGCATGAAATTAACATCCATATATGTATATGTATATGCATATATATATATATACATATATATTGACGGAGACATCCATATTTATATGTATTTTTGAATTTCAAATGCATTAGTAGCTGCTCCTACCTCATTCACCATTGGTGCCCGATTTTTGTATTCAATTGCCGGAGCTGTTGTCTTATGTGTGGAAATTGTTTGGTCTCCCCTTTCTGAATAGTGGGGAAAAATTGAAGGACCCTGGTTCAATGCACCCGGGTGTACTTTACCTTTTTTTTTACTTTTTTTATGAAAATGTTAACCTAAGTGTATTTAACATGTGTATAAATTTTTTTACCATTTTTAAAGATTTTTAGATACTTTTTTTCGAATTTTTTAAAATCAGTGGCGTTTTTAGTAATTTTGATTTTAAAAAATTCAAAAAAAATATCTAAAAATCTCCAAAAATGATATAAATTTATACACATGTTAAATACACTTAAATTAATAGTCGTGTAAAAAAATTTTCAACCCGAGTGCATTGAACCAGGGTCCAAAATTGAACGGACACTTGACTTGAGATATAATATAAAATAAGATAAGTTGTAAGAATTTTTGTACTTAATTTGTAATATGAGTTGAGATGTAATGTTATAATATTAATAAAAAATGATAAAATTTATTTTATAATTTACATACCCTTAGCATAATCGACTTATTAAAAATGAAAAAAAAAATTAAAATAGTATTTTTGTTCGTAGAAAATAATGACCCTTTTATTTCCCATTTTTGCATTATATTTGGGCATTATTAAATGAGGTATATTGTGCTTGCGGCTGTGTGCCATGCAGCTAATGTACCCGAAGTAGACCTGGGAAACTTCCCACATTGAGTCGCTGATTACCCACCCAACCGCAGCTGCCTCCTCGTTTTTCATGTATGCCGTAAATAAAACCACAAAAGTGCGTGGACGGTGTACCCATCTTCTGCTGACGGTAACACATCGCAGCATGTAACCAAAGGGCCGAGGGTTCGACCCTCGCCGCCCGCCGGCCCGCAAATTATGTAACTGAAAAAAACTATAAAAATACGAATTTCACTTGTACGCGTCCATTGTATCTCTGTTTTTATTTATATTCATAAACTTTTAAAACTTTCAAATATACCCATATTTTTAATTAAATTTTCACTTATACTCATGTCATTAGGGATTTGTTAAATAGGTTGTTTTAACTCTTGTAAAATGACTAATATGACCAATCTATAGTATAATTTAAGATTAATTTACTCAAAGTTGAATATTCTTATTTAAATAATATATGATTTTATAGTTGTAGAATTACCAAAAATCATTAAAATAAGAATTTTTAGCTATAAACTCATAATCAAAGATAAATATATTTGTCATTTTACAAAAAGCTAAAGACCTCTTTAACGAAACCCCGACGGCATAAGTGTAATTTTAGACAAAATACATATTACATTAAAAAAATTTCAAAGTTCGTGAATATAAGTGGAAATTGAAATAGAATTCATGGGTATATGCGAAATCAAACCCGCTTCTATATAATTAGATTACAAAGAAGTGGTTCCATGTAACCCTATTAAAATTTAAGATTTTGATACTTTATGGAAAATCTAATTCATTCGTTGTATTTAATGTCATTTGTTTCGTCGTATTGAACATCATTTGTTTCTTTATGAAACCATATTTTATTCAAACCCAATATGTGCCTAAGCCACGTTTGCTCGAAAATAGGTATACTCATCTGTAAATTAAGAAAAATGTTTATATTCACTCACATATATATATATATATATCAGAATTTAGTAATATTTTACAAAATTATTTATTCATATAATAATGATATTTTAGATGATTTAGAGGTTGAAAATATTATTTAAAATTTAATATTTAGTATTAAATTATTTTATTATATTTATTTTTCATGTTTGTAGATGGGACCCATCTACAGTGATATTAGACAACTGAAAATGTTTCTATGATAATATAAGTAATGCAAACATAATAGATGGAGTAGATTTTTCATCAACCATCTAGATATCTAAAATAAATGAAATTACATAGAAATGAGGTTTCATCCTGAAATTTAACTAGATATGAGCAATAGATGATCTAGCTTTAACTATAATACAACTCTATTTTTTTTGCTATTACTTCTAGTTTAAATTAATATTTTCTTTTTTTTGGTCAAACACAAACTATCCATTTTATCTTAATTATTTTTTAAATTATGATCTTTTACCTCGGATCATTCCTTTTCTACTGTGGTTTTCTATTATCCGGCTTGGGACCAGTAACTAGACGAAATCTCTTAATGTTATATGTATAGGAAATATTTTGGCGTAACTAATTACATCCGAGTTTTGTAAGTAAACTTGCGATTGGATTTAATAATAGTATTTCGATTGGATCAAAAACTAAATTATTATTTATTTTTTGTATGGTTGACTATGCTTGTATAAAGTACAAACCACCATAAGAAGAAATTCTAGGGGACCATAACAGTCCTGTTGCAGATCTGAGTTCTGATTAAAACACGCGACAAATGAAATTAGGAAACACAAGTTTTTATAATATAGGAAACGCGCAAAGTCAGGCAAATATTATTGGGATCTCAATTTGAGATGGTATGATATCCCCAACAGATTTGTTTGCGATTGGGTTTCAAATTGACTTTGTTATATTTGGGTTAAATGGACAACTACCAACCCATTGCCAATTATGTCCCTTCAAGATTATGAAAAAAGAATATTACTCACTTTTAAAAAATTTCGACTGCTAATTTGCTGTGGCCCATCAGAATTTCCAATTAAGATGATTTGTTTCACGTAGAAATGTTAAATAGATAAAAATAAACCAGGATTCTTCAATGAAACTCTTCTTTTACATAACTATTTTCATTTTAAATATTTTGATGATTGATGAAAAATCTACTTCATAATTTGTATTTTGCATCATTTATAGAATATAGAAAACCCCTTCATTTGTCTAGTATCACTATGTACGAGCCCCATCTACAAAAGTATAAAATTAACGTAATAAAATAATTTAATATTAAATATCAATTTTATAATTATATTTTCAATGTTTAAATTGTCTAAAATATCATCTCTAAAAGGATAAATGATTGTATAAGATATTATTATATTTAATATATATGTGAATGACTTTAAGTATTTTTCATAATTTACATATGAATAAATTTATTTTTGAGCAAATGTATCTCATGCACATATTTGACTTAAATGAAATTTGGTCTCCTAGATAAATATATATGTTAAATATAATGAATGAATTAGATTTTTTATGAAGCATTAAAACTTAAAATTTAAAAGGAGCACATGGAACTACTTTTATGTAACTTGATTATATAAAGCAGACTTGAAAACAAATAGTACAATTCATTTTGATATGATGAAAATATCATGATGAACTTAAATAATGAGATTGAACACAAAATTAGGAATACCTTGTCGCACCCTAATTTTTCATTAGATATAACTTTTCCATATTATAAGAATATGATTTTGAAAGGGAAAAAGAGGTAACTTACAATAAAATTAATAATTTTTTCTTATGAAAAATAAATTTAATATTTTTTTAAAATTGAGGTTTTTATTCTCCCCCACGTGCAATGTTTGAATGAAAATATTGAAGTACATCAGAAGTTTTCGAAAGAATTGAATCTATACATATATAATCTTCCAAAAATTGTAGGTGTATCCCTTTGTTAAAATATTTTTTAAAAAAAACAAAAATTCTTCGGCAAACAAACAAATTTAAAAAGGTAAGAAATTACTTGGGCTTATCGAATGAGAGTATGAGACATGACCATTTCAACCGGTCAGGTCTAAAACACCTATTTTTTTGTTTTTCGAATTTTTTTTACAAAATTATTATTCTAGTTATATTCGATGTATAACTAATTTTTTCCAATTTTAGAGATATGTATATATTTATTTTAGATTTTTAAATATAGGTGTATTTTAGCTATTTTAAATTGTTAAAACATGACTAAAATACCCCCTCTGTTTAAAAATTCAAACCAAAAATATACTCTCCTCTCTTGCATGAAGAGTTTTTTGTAATTTAGTCCTCCTATAATAGGAATTTTATAATTTAGTCCCTGTGCTGGGGTTTTAGAATTTTCCTCTAGTGCGGAGGTGTAGGAAAATTTTCTTTCATAGTGTGAAGGTAGTAAATGTGCTACATTATAATATCAAGATGTCATGATGTATAAATATAAAAAAGGTGGTAATTAAAAATAAATTACAATATTTAAAATGGGTCCCCAAATGCGATTCGTGTTAACAATTTGGTCGCCTACTCCGGCCGTTTTTATGTACTACCTCGTTTTCTTTTGAATATATACATCACGAATTGAGGATATCGTTCGCAATTGCGTGCATCATCTGCTGATGACTTTTTAAGATGTTCAGGAATTGACTTTTTTGAGTGCAAGTTAAGCTTATTATGCCGTTTTGTCAGATTAATACGTCAACATCATCAAAATCAGTGCCTCTGGCAATTATTGGTGTGTTTGTAAAGTTGTAAAATTTTGTATGAAAAGTTTTGTACGTAAAAGTTATCAAATCAGTAGAAAATGATGTGATATTGTAAGGGTAATGATGAAGAATAAAGAGAATAAATTTAAAATAAATAGGTTAGTTGTATTAGTTGTGTAGAAATGATTGAAAAGTAGGGTTGTTGTATAGAAATATGTGTAAAAAATAATTAAAAAAAGAGTAGTTATGGAAAATGAAAAATTTTAGATTGAAAAGTTTTAACTTGACAACTTTTTCAAATTGCCAAACACACCCTATATTAACTACAGTAGTTTTTTTTTTTTTTTTTAAGGGTTATATTGACTCCAGTTGATCGGGATATTGAGATACAACTTATCAATGCCACGAGTGGTGTAGCTCACCAAAATCGCGTCCTGGCCTTTGTGCCAGGCTGCCGGCTGACCTAAATTAAAATTTAAAGGAGACGAGTTTGTCTCCTATTTATTGAGAGGAGCTTATGCCTCCCATTATGTATTAAGAGGATGGTATCCTCGTAGTTTGAAGTAAAAATTGTTGAGGAAAGTAATTTTAAAAAAAGTAATTTGAGATGAATTGTAAACATAATAATAATAAGATATAATTTCTCTTATACCCATAACGAATGCACATAATTTCTCTTATACTTATAACATTTCGTAAATTTTTTTTATACCCGTAACATTTCACCCTAAATTACTTTCATGCCCACGCCGTTAAAACCACAGCTATCTATCTCATTGAAAATACGATTTTTCCCTTTTAAATTTTTTTCTAATTAAAATAAATCAACCTTAATATGACTTTCAAGTTATTTAATATCTTGTATTAGTGATTTACTACCATCAATTGAGTCATATTAAGGTTAAATTATCTCAATTAAAAAATTTTAAATTGGCAAAATTGTCTTTTCAATGGGGTAAATAACGGTGGTTTTAACGGCATGGGTATGAGAGGAATTTATGGTGAAATATTATAGGTATAAAAGGAATTTACGAAATATTATGGATATAAGAGGAATTATGTACATTTGTTATGGGTATAAAAGAAATTATCCCTAATAAAAATGATACAACAAATCAATGTTTAGTTTATCAAAAAAGTGTTCTGATTCTTTGCCTTGCATTAATTTTTTAAAAATTTTGGGTATGTTTGTTTAATGCTAAAACTTTTGAATATAAAATTATTTTGTGAGAGTTTTACTTCTCTCCTTTGTGGAAATTTAATTGATGGAAGTTTATTGTCGCTTTTTGAAAATTATAAGAATATATCGGGGCTTACATGTAATACAAAGTGAGACGGTTGTAAACATATACATCAAAAAAAAATTTATTAACTTTTTATTTTTCACAACGACTTTATTTTTTAATTATTTTTCAAATCTTCTTGTACGATTACTCTACCATTCAATTATTTCTACACAACTATGCTCAATCGTATCACATCATTTTCTCATAATTTAAAAACTTTTACACTACAAACTTTTCATCAAAATTTCTTATTGCTTTTTAGACAATCCTCTATATAATATAGAGGAATGATCCTGTTAGTCCAAGCTAAGAAAATATCCCGCTTAGCCATCTAAAAAAACCCAAATATAACAATTTTTTTTGTTTTTTTTTCATATACTTGTCTATCTTAGTGTATTTAATATAGAAACTAAGTTTTACCATTTTTGGATATATGTATTTAGATTTTTAAATATTGTACATATATATGCATTGAAAATACCATATCTTTAAAATTTTCAAAAAAATATATACACATATCCAAAAATTGTAAAACTTTGTTTATATATTAAATAATAAATACACTTAAATAAACAAATATATGAAGAAAAAAGCAAAAAAATTGTAAATAAGTTTTTTGATGTGGGCTAAGCAACACATTTAGTTAGCCCGGGCTAACAGGATTACTTCTCATACGTGTTGACCTTACTTGAATATTTCATTACGTAAAATTTAATATTATTTAATTTATTTAATATTTAGTGAAATAAAATACCAAATTCAAAGCATTCTAAAATTTCACATAATGAAACATCCAAGTAATAAGAATGCTTCTACATAATTCTCTTCATTTTTAATATCATGATGGTTGATAGAAAATTCACTTCATCTATTCATTTATCATTATTTATATTGTCATATAAACTCTCTCATTTATTTAGTATCACTATATAGGGATTTATTTATAAATGTCTAAAATCAATATAATAAAATAATTTAATACTAAAACAATTTGTAAGTATTACTTTTAACATTTAAACCATCTAAGTTATCATTACTATATAGATAAATGATTTTATAAAGTATTATTATATTTTAATACATACGTCAATGTATCTAAACATTTTCCTAAAATACACATGAATATATTTATTTTTGAACAAATGTGACCCATGCACATATTTGATTTAGATGAATCTTGATCTCCGAACAAAATAAATGATGTTAAATATAATGAATGGAATAGATTTTACATCAATCATCAATATTTTTAATTTTTTTAAAATGGAGGGGGTTTCGCGAAATTACTTCTAAGTACTCTCGTCTACGTATAATCTGCATATGTACAACAAATCATAAAAGATTGAAATTATCGTTTTGGACCGAACGCATTGGTCACAAAGGATTGCGTCCCATTAAAATGTTAAACTGTAATAAATAGAGAAGACGTACACTTGTAAGCGATGTTAATCCAACATTTGTTCAGGATTGGGCTGGGGGCATTTTAAGATGGCTGAATTGAAATTTGAAAAAAAAAATGATAATAAGGTTAGAGTTAAGTTGACGACAAGTTGAATTTGCACAATTGCACCCCCTTAATGTGACCTACATAAAGGTGCAACCTAGGTAGGACACTCCTCAGTCAACTCATTGTATATCTTAAAATGGACGGGTATGTTTCTATTTTTATACTTACAAGGCAGGAGGTTATAGGTTAAAAAAAAAACCTGGTTTAATTAAGGTAAGGTAAGTTTCAAGGCTTGAGTAACCCGAATTATTAATATATGTTTATTATAAATTTTAAAAAATATTTTTTTACAGTGAAAGACATAAATATATTCCTTAAAAATAAATAATCTTGTTTGATTTATCAATTATTTAATAAATTTAATGAATGTATTTTAAAAATTATATTACTATCATCTTGGTTTTAAGTTTTTAAATAAGACATGTATCAAAATTATAGTTTTCAAATATAATATAAAAACAATTTTAAAGAACGAATTTGGAACCAAAATCCAAACCAACCTGACCTTAAAAAAGTAAGTAAGATACACTTAAAATCAATTAGACTTAAAATAAAAATAGGGTTAAGTATGAATTTGTGGGAATGAGATAGGGCAGAGTCGACCCCAAATCAAACCTACCTAACTAAAGTTGAAACCCTAGGGTGTGTTTGGTTAGAGGTAAAACTTTTGATGAAAAGTTTTTGAAGTAGAAGTTGTCGAATCAATAGAAAGTGATGTGATATAATAGGAGTAATGATGAGGAGTAAAGAGAATAAAGTTAAAATAGATAGATTAGTTGTATGGGTAGTTGTGTAGAAATGATTGAAAAGTAGGGTAGTTTGTATAGAAAAATGTGAAAAAATAATTAAAAAATAGAGTAATTATGGAGAGTGAAAAGTTTTAGATTGAAAAATTTTAGTTGACACTTTTTTACCCTAAACAAACACACCCCTAGACCTAAGGCGTAAATAGTGTAAAGTTGACTTCCGTTAAGATCTTCTTATCGCAAACCCTATTTTTAAAATTTTAATATAAACCTCCATACAACCCTATCTTTTAAACTTCTACCCAACTTAAATATGTAGAAATTCATTTAGTTTGAATTATAAATTGGGTTGATCAATAGTTAGAAGAATAAGAGATGAGAAACATAAAAGAGAAAAGAGAAAAGAATAAGAATAAGAAAAGAAGAAATAATAAATTTTTATTTTTATTTCATGGTAAAAAATTGTAATTCCATTAGCATCAAAGGGTTAAGACTTCTACTTATGTTATATCATAATATAGAATCAAAATATTTTTACAATATGTATGAAAATTTTAAAATTTTCATGGAACTTAATTTCTTATATTTTATTATAAAATTTTATAAGAATTTCTTTCTTAGATTTTATATGCAAAATCTACTTTAAATTGTAAAATGGCATGATTATTTAGATTTATTATATTTTTTCACATGTTTTAGCTTAATAATAAAATATTTAAACACCGAATTTTGATTTAGTAATCATCACGAAAATTTAGTTTTGATATTATCCCTGGCGTGATCCATCATATAATGGGTGTGGTTAGTATATAATAAATTTTTTTAAAAAAAATTAGCATAAAAATTTTTAAAATAAGAAAAATGATGTGATATAATAAAAGTAATAATGAGTAAAAAGAATAAAATTAAAATAAATGGAACAATTGTGGAGAAATGATTGAAAATTAAGATAAGTACAAGAAGATAAGAAAAAATGATTAGAAAATAAGATAGTTATGAAGATTGAAAAGTTTTAAATTAATTTGTTTCATTTACTGTCAAACACATCCGATATTAAAATATTTTTTATTGAATATTAAAAGATTTTTACTTGATTAATAAAATTTATATCAAAAAATAAAAGATTATACTGATCCTTTTTTACTATGA
This sequence comes from Annona cherimola, assembly GCA_030490835.1. Classification (NCBI taxonomy): domain Eukaryota; kingdom Viridiplantae; phylum Streptophyta; class Magnoliopsida; order Magnoliales; family Annonaceae; genus Annona; species Annona cherimola. Next base: position 24,651,860 of record CM059976.1, on the reverse strand, counting down.
ATAATTTCATGCTCATGAGTTCTATAATAACACGGTTGCTAAATGATATTATTTCAAAGCAATGATGTCTAATTATGCTTACATACGATTCCTCATATCAACCTTACAATAATATTTGATGTGATCAATCTTGCATGATTTTTTTATAATATATTGTATATCATATTAACAAAAAATTGAGTCCAATTGACCAACCCCCTAACCAACACCAGTTCGCTTCCGAAATCAGGTAGATTCAACTCGGGCTGTGCAACCCCTTTTTTCCCCAAAATGCACCCAACCTTATTATTATTTAGGCTAACCCTAGTTCGATCCATCATCCATATAATACCCATCCAATAGTTTCACGTCATAATCAGTTCTAATGATGCGACTAATGAAATTATGGCAAAGATGCCATTTCAGAATGCTTAAAGAGGAGAGCAAATTATGACAGATTTGAAGGCTGAAACCTGAAATAGACTACATTTCTTCACGAGGCACGGAATCCGAAAGGGGTCCATAACCCAGCCGGGGGAAAAAAAATTCCTAAACAAAGGTTATAATATTCTAACAAAGCTTGATGCTTAGGCGTAATCCCAAAGGGGTCCATAGCCCAGTCAGGGAAAAAAAAAATCCTAAACGCCAATCATATTCTCCCTAATCAACTGGTAACAACTCATCCGCACAATGCCTTTCGTATTGGTTCACGAGGAACACAAACTTTCAGTAGAAGTATATACATGGATGTAATGGAACACCTGGCAATGTAAAAGCAAGAAACAGGATTCAGGCAATTGCAATGGAACCTGAGAGAACAGTCAATATCGATACAGCTGAGTCACCGCTAAGATGAAATTTCCCAACCCTATGAAGTTTCTGATCAACTAGCTTCTTGCTCAAACTCTTCACCATCGGACTCCTCAACGTTGTCACCATCGTCATCATCAGCATCAGCATCAAAGTCTTCTTTATCATTATCAACAGTCATTTTCCCAATCACGACTAAGTTGCTGTTCATCCTCTTTATTTCATTATACTGCAAGAAAGAAACACAAGATGAAGAGAAGCATCTGCCAGACTAAGATGGCGCTAGTTAGAGGGTACTAATCCTGTGTACCTGGATGCACCTAGCCCAGTTTCACTGTCAATCTAAGTATATTGAACATGTGTATCAAGTTTTACCATTTTTGGATATTTGCATATTTTTTTGGATTTTCAAAATCAGTGGCATTTTTCGTAATTTAGAATTACAAAAAATGCCACTGATTTTTAAAAAATCCAAAAAAAATATTTACAAATTTTCAAAAATAGTAAAATTTGATACACATGTTAAATATACTTAGGTTAACGGTTGTATAAAAAAAATTCAAAAAAATATTAAAAAATAGATTAAACACACCCAGGTGCACTGAGGCTAAGTGCACCCAAATCTGTTCAATCGCCTTCCCTAGTCAAAGGGGACTTCTTAAAGGAAATGAATAACACTCTACAACTCCAAATAAATTCATCATCAAAATGCAAGCCAGTAATAAGATCTAAATTCCCCATCAATTAATCATTTAACCTCCTAACAAATAAACTAGGAGCTAAATAGAGATGCTTGTGTGGAAGAAGAAAATCACCTACATAGGGATACAACTTGGGTAATTCGGGTTGAGGTCAACCCGAACCATAACCCAACCCTATTTTTAAAGCCTAAAAGCCCAAACCCTACTTCAATAAGTTGGGCTAAATATGAGTTAAATTTGTTTATTGAAAACTAGATTCATTTCAAAGAAAGTAGTTGTCACGGAAAAAGTACAAACAAATAAACATGGTAGGATTTCAATTTGCAGCATTTTATAATAATTATTTTTCTCCTAGATATCAGTAAATCAATCTTCCATACTAATGACCATAGAAATGTGATTTGATCCTTCCCAACTTCTAAATTGGAAGAGTTCAATTTATATTGTAGACTTGCAAGTTTGGTCAATGGATTAATTAATATATATTCAAATAGATTAAAAATAATAACTGTAGGGTGTGTTTAGGAAGTGATGAAACTTTTGGATGAAAAGTTTTTGGTGTAAAAGTTGTTAAATTGATAAAAATAATATGATAGGGGTCATGATTAGGTGTAAAGATAATAAAATTAAAATAGATAGGTTAGTTGTATGGGTAATTGTATAGAAATAATTAAAAAATAGGGTAATTATAAAGAAAAATATGAAAAATAATTTTAAAATAAGGCAGTTATCAAGAGTGAAAAGTTTTAAATTAACGTTTTCTTCTCATTGCTAAACACACACGTATATTAAAATGACATAAGCATTTCGCTCATACCAACCATAACATACTTGCTTGATGGACTAAGTTTTACAAGAATCCTCTAACATATATTTATATAAATGAAGAACATTGTGTTCAGGTTACTATCAACCCAAATTGAATTCAGGTTTTGGTTGAACCCAGATCATAAATTTAGTAACCAAAAACCTAAAATGTCTGGTCAGATTTGGCAGGTTAGGGTCAACCCCATCCAAGTTGCACTATTGCAAATTGTTATTCTAGAATTTGTAACTTTCCTGCAAAGAACTTGCAACTTCCTGCTCATATACTTTTTACTCAAGGAGACAAGGACACACTTTGTTGAGCTTAGCAGGTTTGCTTAGGTAGCCTGCTAGTCCAGTTTCTCTCTTGTTTTCTTTGCTAGACCGAGTGCTAGGAGTTTAGCTGCTTGTTCTATAAAGTGAAGTGTCACTCTGCTGTTCTGTTCGCCTCCCTATTTATACATAACAGAGCTAAATTTTGATCCAAGTAAAATTTGTATGTCCTTTTGACGATCCCATCCACCTTCTGTTGGCATAACAAAGGATTAAGCCAACAAAAAATATTACTGTACAGCCATATACCCAGCAGATGCAAAACTTTGTGGATCCAAATCATTTGCAGCCAACATAACATTACCGCCTCTGCAAAATAAAAAATACCGGTCTCAATGAGTCCAGAGAACCTCAGTTTTGGCTTTCCCTTGCCAATCCATCATATAGCACCTAAGGGTTAAGAATTCCCCTTGAATTCCCATCCCCATCAACTTTGTTTCACTTACCAGTTAATATGTTGAAAAAGTCCATAGCTACAAATGCAGACATGCATTTTACTCAAGCATAGTCCTTATTATCTCAATAATATGTGTTGGAAATTTGCAAGAATCATGGTAGAGCTTGCGATGAAGTTCAATATCAGCGGTCACCAGCTAGTCTGACATAAATCTTTTCAGGCTTTTTATTTTAAGAGCACAAAATTCCTACCGGCACAATGAAATATCTTGTTTCCTCATTAGCATCATTTATGCTTGATGAAATGAGCCTAAAAAAGACTATCACGTTATCTTTCATGTCTATGGTCTACAACATAGAACCACAAAATATAGTGCAAATTTGCATGACTGTGTTTTTCCTGTGATGGACAGACATGCACTACAAGAATATTTAGTTGTAACAGCTAACCATATTCATTGCTAAGTGTTAAAATTTCATTACTAAACTTATTAGCAACATTTGCTGCAATTTCATTGCCACGAGTCTGTTACGAAAAGTCTTTAGCAACAAACAAAAAGAGTTGCTAAATCTCTACTTTCTGCAATATTTTTTTACCTTTTAGCAACGATTTAAGAATAGGTTACTAAAATTTGCTTTCAATATAAAATAGGCAGCGATTCAGTAGAAACATTTCCACTTCCCATAAAGGTGGAAACACTTAGTTTCAGCCCCACCAAGGTGATTTTACAAGATCTAAAGTACCTAGCATATTTAATGCATCCTCTTTAGTTAAGAAACAAAAAAAAAATTACCATGAAACAATTATAATATACCATGAAATTAGAATTATTTGACAATATAAACCTTCTAATATTTTAAATCAAGTTTGACATATGTGTGTGTATATATATACACAAACACATTTGAAAAGATTTTACATACAATCCATAAAACATTATTTCAAACAGGATGAATGGCATAGATTTCATAAAATCAAATTGGTGAGCCTTAAACCAAGCATTTCCCTTTTTGTGGGAAGTAGAAGATGTATGCATCAAAGCGCTACCCATATAATTCATTGTTGTTAAAGGCATGCCTAGGCTTAGCGATTGCTCTCCCGCTCACCTCTTGAGAATTAAGATGGGCATAGTGCACTGGATTTAGCTTACGCAAAAATATAATAACTTTTAACATTCAAATAGGTTGACTTCTTTAGTTTACATTTTTTCAATAAAGGTTAGATTAATTAAATTCCATATTGTCTTTGTTCATAATGGCCATGATTTATGAATATATTGAATATTTTCTAATGAATTACATAAAGGGTGTGTTTAGCATTTGATAAAAGTTTTTGAAAAAAAAAGTTTTTAGTGTAAAACTTTTTGAAATGGGAGAAATAATGTGGTATGATAATAGTAATGATAAGGAATGAAGATAAAAAAAATTAAAATAGATAAGATAGTTGCATGAATAGTTGTGGAGAAGTGATTAAAAAGTAAGGTAATTGTATAGAAAGATATGAAGTATTATTAAAAATTAAGATAATTGTAGAAAATGAAAAATTTTAAATTGATAAGTTTTTATGACTATCAAAAGCACCAATAATTATAACTATAATATCTGTCTTGTTTCATTCACACATGCACTCAGCTTGCACACCTCACACCTAGGTCCCAAGGGTCTTTGTCTCCTTGGCACCTGAGTGTGCCTTGAGCCTAAGAGTGTAAATAAGGTCGGTCCCACCCCCAGACCGCATTGACCTGAATCGATTTATATAATGATTGGGTTGGAGATCAGGTTCAACTAAATCTGATTTCTCAAATAGGTTTGAGTTAGTTGCGGGGTTCGGTCAACCCAACCTGACATACATCCCTCAATCAGCTCTCCTCAGCCCCTCTCACTGATACAACCTCCCGATCGATCACCAACACTACCTCCCTCTTTCCTTTTCGTTCTTCCCTATTTCCATCGTTGTTTCCTTCTTCTCATCTCCCTCCCTATCCCTCTTCCTCCCTCCCTCTTCCCTCTTCCACAACTGCATGCGAGCCAAGTTGCCATGTTGCCACTGCTGTTTCTGTTGTTGTTGTGAAATCCATCTTCTCCAACTACCGCAAACCCATCTTCTCCCAGTCCCTCTCACCACCCTGCTGCCATGCTTGCTTCTCCTCTCATCCCAGCTACCCCATCAATGTGCTACATGCTTACAAAAGTATCTAAATCCGGGTTGGGCTCTCCTTTATATATTTTTTATTTCCTCTAGCTCTCTCTAAGTTTAACACTTCCACTTGCTAGTTCATGTGCCTAACAGTTCATTGGGAATTGGAATCACAACACTTGGTATACTGTTCGGCCCCACGATGACTACATCACTGATTTTAGCAGGAATTTTCTCTTTTTGATTCGAATTATTCTTTTCTATTTTTTGTCACAAGTTTTAGTTATACTATGCCTTTTAATTTTTTTTTCTTTTTACAACATCCAAGTTCCATTTACGTCTTCATTAAGGGCATTTTAAGATCAGCCTATTACATCTTCAGCATATTCTACATCTTCCCATTGGATGGAAGGATAATTGCACGATGAAACACCAAGTCAAAGTGGTTCTCAATGTAGTCATCCTCCCTTCCCACTGACACACTTTCATTAGTCACTAACTTAGGTCTTTTTTGGATGGTTGTGCATTAAACTACACAAATATCTTCTATGGAAATATTGATTGAAAGTTAAGCAAGAAAAAAATTGCAAGATCAACAGAAAAGGTAATAGCCTCACTAGCTTATCTTCCGTACCCTATGCTAATGGTTTCCAACTCGATTTCCATTCTGAACCACATCGATTTCTACAGGTTAAAATAAGGTTGGTTAATGAGCAAAAAATAAGGTTGGAAGTAAGATTGGGTTAAGATTTTACAAGGTAGGTTAGGGTTGAGTTTACCCCAACCCGAGTTAACTCAGCCCAATTTACACCCTAGCTTGCACCTTTAACAACTAATTTGTATATGAGACATATTTTTTTCAATGGAATATGATACATGTTTTAATACCATCACATTTCTCATATATGTAACCGGTCCCTAAAATATCTCCCATTAAGAAGACCACTAGACTAAACAATACATACTCTATCTCCAAGAAAATTAACTTTGGCAAACCATTAATATGAAATAAATCACTAATTTCATAAAGTTAGAACCTACTCACCCAACTTACAAAGTTCTCACAACTGCTACAAGAGATTCCAATTAGCAACGGATTTTAACAACAAACACAATTTCATTGCCAAAAACTCATGCTTTTAGCAGTGATTTTTTAATTTTTTTTTAAAAGATGAAAATTTTAATGCAAAAGATAAACAATTACAAACGAACTCTCCTTATTCATTGCTAAAGACATCTTGAACAAATTTCTAGCAATAAACTATTATTGTTAAATTTTAACTCACCAATGGAGAGGACTTGTTAAAACTAAACATTCTTCTAGTCTGCATAATACACTTCACCGAAAGAGCTTTGACCTTTTTGGCCTAATAAAAATGACCTTTTGGGCCTTGTCCTTGACTCATTCTAGACCAATGCCTACTTGAGTGATGAAGTCATGAAATCCAAGGAACTCTAGTTCAATCCATCAAAATCCTAAACTTTTCACACTAAGGGTGTGTTTGTTTAGAGGAAAAAAAAGGAGAATGAGAATGCAAAAGTCAACACCAAACAATCTTATTTTTTTCTATTTTTACACATACTTTCCAATCATTTTTTCATATCTTTCCATAACTACCCTACGGTCTCTATCTATTTTTTCTTTATTCCTATTTTACTCCTATTATATCTATTTCATGTTCATTCTCTATTTTTCATTCTCCTTTAAACAAACACACCCTAAAGGCCAATGTTGTTCTAAGATTATAGCAGGATGACCTAGTGTGGAAAGCTCACATTGCAAGCACAAACACGTAGCACCAATCAAAGGAAAAATCACACAATGGACATAATTGATTTACATAGAAAACTCTTTCAATAAAGAAAAGGGAAAAACCACAAAGAGAAAAGATGCGCTACAGAAAAACAAGGGATACGAGAGAGATACAATGAGATTACAAACTGTAACAGCACCTCAATCTGTTGCCCTCACTCCCACTGATGGGGAGCCCTTTCACACAAAAAATCATAACTGAATAGCAAGTATATATACCCTGAGTATCCTAGTGTGCCAGACCCACTAGACAAATAAAGACTCATCTGTAGAATCTAGGACCCACAATAACCATGGGTATTGGTGCCTTAAATTCTATTGTGAGCTTTGAAAGTGCACTGAGCCTGATCGACCTGTCACTTGGGTACATATATTTATTTTCAGCTACGGTAGGGGGAAAGAGGGGTACGAGATGTGAGTTGAGCAAACTGATTTTTAAGGTTTATTTTCATAATGCCATTTTAATCTCTCCCTGTGATTTTTCTTTTCAATTTAGAATGGTTGTGCGCATAAAACTTTCAGTCCTCTGTGCCTTTGATTTGTGCTCAGATTGGTGCTTGCAATGTGAAATTCCACCCCAACAGAAGAGCTAATGAAGAATGTGAATAATTACATCCATATGAACAAAGATGTGTCAACAACCCAGTTTAATAACACCAACGCACACCTGCCAGTAATTTTAATCTAGTCCCTATATTTTAACCCCATAATAGCTGACATCTCACCAATCCATTGTAGCGACAATGGCACAATGTGCTTGCAGTAATTTTAATCTAGCATCCAGAGTTTGTCCCCATATTAGCTGACATCTCAGCAACCCACTCCAGCAATTTTAATCTCACCTCTTCCAGAAGTTGAACCTGTATCATAGGAATCAATTGCTGGGCACTAACGATATAAAAAAAACTGGAGCAGGCCGTTTAATACAGAAATTCAAAACTTTTGCATCAGTTTTTCGTACATTGTACAAGCGGTATGATTTGGAAAATATGCAATGAGCTTGATTGATAACATATTTACAGTCATCCGTCAGCAAAACGAGCATACAGCTGCATAGGCGAGCTAAACAACATTCACGCAACTTCCAAACCACCAAGATATGGAGGGCGCCTGGCGGAGGAAAAAGGAATTTTGGTAGGAAGATGCCACGAACTCATCATAGAAAGCCCTAGACAGAAGCTAATTGCAAGATTTTGTTCATCTGAAAAGCAACGCTCTCCTGCATTGCGGAAGATAACATTTGGGAGAGAGAGGAAAACCTTGTCTACGAGATTGCATTCATCGAGGCTGAGGAGAAGCTCGTCTTCGGTGGGTTGAGCCCACCGCCATGGCAGCAGAATCGACGATGGCATCAGCGTTGCCGATGGGAATTGAGGGACCAGCGCTGGGAACCCTAGCATCTCTCTCCCTGTTTGATTCTCCCTCCCTCGAGAAGAAAGACAAGCTACTATGCAAAATACAGTCGCGGAAGAATTCGGCTGGGGAAAAGCAAATGCTGCGGGGATACGCTGAATTGCTGAGATATGGCATATACGTCCAGCAAAGGGCAAAACATGTGGGAGCCCAATTCAGTGCACCCGGGTGCATTTGGCCTCAATGCACCCGTGTGCACTGCACCTATTTTTTTTTTTTTTTTTTTTTAAAAAAAATTTATACAATAGTTAATCTAGGTTTATTTAACGTACGTATCAATTTTTACTATTTTTGAAGACTTTTAGATATTTTTTTTAGATTTTTAAAAATCAGTGGCATTTTCGGTAATTTAAAATTACGAAAAATGCCGCTGATTTTAAAATCTAAAAAAAATATCTAAAAATCTCCAAAAATAGTAAAAATTGATACATATGTTAAATAAACCTATATTAACAGCTTCATGAAAAAAATTTAAAAAAAAATAAAAAAAATAGGTGCAGTGCACCCGGGTGCATTGAGGCTGAATGCACCCGGGTGCACTGAATTGGGCTCCAAACATGTGGTGCTTCTGTCTAAAATTTTTTATTTTTGATAGTTTGGCAATCGCTATAAAATATCAGTTAAAAAAATTTCAATTTAAATTTTTTTACTTTTCATAATTACTATTTTTTTAATTATTTTCTCAATTTTTCCTATATAACTATTTTACTTTTGAATCATTTCTACATAATTACCCATACAACTAACTTATCTATTTTAACTTTATCCTCTCTACTTCTTACCATTACCCCAGTCATATCAAATCATTTGACAACTTTTACTTTCTAAAACTTTTCATCAACAAATTTTATTCATTCTCAAACACACTCATAATTTTCTTTTATTTTGACAACTTTTACAAAAAAAAAATTTATCACTTCCTAAACGCACCTTAAATAACGGCGATTAAAACATAAATAATTTCATTATAGGAAAGGTATTTATGTGTATGACATTTTTCTCTCATATAAACTCTATGCATGTGCCACTGAACTGCCTCAGTGGTTGAAGACAATGCCCCGATATGTTGGGCGTCTTCGGTTCAAAGCACGACAGACGTATTTTTCTAGGTGAGTTTAGTAGGTGGCGGTTGTTCTCCCTAAGCTTCTGTGATAGCGTCCACAAATGAGTATTTTAAGAATTATTATTAGGGCAAATCATATTATTAGTTAGCTTTTTGTAAAATATAATTAGAAAAAAATTGTAAGAATGTCTGAGAATCCAATTATAACACCAATTAAGATGATGTAATATATGTATAAAAAAAACTCTATGCATGTTTCCACTTAGGTAGTGCCTCGGTGGTCTAAGGATATGCCCCATGACCCTGGATATCCCCAGTTCAAGTGGCAGCAACAGCAAGTATGACAAAAGCAACAATAGTGGTGCATTTCTCTTCCCAAGTTTCTGGGAGCATCCACTGATTGAGATAAATTAAGAAAAATTATTAGAAAAATTGGAATACTTATAGATATGTGTAGAATGTTGTTGTAAGTAATACCAAAGTTGAGATGATTGTAATATATGAACACACGTAAAAGAAAACTCTATACATGTCACAATGGTAAAGCCATCGTGGTAAAATCTGCTATCACTAGATGAAGAACACGCTGGTTTAAATAACCTTCTCACTTAGTAAGGGATGGTGTTATAACAAGTCCTCCCAAGCTGTAAGGGTTTTATATTTCCATTTAGTGTGAATTTTTATACAAAATTCCCCTAGCGTTGGGGTTTGCATAAAAAAATTTCTTCACATTATGAGGATGTGAATATACTTGATTATAATATCAATTGTCATGTTGAATAAATCTCAATAAAAAATAAACTTCATGCATTAATTGCAATTCAACCAAAACAATATCATTAATTATAGACCGATTCGTGAGTATGGACTGTTGTCGATTGAGGAAGGTGTGTTGGGAAAACCTTATTGATTAAATCCATAATCACTCCAGAATCCTTCATGTCAAATCACTAAGAAAATAAAAATCATAAGCAGAAGCGTACCTGAATCCGTAGGAGTGGTTGTTCTTGAATTTTTTTAGTTTCTGGGTCTTCCAAGTTAGTGTCGTAGGGTTTTCTGGAGAAAGTGGTTCCTCTTTTCAATGATGGGATGTCAGAAAAAAAACCATAATTTTAGCATAACCTGGGGACTACAATCGTTTATATAAGAAGTCTATTTTTTGTATTTCTAATTTAGTCCATCATAAAAATAAAAATTATAAATTAGGTTGTAGGGTTTCTATGCATATGAGATTCATACTTTATTAGATGATTTAGAAACGTAAAATCTTATAAGATCACTTTAAAAAATTGAGCTTCTATTTATGATAGCGTATATATAACTAATATGTGTGTGTGTCCAAAATTTCAACAAGGTGAAGATAGGTGTTGCACATGATGACTTTTCGCAATGAGAAACTTTAGCCTCTCCATCATTTCTCTTCTTCATTTGCTTGATTACCCAACCTTCCTCTGATGTACTCATCGGAATGAGAAACTCTAGCCTCTTCATCATTTCTCTTCTTCATTTTCTTGATTACCCAATCTTCTTATAAGACAAGTTTTTATTTCCTCCCTTTTAGTTTAAAAAGTTTTTACATTAAGAGACATTGGGCAATGTGTAAAAAATGGCATGCTAAAACTTTTCATTTTTTATTACTATTTTATTTTTAATTATTTTTTTTATATTTTACTATACAACTGCTATACTTTTCAATCATTTCTATATAACTACGCACACAACTAAGCTATCTATTTTAACTTTATCATCTTTATTTTTTATCATTATCTTTATCATATAACATCATTTTTCTTTCAATTCAAAAACTTTTGTACCAAAAAGCTTTTTATTTAAAAATTTTTATACCAAATTTTTTTTTATTCAAAAGTGTTATCACTTTTCAGACACATACTAGAGTACGAGTTTTTAACTTATCCAAATAGCCCATAAATTCAAAATCACAACCAAACGGAGCCTACATTGAATTGGTTTACATGTTAGCCAACAGACATGATAGTCATGTTAATATTGTTCTATCAGGCATCCCGAGCACCAACCAAGCTCGGCTCGATTGTTCACCCAGAGGTCATACGACATTGCAGCTGAATGTGTGTCGAGTTTAAATCCTACAACCAAAAATATTATGGAAGCAGTTTCGTCTTCCGTTAGTAAGATGTAATTTCATTAGATTTCTTAGGTAGAACCATATTTCTGAATTTATAAAAATGTCTTAGGAATTCAATATAATATATGTTAAGATATATATAAATATAACAATTAAAAAAAAAAAAAAAAAAAAGAGGCATCCCAAGTAAAAGTATGATTTCAACGATCCACCGGTCCTTCAATTTCGAGCCATCCCGCGAAATCACTACCAACATTTCAAGCCATTCTCAATAAAGCCATGGCCGGCAGGAAGCATCCAACGCCCATCTCAATTAAGCACGATGCCCCCGCAGCAAAGCAGCCACCGCCCAAATCACAACCGTTCGTTCACTTCGGCCTTCCTTCTTCATCGACCGCCTATCCATTAATTCAAGGCAGCCTCAATTTGATTTCAAAATCAGCAAGCAGCTGATTAACGATCCAAGCATCACTCCATCTACGGTCCATTCAAGCAATTCCAAAACACCAATCACCTCTCACATGCATCACCGTCATCCAGCCGTTGCAGCTATCCGTCATCACGTCCAATCCACCGACCGTTCAATAGCAGCGGCATAGGCAGGCGGTTTCGTGTGCAGATCCCTGCGCGGATGCGCAATCGCGCAGCCTAACTCACATCCTGGCAGTCTATCCGTCATCATCTAATGGCCAGGTATTTGCTGACCAAACCCACGTGCGCAGCAGCGACCATACAGAATTGCCAAGCAAGGCCGTCCATTAGTCAGCGAAATCATTTGAGCAAAAGCAATTTGAAGGCTTACGTGATATGAGCAGATGCGTAACCCAATCAGCGCAATGAAAGAAAACGCCACGCGTGAAGGAAAATTAAACACGCAGTCTGTCTCCCCCCTATTGTTATAAATAAAGGAATAGCCAGTGAATCACCACCAGGCCGGCCAACCTAGGTAATTCATTTGCACAGCTATATCGCTAGCATGGGTTCAAACAGTAGATGAGAGGAGAATACATTATTAGATTTGAGTCTGCACCATTGGGGCCCATCGTGTAATTTAAATCAAAATTCGATGAAACTGGACGGTCCAGATCGCTGGATGCAACCCGCACGTGCATAAGCTTCTATACTACAGCCGAGCACCAAAAGACCAACGCCTCATCTTCCCAAATGGCGCGACCTTGTCGTTGACGGAAACAAACCATGGCTGCCCACTTGCGACCAGGTGCAACTCGGGCTCACGAAAGTTCACCTTAACTCTAACTTTAATCTTACTTATAAAATTTTAATTCTAATTTCAACCCTAATCTTATTTGTAAATCTTAATCCTGGCCCTATTTTTAAAATTCGGACTCGAATTGAGTTTCAGGTTGACATTCTCCCATTAAATCGTAATAGATTACACATTCGGTATTCCGGAAGAAAATTTTCTAAATACAAAAATGACCCTTATTCAAACTAAGTCCACCATTTGAGAGTAAAGTTGAATTCATCTTAATTCGACTTGTCACTTAATTATGATAGCATGCATGTAGTGTCGAACACATTTTAACTTAATCATATTTAATAATTGCATGTTAACACACTTCAAAACAAGTCATAATTAAAGACACATTTTCTTTATATATTCACTAATAAGTCGAGGATAGCAATTTAATACAGTAGTCTTCACGCAGCCTTTTTTATTTTAAAACATATTTCAAAACCTAAATCAATTCATCGTATTTATCCTTATGCCTTTATTTATGATCCAAAATCATATCCACTTAAACTTTTACACGCTATATTTTGTTAAAAAATAGTTACATATTAAGGGTAGTTATATACTAAGGGTGCGTTTAGTATTTTTTGTGAGAAAATGTGAAATTTTTTTAAAAAGTGAGATTATGATTTATATGATAGGGTAATGATTGAGAGTAAAGAAAATGAAAATAAAATAAAAATGGTAACTATATGAAAAAATGCAAAAAACCATTGAAATGTAGAAATAATAATTTGAAAACCAGGGCATTAAGACAGTGAAGATGTTAAATTATATGAAAAGGCAGGTTGAAAAGGTAGGCAGGAAGGAGTGAGTAAAACTTTTTACTTTTTTCCTAGTTTCTGTTTCAGAACCAATGCACCTTAACTCTCAAAAGATACTAATCTTCAACAAAATATAAATTTTCAACAACATTATTTTTGATAGCATTATATAAATAAAATGAATGATTTAGATTCAAAAAAAAAAAGGGTTGGAAGGTCCCTGTCGCTGCAGAACTCCATAAGCAAGCAAGAGAACTTGTCCGTCTCGAAATGGAGATTTGATCATTTCCGACTGGTCGTTCAAACGCGCCTCCTCCGATCAACGCTCCCAGCTGTCCGATCGTGCGCGGTGATTTGCGACCGTTGGATCGCAAGGCTAGTTGACTGTGTGAGGACAGACGCATTAAAGGCTGGAAAAAAACATCCCAGCCCCTGTCAGTGGGAAATATTGCATTGTCGCCCTCCCGCACCTCTCCCTCTCTCCCGCTCGCTCGCTCGCACGCACCTCTCTCTCTCTCCCGCACCTCTCTCTCTCTCTCTCCCGAACCTCTCTCGTCTCCCCCCCGCTCGGTCTCTCTCCCTTGCCACTCTCTCTACTGCTCGGTTCCTCCGAACCTCCCGCACCTCTTTCAATGTCGGATCCGACGGGCTAGTCTCCTCCCTCGTCTTCAACAGCGGATCTGACAGGCTGGTCTCCTCCCTCATCTTCGACAGCAGCATCCTCTCTCCCTTGCTCCCGGTAAATGCTCGGTTCCTCTCTCCCTTGCTCTGAGCTCCTGCTCCCAATTTCAAACCACAAACTTTCTCCACAACAATCCCATCGTCCTGCTACATTACTTTTCTGCTTTCGCCCATCTGCTCTTTATGCTCCTCTTATCCATTAAATGGGTCTCCACAAGATGGAACATGATCAGAGGCCATACAATTTTCAAGGAGAGCTCAGGAGCCTCCGTCTTCTTTCGTATTACAAGCTCAACCTTTTTGCTTCATTCCTCTGCATTGAGGACCGATGTATGGCAATTTCACTTGGGATCTTTCCTCTGCCAAACCAACTCATTCTGATTTGAATTTTCAGGTGCAGCGTGGGATGAGCGTGACTGTTTGTGGGATAGTTGGGTCGGGGAAGTCGAGCTTGCTAGGTTGCATTTTAAGGGAACTACTAAAGCAGTCTAGGTCAGTCTAGCTCTTGCGGTTGTTGCAGATCTAGTGGTTTGACCAGTATCTCTCATAGTTAGATCTTTTCCTTTCATTTTCTTCTATTTCGAATTAGCTAGATGCTCCATCTGGTTCAGAAGCTTTTGATGGTGGATTTCTACAAATGGATCTGTTTTCTTCATGCTATGCGGAGAGGGTGGATTGTTTTCTAGTGACTGTATGGTAGATAGATTTTACAGGTATTAAGTTAGCAAATATGGAGAAATTCTTTCGGCAAATTGTAAAATTGCTTGTGATTGAATTTGGATCTTTATGAGGCCCGATGAATTTTAAATTGTACTCAATCTAGTTGGTTTCATAGCCTACTTATGATATGTATAGCAAATTTATTAGCATTAGGTCTCAGTTGATACTTGAATTTAGAAATTAGTAGGATTTGCACAACAATGACCATTAATTCTGCTTTAATTATGGAGGTCCAGTGACCTTGAAGATCAAGGAAGAGACTATGTTATGGTGTGGTTAACTCTGTTATAGCAATTTTTTTTTTGAATAACAAGTGAATGATATGGTTTTTCTGGTATCTATGTTTCGAAATTTACCTCACATTTTAGGCAACAACAATTAAGTAGGTCCATTTCTTTGAATGGAGAAAAAGGGAAAAGAAAAGATATAGCACTTCTTGCATCAGCAATTGCTAAGAGCATTAACATGTGAAACAATAGGCTATACCGTGCAATTCATATCATTCAATATTGACCTTGTATGCAGTTCTACTTTCTTCTCCCCTGTTGAAGTTATATAACCTTGAAATATGACTTTCAACTATTGTCATCTTGCCCAAACAGGAAATGTTTAGGGTATTTATCTCGTGCCTTCATGTAGGGCCCTTTTTTTATTTGATCTTTTACCAAGAGGAAGACATGCACTGCTGTTTTATTAAAGATATCATAATGTTTCTTGATATGTTTGAAACCAGTTTGACTTTTTTCTCATTCCATTTTCCACATTTCAACTATGCAGAAAGGAAGTGAATTTGCTTTTGTTTAACTCTATGCATGGATTACTTGTTAATGATAGGAAAGGCATCGTACTATTGCTCATGTATATGTAATATGGGCCAAGAATCCTTCTGTTTACTTGACTGTTTGTTTCATCTTTGCTTATGTGAGTTGTATATGGTCTGACTCCAAGTATTCAATTAAAATCATCCACAAGATATTAATTTCTTTCTAATTCATCTATTGACTACTATATGCTCGGCATGGATTTTGCAGGTTTGTGGGCCCACAGAATTTTGGTTCATGATTACCAAGGTTGTTTTTCTACATGTGAATAATTAACTTAGTTATTGGATTTTTATTTAGACAGGCAAGTGCAAACAATGAAGAAAAATTAAATCCTAATTATGAAACCTCTCTTGGAGCTTAATATGAACTTATTAAAGCATGGCTCTGAAACAGAGTTATAAATTATTTCTGAAGTTAATAGAATATGGAATGATATGATGTATTTTGCCACTGAAATTCTGGTTGTGATTATTTGAAGTTGTGAGTATGATGAGATCTCATTATCAAGTATTTCAAGATGAGCAAGATGCAGAGAGATACCGTCACAAAATGAAGTGATTACTTGTTGTTTTTTTTCGCCGCGGAAGATCATCACCTTTGCCTGAAAGCCTCAAGCAAAATCTTAGAGCAAGAAAGAGCTCTTTGGAAGACCAAGAGATGTGAAAATGAGGATTATCATTATTATTTTCATGCTCTTGTAAGTTGTAACAGAAAGGAAATGGAATCAATTTCTGTAATTGCTAAGACGTGGGGAGAAACACTATTTTAAGAATAGAATGAATTTTCTGGTTTTTACACTTGTTGTGACTAAAAGTAATTTTTTTCATATTTTTACGCCTGAAAGCCTCAAGCAGAATCTCGCATGTATAAAAAGTTAAGTATTTTTAGGCCACCAGTAAATTCCCATCTCATTATCTGCCGATTCCAAAGACAAGTGTGTGCTGGAAATGTGACTAATGGCGACAAAAAGCAAAAAAAATTAAAAATTAAAAATTAAAAAAATAACAACTGACATATAAAATAAGAAAGGCAAACAAGATATTGATCACTTATTGTAAATTCCTCAAAGGGACTTTTCGGATGAGCAGATTCAAAAGTCTCAACTAAAAAGATATTAGGGGAAAATACTTAGCTATTTAGCACAATATGAAAAAAGAAGAAAAATTACCTGTCCAATCATTCAGTCATTCATCCCTGTAAGGTTTACCAATGAGAAGCATAGATCATGAAAAACAATGAAGTAGAAAGAGAAAAACTAACCATAATGAAGTAGAAAGAGAAAAACCAACCACGTTGATGATCTAAAATTAGTTTACAACACCTTGCAAATAAAAGTTAACAACAAAAACTATGACAAGAACATGAAGTTGTTCCACAAATATGCTTCTAAAATTAGTTTACAACACCTTGCAAATAAAAGTTAACAACAAGAACTATGACAACTAAAGCAATAACAAGCATCATAGCTCTCTTCAAGTTGAGTATCTCTCTGTCTCTCTTTTCGAACGCCTTGTTGAGCTCTGCATCCCTTATGACAATGATTTCCTTCAGGTGCTGGATTTCACCTTTTAGTTCATCCGCTGAAAACTTCTGCATTTGTTTTAGTTCATTGATTTCTGCAATCTGGACCTCCCGCAAATCAGTAACGCAGTGGACCACCTCTCCAATATTTGCTACAATATCATCATGGTTGAAGGGAAGCAGTTGCCTCTCATCTTGCAACTTCGTGCTAATTCCCTCATTTGATACAACACCAGTCTTAGGAGCTACGACC
This sequence comes from Annona cherimola, assembly GCA_030490835.1. Lineage (NCBI taxonomy): Eukaryota > Viridiplantae > Streptophyta > Magnoliopsida > Magnoliales > Annonaceae > Annona > Annona cherimola. Next base: position 24,634,289 of record CM059976.1, on the reverse strand, counting down.
TGGTCCACCCATCTAAAAACGTTGCAACACCGTGCAGGATCCTATTAAATATACAAAAACTAGATTTAGCTATGAGAAGCAATGCTCCTTAATGTTCCTGAAAAAAGTCAGTAATAGCATACCCTGAAATAAGGACAGCGCAGAAAACACCGACCAGGGTTTTGTTTTGTATTTGATGTCAACATAATGACTGGTGCACCACAGGAACAAGCGCAGTTTTTCACTATATTGGCATTGGAAAATCCACTGGAAGCTGAAGTCATTTCAACTACGTCCCCCTAGTGAACACAATAAATAAATTGTATTAGATATTTGAGGCATTCCATTAAATGCAAACCACTATAAGAAGTCAACAATTTTAATAATGTGGCTGAGAATATAATTAAGTCAACAGTATAAACAATGTGGTTGAGAATAATTATGAATCAAATGTCATGCAAATGCAAAGTTGAAATCATATTATAAAATAAGAAAAATAGTGGAAATATCTCGTCGTCCTCGACCCCGACCTCTAGAAATGCATGTATCATCGACAGATTCAGACACGATAGTGACAGTAGGATTATTAAGTGTTGGACAGTTGCGTTTATCATGCCCAACAACAAATTTATTACATCCACGACAACGTTTGGATCCGCCACGCAACGCCTCCAATGCACCTTTCATTCGCTTCGATGATCTGCTCTTCCTCAGTGTGATATGTGGGGAGTCAATGTTGTACGCCTGAGAAGATTGCTCCTCAATTGTAGCATCACCTCGAACACTGCTTGGAGCATCTAGATTTAGGTCAAAATTGTCATTGGCATCTGTACCTCCATCGATTTCAACTGCATGGTTTCTACTAGTCTCTACACATGGTAGCTGCTTAGGCAGTGCATCAAGTGCAGTAATCGTCTTCTCCATATTGAGTTTGACAATTTCAAAAGCATCCGAGTTATGCAAAGCTTCGCATCTAATGTAACACCACCACTTCAGCAACGCATGATTACGAACCGCAAGAGACTGCCTACTCTCATTATCATTTGATGACGACGGACATTTGAATTGAGACTTTGCACTTTGTGTCCATCGTGTCATTATGTGGAAAGGTGACATCGACTTTACTTTATGAAACCGCAGTAATGCGAGGATGTGTTTGCAAATAATACCAAAGGATTCAAATTTCATGCACGGACATGTCGCCACTAACTCCTCCGCATTCCATGCTATAAACTTCTGTTTATTTTTCTCCTCATCTTCGCAGTGGTGCACTCGCCACTGTTGGATTGTACTTTCTCCTTCAACTCTATCTGCAAAGTATAAGAGGCTTTGCTCCAACTCCTTTTGAAATAATAAGAACACATTGAGAGTATACACTTTAGCCATTTGAGCTTCAAGCGTAAGTGTAGTTTTTAACAATGGTATACCATGCAAAGTTCGAAAATCTTCCTCCCCCTCGGCCTCACGTTTGCGCTCTAATGCTTTTTCATTCCCATGACCAAGATCAATTAGATTGGACTTGTGATTTACAAACCCATCAAAAAATGCATTCATACTTTCGCTTCTAGCTGTAGTTCTCATGCCCGCACTAAAATATTTCTTAGTGAATGTTGGAATCCATTTATGACGTATTTCATACATGTGTACCAACCACAGATTGTCTTGCAAACTGAACTCATCAATCACCGCTTGCCAACATTCCTCAAACTCAACCTCGCTTTCAGTTGCATACAAACAATGATTCCACTTACTCTTGAAAGTGGGGTGCTCGTGGATGACATGAGATAACTTCTCAAGCAATTTTTTACATATATGCCACAAACACAATAAGTGATTAGTGTTGGGAAAAATGGCTTGTAGTGCTGCCCCGATAGCTGCATCTTGATCTGTTATTATAGTCTTCGGATGGATACCCCCCATTGCATTTACCCATGTTTGAAATAACCACTTGAAGTCCTCGATTGTCTCACCAAAAAGCAAGCCTGCACCTAGTAAAATGGATTGTTTATGGTGATTGACACCAACAAATGGCCCAAAAGGCATGTCGTACTCATTGGTCTTGTACGTCGTGTAAAAACATATAACATCACCAAAAATCAGGCAGTCTTCTATTGATTTTCCATCAATCCAGAAACAAGATGTCAATCTCATATCCTCATCGACCTAAATTTCGTATGAGAATTGAGAACTCCCTTGACTCTTTTAATAGAAATAGCGCAATAGAGAGTTCGCATCCCCTCCGAACATCATTTGTCACTTTTTCCTGAGTGCATTCCTAGCATCCCTTTCCGAGAAGTGGAGATGGGAAGGTCCTCCTACTTCATGTCTCATGAAATTAATAGATCGTGCCACACCAATTCCAGATGCCTTTAATGACGATATGAGACCTAAATCATCTTCGGTTAACTTCTTGTGTGAGCGCAGTTTCTGAGTCTTTGTCGGAGTACACAGTGCATGGTTATGCGTCTGTACGAACTGGGAGACGTGATAACTGTTCCCTTGCTTATTTAAATTCAAGTACACTTTAGCAGGACACGAGCAACGAGTCATGAATCCGCCTTTAGTACTCCGTTTATCTTGCCCAGAGCCAGCTCTGGAGCATGTTAAGATTTGCCGCAATATTTTACCATATTTTGCCTTACGACTAGTATCCTTCCTAGTGCTAAAATCACAGGCCCAAGTGTAATTATTATAAAACTCGTAAGCTGCATCTATGGATACGGAACTCATGCCGACTCTTGGTGTTATCTCATATGGGGCATAAGGCGTAAACATACCATCCGTAAGGATGTTTTCAACATTTCCTAATCCACTAAGAACTGCCTTGCTCACTGACTCAAGTTCAATTGTCACACCCTCAACTAAACCATGTTCCTCTGCATTCAATGAATCCAACTGCATTGACTCCATAGTGCAATCGACGTTTTATTCCATGTGAAACAAACGAAATTAATCTGCCATAGCAGCGACAATCGTTTAACACATCTCAAAGGTTAGACCAGTAATTCTTGTGAACCTAAACAAACATTTTCGTAAAATACAAATATCAACATAGCACAAAAAATTATTAAACCATTGGATTCCTGACCTCTTTCAGTCATGCAGTTACCTTCATAGTCTAGACTGTTCATCGGTAGAGCTGCAGGTCGATCAGTTGTCTTAAAACTTAGCTAGTCATAGCTAAGGAGACTAGAGTCCAAATTGGATATAAGTATACTGTCGGATAAGTAAGACTACAATATATAATTCTCATCCTAACTAATGTAAATCTGATGAAAGTATACATGCTTAATATGCTAGGCAAGTCAAAACAACATATTCTAGTAAGAATCAATTTTGTTAACAAAATAAATTATCTCAATTGAGAACCGTTTGTACGAAGCGAATGAACCTGCCTCGAATGATGAAATCAGGCAATTACAAGCTTCAAGAGACTTCCTTCCGCTGGCAACCTGAAAATAATCATTACCATATTAACTTAGCAAAATAAGTGATATAAATATAATGATTGAATTTTGTATCAATTATTAATATATTAAAAATTGAGAAGATTATATGGAACAACTTCTATGTAATCATTACCAAAATTTTTGTTATAAATATTATCAAAATATAATAAAATTATATTATATGGTAGGAGTACTGATAATAAATAAAAAGAATAAAGTGAGAATAGATAGTTAATCATATGAGGAGTTATGAAAAAAATCATAAAAAGTATAGTTGTTGTATATAGTTGTTGGACAGATTTTGAGGTTATTGCTTGAAGATCAACTTCATGGTATAATGTCATGCCATCCTCTGCCAAAATTCAAGTGCAATGCATGTACTTCTGGATTCTGGGGCCAATGTTGAGTTTCCATTAAGGACTGAAAAAGGGCATGATACGGTCTTCATTTGGCTGCTAAACTTGGTTGTCTTTCTATTTACGAACAATTGATAGCACAAAAGTGTAAAATAGATGCTAGGACATTAGATTAAAAGCTTGAGATGGAGAAATAGTGATATCTCTATTGGGTTCCCAAGTTTCTTTTCTCAGGGATAAACTTAAAAGCATTTTGCGTGATGCTATTTTGGCTTGCGCGGTAACAGACTGCTCCACATTCAGAATGTAAAGAGAGGAACGGAGTTCTGTTGGTTCTTCTTGGCCGGAAAAGGAGAAGGCAATGCCTAATCTAATGAAAGAAAAGGAGACGGGATCCTTCGTAAATGGATTCTGGCTTCGTAAAACATTGTTTGTTCGAAATCTATGACCCACGTCTGGACATCAGTCCTCAATGCAGAGGAATGCAAGCTAAATCTGAATGAGTTGGTTTGGCAGAGGAAAGATCCCAAGTGAAATTGCCATACATCGGTCTTCAATGCAAAGGAATGAAGCAAAAAGGTTGAGCTTGTAATACGAAAGAAGGTGGAGGCTCCCGAGCTCTCCTTGAAAATTGTATGGCCTCTGATCATGTTCCATCTTGCGGAGACCCATTTAATGGATAAGAGGAGCATAAAGAGCAGATGGGCGGAAGCAGAAAAACAATGCAGCAGGACTATGGGATTGTTGTGGAGAAAGTTCGTGGTTTGAAATTAGGAGCAGGAGCTCGGAGTAAGGGAGAGAGGAACCGAGCATTTACCGGGAGAGGGAGCATTTATCCGGAGCAAGGGAGAGAGGATGCTGCTGTCGAAGATGAGGGAGGAGACCAGCCCGTCAGATCCGCTGTTGAAGACGAGGGAGGAGACTAGCCCGTCAGATCCGGCATTGAGAGAGGTGCGGGAGGTTCGGAGGAACCGAGCAGCAGAGAGAGTGGCAAGGGAGAGAGACTGAGCGGGGGGGGGGGGGGACGAGAGAGGTTCGGGAGAGAGAGGGAGAGAGAGAGAGAGGTGCGGGAGAGAGGGAGGGAGAGAGAGAGAGAGAGGTGCGAGCGAGCGGGAGAGAGGGAGAGGTGCGGGAGGGCGACAATGCAATATTTCCCACTGACAGGGGCTAGGATGTTTTTTTCCAGCCTTTAATGCGCTTATCCTCGGGCAGTCAACTAGCCTTGTGATCCAACGGTCGCAAATCACCGCGCATGATCGGACGGCTGTGAGCGCTGGTCAGAGGAGGCGCGTTTGAACGACAGGTTGAAAATGATCAAATCTCCTCGAAATGCGAATAAAGGGTTGGAAGGAAGGGATGGTTGAGAGGCGACAGTATCTCCCGCTCCGTCTGCGCCCTCACCGGCTTCTTCCACGCCACCAACAACTCTTTGTCCATCACCTTCATCGCGAACAAACACCCGCCGCCGCCCCCGCGCAAATCCGCCATGTACATGCTCTCAATGTCGCCGAAACTCAGCTTCTTTAGCAGCCTGAAGTCTCTCACCCCCAGCTCATCGCCGGATTTCGACTTCGCCAGGTGGATGGCAGCCCACCGGACGTTGATTCCTCGGCGGGGCTTGTCGGAACTACAGAATCCAACATCCCCTGCTACCATTTTGTTGCCTTCACCGTCTCCGCCACTGCAGCTCGACACACTGAGGTTGTTGCTGCTTGCGCTTTCTGTTTTCATGCAAGAATCGCTGAATTTGCTGCTCGTGCTGTTGTTCGTGTTGCTCTGACTGGGAGCCGAGTCCATCTTGCTGCTTGGGCTGCCGTCACCGATGGGCATTAAATAAAACAAGAAAGGGAAAGCTGGGAATGGGAAGAAGGGCCAAAATTCGAAAAAGGCTTACCAGCTGTCGTGCATCGGCTGATAAATGATATATTATAATAAAATATTTATATTATATTAATAGAATCTTGAGTTCAGGTTTACAGGCGCGAGTTTACCTAAACTCGAAACTGAGAATGGTTAGAATTCGATCCAGGTTCGGGCTGAACAATGATGAATTTCAGCACTGCTTACTCTGGTCTGGGGTTCAACATGTGGGGTTCGAACCGAACCCAGCCCAAGTTGCACCCGTACTTGCGACCTCGGTCGATCGAAGCTGTTCACAAGGTCAACGACATGCACAACACTACCCGTCTTCTCTGGCAAAGCCCTATTCCACATCTCTGGCAGATCTACCTTGTCCAAGGTTGCGCCCAAAATCCATCTCCTCCCGTCTGTTGCTGCGCCAGTGCTCTCCTCTGCCCGGCCATGATTCTGCGAACGAGAGAAGAAGAGGATCACGCAGCAGCCCTCCATCTTGGCCGATCGGCACAGCTGCAAAAACCGCATCTCATCGGTGATAGCAACTCCTCTCCCAAATCCATCACCGACCTCTTTAAAAACCCATCAAAATCCAGCTCTACAATAACCGCCAAAACCATCGCCGCTGCTGAAGCCAACTGCCGGAGCCGCCTTCTTGCCTGTAATAGATTTGCATGCGCTAATTGCGTTCTCTTCAGCCCAGCAAAAACCCATCGGCTGCCTGGGAGACGATTTGTACAGGGCGCATTTCATGAACCAACAGATCGCCAGCGGAACTGAAGAAGACGCCAATACTTCCAGCATGCCAAAAAACCCACATCAACAGCCAATGAATTCCTGCCACGTGGACAGCTATCCTCAAATGCCTATAAATAGAGGCATCCTACAAAGCACCAAGCGCAGCAGAAGCTCCCCAATACTCGCTGGAATAAGGAGAGAGGAGAGACTGCTCGGCCATTACACTGACCGTTTTCCAGCAATAGAAATTGTCTGTCCGTATTTTAGTAGAGACGCATGCGACTCTAAAGCTATTGTCTATTTTCTTTCACGCTCTAAAAATCCCATCAGCTGTCTCGACCGCAAATAAAAGCCAAGCCAAGTCCTGCATCCGCTACCCCACTGTTCCAACCGTCTAAAATATTTATCAAAAGCCCTTATTCAGCTACACCATTCCAACCATCTGATCCGGCCAACCCAGTAATATTCAAAGCCCCACTCTCGTTGCCGCTATTCCAGCCACATATCAAAAGTGCCCCATTTATTTTTATTATACTATAGATGTATGATTTGTCTATAACTCATATATCTATTAATGTAATGCCGGTGCTTTATCAATATTTCTAATCTTCCAAAAGGATTAGTCGCGATTCCTTTTTATTTTCTTGTTATTTTCATTTTAATGCTTTATTTTTTATATTATTGCAAAATATTATATAAATTCCAGTAGCATATTTAGCATTCTATTTTTGTTTTAGGTTGGCTAAAATAGGTCAACCTATCATAGCGCCAACCGCTTACGAAAAAAGTGTTGCGACTAATAAAAAAATGAATGGCCAATGCATCTAGAAAATTTTTTGGAGGCGGATCTGAAGAAAAGGAAAGCATAGTTGCAACGAAAGTGATGAGTTGGAACGTAGAAGCTGAGATAAAGTCCAGAGGAGTAAAGTTCTTTTTGTTTTTCTCTTTATATTTGATTTAATATTTATGAGATAGATTTGATTATTGATTTTAGCTTTGTATTTAATGAACACCTTTAATTCTAAGGTTGCTATTGAACTTGATACTGAACCATGATTGATGTATGACTTTCTTGATTTCAAGATATTAATTTTGGATTTCACTTAACTTATGTTGAATGATTATGGGATTTATCATCTTACAAATTGATGTGAAAATTTTGTGTCGTGCTCAAAATAGATAACATGGAATTGGACTTCAGGTTAATTGGTGCATAATTTTCACATAATATTGAGACAACGTTCTCTCATAAGATTGATGGACTTATTAACATGGATAAAAATATATCCATTAGATTATTAGGAATGTGATCAATACTAGTACTTATTTTAAATACTCATGGTTTATATTAGAAGTTAAAATCAATGAATTAGATTTATATAATACTAGAAAGAGGAGTATAGATAAAAAATTTCCTAGACTAATAACTCATGTCGATAAATTAAATCAATAATTGTAATAGATCGTGGCGATATGCAAGAAAAGTTGTAACCTTTGACTCATTCACTGGTAAGAGTTTTTCATTTAACACACTCACATATACAAAATCATCATTAGTTGCTTTTTTTCGTTCATATTTTTCTTTAATTTAAAAAAAATCAAATTCTAGTTTGAATTTCATCTAATTATAATTTGATAATTGAATGCAGTAATTAATAAATATTTAGTCAATAAGTCCTCAAGGGAATAATTCTCACTCATTTATCTATATTACTTTCGTAATTTGTACACTTGTAGAAAATTTTTGCATATTTTATGTTATATTTTTAATATTAAAGATTAGAAATGCCACATTTGATTTTCGTTTTCTAAAATATATATTATATAAATATATAAAATCATAAATCACTGCATTTTGGGTGTGTTTGGATAAGTGAAAAAAGTTTTCAAATAAAACTTTGGAGTATGATTACATACACCATAATGTATTTTAGGCTAAAATACAATATTCATTTATTTTATTTTGTTTTTACTTTTGTTTGATTTTTCTTTACAAATGTATTTTCCTAATTGTATTTAATCTATATATCAAGTCTTGCTATCTTATAATACTTTTACATATTTGTTTTTTATTTGTTAAAAATCAACCTTTTTAAAGGGTGTTAAAATGCTCTTAAAATTGATGATTTTTTAAAAATAAAAGATAAATATGTAAAAGTATTATAAATTGGTAAAAGTTGATATATAGATTAAATACAATTAGGAAAATATATTTACGAAGAAAAATCAAATAAAAGTAAAAATAAAATAAAATAAACAAATATTGTATTTTAGCCTAAAATATATCATAAAGTATACGTTCCTAAAACTTTTTAGGGTGAGTTTAGAAAGTGATAAAAATTTCAATGAAATTTTTTTTGTGTAAATGTTTCTGAAATAGAAGAAAATAATATGATATGTAGAGGTAATGATGAATAAAGGGAAAATAGATAGGTTAGATTATGAATAATTGTTTAGAAATGATTAAAAAGTAAGCTAATTATATATGAAGTAGTGAATAAATAATTAAAAAATAAGATAATTATGAAGATTAAAGAGCTCTAGTTGAAAGTATTTTAGGTAAACGAATAACTTCCTTAATATAAAACTTTTCGCATTCCACAACTATCCTATTTTTTAATTATTTTTCATATCATCATATAAAATTATTCTACTTTTTTATCATTTCTACATATCTATCCATATAACAAATCTATTTATTTTAACTTTATTCACTTTACTCCATCATTACCCCTTATCGTTGTTAAGTTATTTTTATACAATTTATTTTGAATAATAATTGGATAAGAATGTGAGTGACCGAGATGATTTAAAATATATTTTAATTAATTTAGCTTTGTTTAGCACAAAACACTCACAATTGATCAATACGTGTAAAGTCAAGTAAAATTAAAGCAAAATTCATGCAATTCTTGAAGAGTTGAAGCATGATGATCAAGACCCTACTCAATTTTATGATTTTGAAAAATTAAAAGGAGACAAAAAAATGATTAAAACAACCTAGAATGTGTCGTGAAAGTTTCAACGCAAACTGAACCAAAATAGGCATCAAAACCTTAAAAACTCAAAGCAAATAAAGAGGAAGAGAGTCCCACATGGTTTGAACCATGTGAATCGATCTCACATGGTTCAAACCGTGTACACCTGGTCGCGCAAATACATGCGAAATTTGGACTGTATGCATAAGTACTCATTGGATCTCTATATAAATACTTGTATATGTCCTAAGGGATCTTAAAACCTCTTTGGAGCTAGAGTTGAGGCCTGGGAGTAAGAGAAGGCGAATATCACAAGGCAAGAAGTAAGGCGGCGAGTTTCTTGAAACGTTCAAGATATCATCGGATCTTTCAATTAATAAGCTTTCATTTCTTCTTTTCTGTTAGTTTAAGTGTTATGTTTGTGTTTAATCTTATATACAAGTTTGAATTGTGTTTGAATTTTGTTATGAATTTTTTATTGGCCTATTCTAACGATTAAATGAAAATCTAATCTATTCATTTTATTTTATATCGTTTGTTTTACATTGTACTACAAATCATTTTGGATGAAAGTTTTGAATGTATTTGCTTTAAAATATTTATTATAATATATAAGACATTAAAATCACTTAGATTTATTCACAGATTTATTGGAATATTATGACAATTATAGAATAATTTATTTTACAAGGAAGATTGTTTTAGATAATATTGTTGGATTTTTAGAATATAAATAAAACAATACTACTTATATATTATATGTTATTATAAAGGTTTGGTCTTAATTAAAAGTGGCCTTAAAATTTTTAACGTTAAATGAGCCTAAGTCTCCCACATAGTATGAGCCTTTATGTGTAGAAATTCTAATGTCTAATTTTTAATTTATGATGAGTTAAATTAGAAATAAGAGAAGTATGTATATATAAGTGTTGTGGTTCCCACATTATGCGTAGAATTTCTTTTTGATTTTCCATCATTAAAAAAGTGAGAACCACTTCTTTGGAAAACTTTTATGCATTAATTTGAAAGGTCAAGAAATACAAGATTTAAGAGTTACATTCATTCTCATCTAATCTATTCTTGTTGATAATTTAACATCTATTTTTATGGATTCAGAAATGCTTTCTCATTTAGTCTATTCTTCTTAATGATTACATATGTAGGATCATTGTTTATCAATAAAGAATTTTTTTAATAAATAGTATGAGAGCAATCTTCATGTTGAATCATTGGAAAAAAAATTTCTTAATTATTTTGTTAATGTATGGTTTTTTGGTAGTCTATTCACCAAAGCTGAGAAGCCATGGATGAATTTGTTACTGCTAATGTAATGTTAAGTTCATGGCTATAATGTTATTCAATTTTATAACTAGAATTTTTTTGATCTAATTTCATGGACTGATGATTTTGATTTTTTGTTTGCTTGGCACCTTAGGATGTGTTTGACAATGTGCAAAAAATGTCAAATTAAAACTTTTCAATCTTCGTAACCATTTTATTTTTTTAATCATTTTTTTGCTTCTTTTTATACAACTATCTTATTTTTTAATATTTTTACCCAACTATCTATACAACTAATCTATATTTTAACTTTATTATTTTTACTCATCATTACCCCTATTATATCACGTCATTTTTTTTCAATTAAAAATTTTTGATCTAATTTTTTAAATTTTTTTTATCATTTTCATAACACACCCTTGTTATATTATTTATCAAGCACATGGATAACATAATATGTTCATGAATTACTAGGATTCAAATTCTAGTTGGTATGGAAATTGTAATCATATGTGAGATAAAGAGCCTACTAAATCCATTACGGATTCAGTCGGCTAAAGTCGCCGCCCACTTACTTATGTAGCTTGTATTGAGGTTGCAGTGCTATTGAAGAAATTTTTAGCTACTAAAAGCAGTCATGTGCATGGGTAGAATTTGTGGTGATAAGGTATTGTCTTCTGAGATGTTGAGTGTTGGGTCTGCTTATGCTAGACTGAGTAACCTGACTTGAGTGGGGATCAAGCCACCCTTCTGTTTGCCTAACTTCTATAAGTTATTAAAAAATTCAGCTATTGAAACAGACTACAAGAGTACAAGAGTATTCCAAGTAGCCGCATCTACATAATTAAACTACTTTGGTAGTTTTAAAATAAATAATTTGAAAACTAAGGGTGAGTTTGGTAATGAGCAAAAATTGTCAAGTTAAAATTTTTCAATCTAAAACTTTTCACTCTCCACAACTACCCTATTTTTTAATCATTTTTTCATATTTTTTTATACAACTACCTTACTTTTCAATCATTTCTACACAACTACCAATACAAGTAACCTATTTATTTTAATTTTATCTTATTTACTCATCATCATTACCCCTATTATATCAAATTATTTGACAACTTTTACTCTCTACAACTTTTTTTTCAAAAGTTTTATCCATTCCCAAACACACCCTAAATAAAGAAAATGATGATTGCTATGAATAAAACCTTCTTTTAATTATAAACAAAAAAATTTTAAAAAAATTTGTGGATCTTTTAAAATTTAAATTCAAATTTTGATATAAACATTTCTCATGAATATATAATATTTTAAAATAAATTGATTGAAACAGCATACTACTAAAGTAATTTTTCTTATGTAAGTCAATTTATTTTGGGACATCAAGATCATTTTATATATATAATTAACGTGAATTTTGATTGGCCCAAAAATAGGTCAATGTTTGGTCGAATTACATGTCACTTATGTAATAAATATATGACAAATTTTGAGCATTTTATGTGAACCAAAGTTGGTACAAAGAAAAGCTTGTCATTTGATAGGATTTATTATCAATATTTGATTGCTACATCAAGAATACTACTTATAAGTTCATATTTCTGTTCAAAGACCAAATATTAGTGTTATGCTAGGTTTCTTGTGATGGACTTTATCATTATTTGAATCATTAAAATTTGATGTAGAACTCATGTGAATGTGTTATTTTATTTTATTTTACTTTATTTTCAGTCAATGCATCTGCTTCTGCAATATCCATTAACATAAATTTTATTCCCATGTAAAATGAGACTAACTTTAAGGAATGAAAATGAAATCATAATAATCATTCTTTGTTGTGTAGATCTAGACTTTTTTTGTTAAGGATTGGACAAACTATCGCTCTTGTGGATAAAAGTTCCAATGAGGAGAAAAGAATTTGAAAAAGTGAGATTATTTAGATCAGATGAGTCTTATGATCATGAAGTATGTAATTATAAAAATTTCTAGGGGCACTGTGTCCAAATAGATAATACTATCAATGAATTTCTTGAAAAAATTGAAATACTTTTGCTCGAAATGATGAGGTTGAAACAATTAGGATTTGAAGTATAAGAAGAAATTAAACCTAAGGTAATACATTATAGAGATGTCTCATCTTGCTTCAAAACTAAGGTATTAGGGCTAGAGTTATGTAGAGATTATTTGTGCATTTAGTTTTAATTTTTTGCAGTATAATTCAATCAATTTAAGGTTAATTATAACTGTCAAAAGGATAAATGATCTCTTACTGAGCTCATTTTTCATTCTATGGAAGAATAGAAAAGGCTTAAGCAAGAAAAGATTGAAAATGCTCACTCGATAAGCACTTCTAAGGATAAGAATAAGAAAAGAAAGAATGATGAGTAATTTGTTGGTCCCGAGTCTCTGACAAAGCCTAAGAGGAAAGGGGTAAATTGAGTTATTACAAAAATTCTTTGGTACTTTAATTGCAAACCCCTTTGCTAATTAATCATTTATGATGAAACATGCTAGGAGATAGAATGAGAGGGTGCAAATAAAATATAAAATGCAAGCAATCAAACCACACAAGAGACAATAATATATAGTTGTTTGGGCAACCTTTCCTACTTCACTTTTTCAATCACACACCCCTTGTACCTTGAGTTCCATTATTATATATTTAATACAATCTAGAACACCTACTCTCTTATAAATTCTGGCTCTAAGGGGCATATACAATAATTATTTGTTGGTGAGACTAACTCCAACCAACTTAGTCTAATCTGTCCGTGAGATAAATTCAAACCAATCAAGCAAAATCCGTTATGAGGCAAACTCAAACTAATTCTCTGTTTTGCTTCTTCTTAAATTTGATCTTCAACACCTTCCAAGACAATAACCTAAAATAAAATAGACAATAGAGAATTTACACTTTACAATGTGTAATCAATCTGCTCTAGAAGCTTCTTGTTATGTGAAAAAGATGATCTTGGAAGCTCACTTGAAGTAGTAGTACTCTAAATTTCCATATTTGTTTAAATGATGTCAACACTCTTGAATATTGGAAGGTGTAAACTCATCTTGTGTTTTCAACTCTCTTCATGTTCATACCTCAATGATATTTATAGAGGAGAAGATGATCTAGACATTGGAGTAGTGATTGGGATGTATTTTATGCTCCAACATTCGAATTTTCAACTGTTATAACTTGAAGTCATAAGTGAAGTCGACTTGGGATGAGTGAAGTTGACTTGAGTTGCGACTTTGCTTTGGTTAAAACTTGTTGTCCACATGTTGTCTACTTTTTTGCCTTTGAAGTTGCAAGTGAAGTCAACTTGGGCTGAGACTTCACCCAAGTCACAAATTAAGTCAATTTGGGCTGTGACTTTACCCAAGTCGTAGGTGAAATCAACTTGGGCAGAAACTTCACTTTGCTGAATTGCTATATATGGACTTAAGCTCTTAAAATTTAAATTATTTAATATTTTCATCTTCATACGTATAATTGGAGAAAAAATATCTGAACATACTTACACATATTTATTAGATCATTTTTAATGATATTCCAATAGTTTGTTAATCATTAAAATTAAATTAATCTTTCTTAAAGCAAACATATAATCAAAAAATTTATAGCGATCTAATATAAAAGGAACAACAAAAGAAACTAGATAAGGAATTTAGCTATTATTTTTAATTGACTTTTGGACATATGAAGAAAGATGGTACCAAATATCATCATTGACATATAAAGAAAGGATTTTCTAAGTTATCGAAAACTAAATTATGCTAAAAATTCATCTATGTAAGCGACGACAAATTAATTAAGGTTGAAGTTATAAGGATATTTAGATTATTGCTAAAGATTAGATTTTATTTAATTTAAAAGAGACATATGTGGTACTGTCTTTTAGACAAAGTTTAATTTTTATTTTTGTATTGGACAAATTTAGTTATTCTCGCTCATTTAGAAATAGTTAATTTAATATTTTTTTGAATTCAAATATTGTTGGTACTGTTTTATCTTTCTAAGATAACTTTTGTTTATGTGATATGCTTACCTCTTTCAACAAAACTTTGAATGCAAGTTCTTGTGGTATAAAACACAAATTAACAAATGAGAATTCTACTTCATTGAAGCACAAACATTTAAGGGTACATATTTAAATAAAGAATTGAAAAAAATTAGACTCAAGAATAGTCAACAACTATTTGTTGGGTACCCTAATGATCTTAAGGGTATTAATCTTATGATCTCACATCCAAATTCTTCTTTGAGACATAAAATGTTCGATTCTTTAATGATGAGCTTATGGGGAAGGGAGAAGATAAGATCAAAGATTATGTCTTTGAAGAGAAGTTCATTTTTATTCCTTCAATTAGTATTAACAGTGATTAGGCTTCTATTCCTAATAATGTTGAAGTAGCAATACTAACACCATAAGATATTGATAAAAAAAATTCTTATTAAGGTCAATAGGTTATCTCTGATCAACAAGTTCGACTCTCTTAAGAACAAATGTTACTAAAAAAATTTATTAGAGAAAGGAGAAGTTGTTATTCAGTTCTTTCTACAAGTGTATGGGTAGTAACTTGCAGTATTTAAATAAGATCAATCCCACGGAGAATTCATGACTTAAGTCTTTAAACACTTTATAATGAATACTAAGAGAATGTAGAATAAGAATAGGAAAATGAATGAGAATTAAAGAATCAAGTGATGAGAACACTTATAGTCTAGGATTTCACATGCAACGTCTGCAATAGATACATGATATATTTATTTAATCAGCATATTATGTGTTAAAGGAGAACAAACCCTAAGTTAAATTTACTCCGTCTTCTAAAACCTGCATGACTATCCTAATCTTCTCAACCACCTATTCTCATAGGATTAAATTAATTAAAATCCATTAAATTTCATGGTAGTTCATTAAATTTCTTAAGATCATCATGTCTATTCCTATGATCTATATTTTTAGGTTTAATATACTAATTATCGTATATTAAACTTTCACTTCTTAATTTCTTCACCTAATATATGTAATTGCTGCCAAAGTGCGAGCTTCATTACTCAACAAGTGTTAAACACACAAGATATCACATTAACATATAATATATTTTATAAATAAAGCAAAATCATAATACCCTTTACATAGTTCACATGTTTATCTTAAACCCTAGATCATGAATTTAGTATAGTATGTTTATAATGAAAATTAAATATAAAATAATATTATATTCGAAGTCCATAAAAAAGATAACATAATCAAAAGAAAGAAGAAAAATAAAGCTTATTGATTTGGAAGCTTCAATGGTATTTTAACAACTCCAAGCAATATGTTGCCTCATTTCTTTTTTTGTGCTCTTGAATTTTTCTCACTCCTGCATCTTAACCCTAGCTTAAAATATATTTTAAGATGCCCTAAGACATGTACAATAAGCATTTATATAAATATCTCTTGAAAATTGTGCAAATCGAGTCCAACATGGACTAAAATAGCATGACCAGTGCTTTACATGGTTTGAACCGTGTAGGACAAAGATCCACACAGTTCAAACTATGTGGCACTTTAGCCACTTTGTTTTGCTTTGAAATTTTGAGGTGTTTTGCCTTGACACTTTTTAAACCATGTTATAACCTCTACGACACGTTTTAAACTATTTCCTATGTTGTTTTGCTTCAAACTTGTGTTTTGAATTTGCATTTAAACTTTACTTTTAATCTTGACATCTTGAATCATCACCTTTATGATTGATCTTGTATGTATTTACCTATTTTACATGAATAACATCGAATTTTGAATAATTATACACAAATAGAAGACTCAAAATATCATATTCACTCATCTTATCATCAAAAAAATATTCAAAATATATAGTATGAAAATGACACAATAAATTTTTCCATACTTGAATTTTTGTTTATCCTCAAATAAATACTAAAGAATGCAAAATCAGAGCATAAAATTTTAGGACCGGATCTTTTAATAACTTTAAACAAAAAGTGAATACTATCTTATATGACTCAAGAATTAGTAAGAAAATTGAATAAAATTCCTAAGCTTTGCACTTATCAAAGATCCCAGTAAAAAATCTTGTCTTACTTAATTAATATTGTATACATTATCACCTTTCCTACTTAAAAAAATCAAAAATTAGGAGTTCAAAAATCTTAGAGCAAAATTTTCTATTTTTCAAATAACTCTCTCGTTTTTATCCTTATTATCTCAATATACACATTCAACAATTTTATCCTTTAATGGTAGTAATATAGAAAGTATAAGTTAAATTACTTCACAGATATCTCATCAAATTTTAGCACCCAAATTTCCTTCAGTGACTTACTCGTCTAGTTTATAAAATTATAAGGACTTAATGGGACAATAGTTACGTTCAGATCAAGTGTTAATAATTCAAAATTGAACTATCTCCAAACCGATTTGACCTTTTATGCAAACAAGAACCAAAATAACCTCTGCACTTAGTGATTTTATTCTCTAAGAGCCCATTATTACCCTTGGTTCAAATTTTTTTAAACACAAATCCAGTATTGATTCCCCTCACCATGGTTCAAGATATCTACATATTTTTTTCAAAATTTTTACAATTTTACACAAGCTGTGTGGTTAACTTAATTTGCATCATACTTTTCACTCAAAATTCGGACTCAAACGTCGATTCAACTCAAATAATGAGAATTAAAGATTAGGAAAAATCAAGTTTAAGCTTAGTATGAGGAAAACAATTATAATTCATTCCAAACTAAACTCATTATTAGACAAAAGAGTGCGTTAGTCATGTCTTATAAATAAGTCAAGTTGGTATTAATCTTGAAAATCCTTTAACTAGAATGAGATTTTCGTGCATATAGGAAAACTACCCTATTTAATTCATCAATTTTATTATTTAATTCGTCAATTTTATATAGTAGAAATAATTTTTGTTAAATTATAGATAATTACTCAAAGTTTGAATGAAAATAGAAATAATGTCTTAGTATATTGGTTTTATCAAATGATTTAGGATAAAAATATGAATATTTTCGACAAGCACATGCTAAAAAATGAATTTAACATCGTGTTAAAGTCGTCATTTACCTAACTCAAAAGTTTCATGAAATCTTAAGTGTGATCTACTAAAGAACTTACAACAGTTGCAAGAGTTCAATATGGGGTTCATGTCAATCCAATGTCAACACTCATATATATTTGATGAAAAATTTCAAAAAATTCATTGTCATAATCATCAAAGGAATCAAAAGGGTAATCAATAAAATAATACAATGCCTTCACCCCATATTTAAAACTAAAATTATCCTCAATATTGAGAAATAATTCATTCAATCAAATGATCATATCAATAAGTAAATTAGACTAGTGTTTTCAATAAGTGTGCAGTGCTAACTTCTCTGTTAAAATATTTAGATTCTGAATCACATTCTGCCTTAATCTACTCTCTATAAAACAATCTGGAAGACTTACTCATCAACATGTATCAAAATCTTAGAAGAAATAAAACAAAACAATAAAAAAAACTAATACTTTCCTAAAATAAATATTAAGTTGCCTTCCAAATAGTGCTGAGTTTATAGTCATCAGCCTAACTGCCGGTTGATTCACATGAATTAGCTAACTCTAGCTTTTGTATTATTTTTTTCTTTTGCTTGTCTCTAAATTTGCATGCATTATTTATCTTTGGAATTGGCCTACAAAGCTTGTAAATTTTTTCTATCAATGAACCACAATAGTTAATTTCAAGAGATCGATAAGAATGAGAAAGAATTGTTACAATTGTGATATCTTGGTTCTTCCATTTTTTTTAGATTTTAGTTGTTGTTGAGATTTTAATTTTCTATTTTCAAAAGGCCAACAATGTAGTAACCGCTATTTTTAAATTGCACCATTGAGCATATAATATATATATGTGTGTAGATTTTAGGCTACGGAATTAATGAAATTGAACACAAATTAATGGCCTAAAATTATACAGTAAGAAATTAAGTAATTAATAATAAATGATGATGAGTTAATATTCAATTATCGAATTAGAAAAAAATAGCAAAGTATATTAATTACTCTTGGATTAGTTAATGACAATCAAGTGATCCTATCTAGATATTTTATTAACATAAACTATTTAAATTAATGAATGGTCATGATTTAATGGCTTGAATGCATACTATGGATTTAAGTTATAAAATTTAAATTTTACAATTCATGATATATAAATATATATAGATATATATATATACAAAGACTAAATTGCAATTTTAGGAAACTATGATCAAATCGAAAATTTTAAAAAAAGATTGAATGGTAAATTTGTAAAGAGTAGAGACAAAGATGGGCATAATTGAGATTAAAAAGGGTTAAATTTAAGAATTATAAGAAAAAGGGAGTAAATTATGATTTTATAAAGATAAGATGTAAAAATAATTTTTTATAAATTTTTCGGGAGGAATTTCAAAATTTCCAAACAATACTAGAGGAAATTATTTAAATTCACGGACCTTTTGGAAAAAAAATAAATGAAAAAAGGGGCTAATTTGGAGTACTAATGGAGGGCTTATATTTACCCATACTGTTTTCATTAGATCTTAAAACATATAACTCAAATTGACAAGAAAATTTAATAGAAAATGTTAAATTATGTACTTTTTAATCTAGATGGAATAGATTACGAAAAATAATTGATTAAAGTGATTAACTTAACTGCATTAAAAAACGTGTCCAAAAGCCAAGTCATGCATAGCAAGGAATGTCTAGAAGCATTCCTTCCACATTTTGTTATTTTTATATAATTTATTTATTTAATTAATATATTAATGTGCATAAGGCGATTTTATCTGAAATTTCAGGATTAAACTTATTTTAACATACCCTGCATAGTGAATGACCTAGACCATGAAAATTATGTTTAGGAGATTTTTAAACAACTAAAATTGGATGAAATTTTATGAATTAATTTAGAGTGCTAATATCTTAACCTATATAAATTATTTTGATATGAAAATTTAGATGGACGGTTAAATTTATATGCTTTATAAGATGAATGGAGTGGATTAGGAAAAATGATTTAATTAAGCATTTATGAAATTTCAAAGCATGTATTGAAGAATGTGCCTTGACCAATTCATGAATAGGTACATCTCTACCCTTCAAACATGCATATGTATCGGTTTTACCATATGTATCACATTTTATTAATCAAATTATTATTATATATACAATTCCATTCAAAGTGAAATTTTACGGATAAACTTAAATTAATGTATCCTACTTATTTAATGGATTAGATTATACAAAACATAATTAAAAGTAGGTATAAAAGTTAGAAATTAAATGAATTATATTAATTAATTGAAAATGCTTATCTTTTAGCCAATTTTAATCACTTTAACACGAAGCTTGATACGAACGGTTAAATTAATACGTTGTATAATATAAACGGTATGGATTATAAAGAACACCTTTAGAAATTTTAACACAATATATAAATATATACATACGATGTTATGAACGAGAGGACAGTCACGTCCATTTAAAGAAAAAAATATATAAAATGAAATAAAATGAAAATGGAACAAAAGCAGGCAGCAAAACGTGGCTAGCTAGGAGACAAAGGGCGTAAAAATCTTTGGCAGCAAAGTAAGTTTGGACAGTGCATGAGAAAACCAGCTGGCAGCATCACGTTGATATGCGATTGACCGCCAAGGCCTGGAAAACATGTCTATAAGTACCAGCAAACGCTGGAAATAAGGAAGGCGGCAAATAAAGCATCAGACGTCTGAACAGGTTAGACAGTTTCTCTTTTAGTATATATTGATTGATGTCGTTCATAGCTTTATGTCTTAAATAATCGTTAATCCTTGTATGATATATACATTCTGTTAATTGATATAAAAATTAGATTAGGAAAGGTTCTTGCTAGGAATTAAAGGACGTCCAACAGGTTTATTTATTTATTTTTTCCTTCTCAAACCACTAAGGACGAGAATATACAGGTACGTAGGGTTTCCTCTAACATTGAAATAAAATTTGAAATTATATTTTATTATACACAGCTTCATTAATTAATATAGTTGGGAAAATAACAAGGATCTAAAAAATAATACTATTGTTTGAAGACTAGTGGATGTTAATTTCAGAAAAATTTGTTTAGACTTATTTTCTATAGATCACATACTGGTACTTTAGATAATATGGCTGTAAAAATTTAATATCTTAACATAGATGTTAAATGAGAAGCATAACCTAAATTAATTACAAAATAGTGAACGGTTAGATAGATAAAGTGAAAATTTCTATTTTCTATTGTTATTAATCATATGAATAATATGATACGGGTTGAAGCCATAACACATTGATGATGTGTATAGTGTAATAAAGAAATAAGCATACAAGTATAAAACATAATGCAAATATATGAGCTAGTCCTTCTCACTTGTTTAGGAAAAAGAAAAGAAAAGAAAAGGTTGAGGAAATAAGTAGGTGTGAAAATTGGCATGTTTGATGAGGAGACTGATATGCTTAGATATTATTTTCTATTGGTTATGCTGGGGGAAGATGGAGAAAAGCTAAAGGAGAAAGGTAAGCAAGCCCTTCGAAATTATGTTTTAAAAGAATTTTATGGTAAGAAAATTCATTTTTTTTCATTTTATGAAATGATATTTTCCAACTGATCATTATACTATTTTTCTTTTAGGTGTTTGAATTGTGCACCTTGAAATGAAAATTTCTAGTTTGTTTTACGATGTCAAACATATTTCCTCATAATGATCATGATTCATGGTATGCTTGAATGCATTAAGTAGCCCTACAGGGTGAGCCGAGAGGTGATATTTCTGAGGAAACTGAGCCCAGTCACCTGACCTCGGGTCTTAAAGGTGGTGCCATAGGCGTTTCAAGTACCCTCTGGAGTTAAGCAAGATGTATATGATTCATGCATTGCATTGTTAAGTATGTAAGATCAGAAAAGTTATGATAGGTGGATGATCACTTTGTAAGTGTCATTTGCCGAACCAAGAATAAGTCATGATGCATGTATGCACTCATTTCATGAAAAGAATTTAAGCATTTTATATTTCCAACTAATGCAACGAGTTTTGGGGAATTATGGATACTTTTAATTGCTTGCTTACTGAGTATTTTATACTCATTATTTTCAAATAATCAGCAAATGCAGATGATACAGGGTTAATAGAAGAGCCTTGTGAAGATATGACGTCTTGTACTTTCGAGGTATTTTGAGCTTTAGAATGTAATTGTTAAAATTATATGTATTAAATTTATAGGGTATATTTGACAATGGTTAAAAAATGTCAAGTTAAAACTTTTCAATCTAAAACTTTTCACTCTCCACAACTATCATCTTTTTTAATTATTTTTGCACATTTTCTTATACAACTATCCTACTTTTTAATCATTTTCGCGTAACTATCCACACAACTAACCTATCTATTTTAACTTTATCATTTTTACTTCTCATCATTACCCATATCATATCACATCATTCGACAACTTTTCATCTTCAAAACTTTTCATCAAAAGTTTTATCCATTCCCAAATACACTCATATTATGTTAAGATTGATTAGTGTAATATATAGCCTCTTGTGTGAAGTATGATTCAAATAAGGGATGTACTAGATGAATTTAAGTAGATGTGAATGATTTAGTAGAAAATGTTGAAGTTGTATTGACTATTAGGTTTTTATATTACCCAAACATCCTAAGTATAGACGGCATGCTCTCGGATTTTAGTTATAAAAAAATAGAACCAATGTAGGTTAAAAGAAAAAAAATTCAGACTAATTTTCCAACACACCAAGTAAAGCTTCCGCTCATATAAGGATGAAAGTTTCACCATGTAAAGATCCGTGGAGTAAGTTTAATGTGTTCCATCAGGTCGGGGCGCTACAAACAACTTTAGGAACATCTTCAAATTTTTAGTGGTATCTCCTGTTAAATCACTTTCATAATATTTATTTTGGATAAGAATTGAATAAAAATCTGAGTATTTAAAATGATTTAAATCATATTTTAATTAATTAAGTGTAGTTTTGTGTAAACACTCACAATTGATGTAACATGTGCAAAGCAGGAAAATATGTGCAATTTCGGAACCCATTTATAAAAGAACAGTGAATTTTGAAATCGACAATGAGTTTAACTGGGTTACGACCGAGTTGCCACATCGATGGGTTTGAACAATATTTTCCGTTGATATGCTGTTGCTCTTATAACTCTTCCCGAATTAAAAGTTATAGCCAGTTGGAGCTGATTCGCTCATTGTAGTACAACATGCGTCTTTTTCGAAACGTTAAAAGCTCAAGGACCAAGACCTATCTGATTTAATAATTTTGAAGATTTTAAAGGATTTAAAATAATGATCAAGGTAGTTTAGAATATGTCGTGGAAATTTTGAGGTGAATCGGGGCAAAACAAGCGAGAACTAGGTAAAATTGTAAATAAATTATATATGGTTGGAAACACAACTTAAGCTATATTCGGGCAAAGCCAACTAGGTGTAGGCCATGTCCCCCTCTGGATGTGCAAATCTACGTAGCGTGGACTCTATGCGCAAGTTCTCTCCCTTATACTTTATATAAACTCCTCTTAAGGATGTTCTAAGGCATTCTAGAACATCTCTAGAGCTGGGGTTAAGGTCTAGATGCAAGAGAAAGTGAGGAGTATGGGGCAAGGAGCGAGGCGACGAGTTGTTTGAAGCATTCCAGACACGATTAAAGCTTCTAATCAGTAAGCTTTTTTTCTTCTTTCTTTGTGAGTTTTATTGTCTTGTTTGAAATGAATTTAAGATGCAATATTCTTTTGTGATTTGATTTTATTTTGAATATACTAAGCTAAACCTTTAATCTAGGGTGCATTTGGCAACGAAGAAAAAATGTCAACTTAAAACTTTTCAATCTAAAACTTTTCACTCTCTACAATTATCATATTTTTTAATCATTTTTTCATATTTTCCCATACAACTACCTTACTTTTCAATCATTTCTACACAACCACCCATACAATTAACCTATATATTTTAAATTTATCATCTTTTATCATCTTTACTCTTCATTATTATCCCTATCATATCACATCATTTGACAACTTTTACTCTTCAAAACTTTTCATCAAAAATTTTATCCATTCTCAGACACATCCCTAGAGTTTAAGATGTAACATTCATACAATGTAGCGGATATTGTAGTTTTATTTTATTTATGAAGGATATTATTTGTTTTTTTGATGTCTTGTGATTTTAACTCTTGTTTAGTGTTTGAGCTAGCACTTTGACAATGATTTCCATATATTAGGTGAAGGAACCAAGAGATAGAAGTCTAATATATAATAATTAAGATGTTAAATTTAGACCATGAAAATAAATATGATGACCTTAAGGAATTCCATAAACTATCATAGAACTTAATGAATTTTAAATCGACTTAATCTCATGAATATACGTAGTTAAGAAAATTAGGGTTACGTTTTGCAGGTTTTGAAAGAATATGCAAAAATAATTTAGGATTAGTTCTTTTATAATATATAATATCTAGATTAAGTAAACAGTCTATGTATTTGTTGCAAAAGACGTATATGAAACTCTAGATAAGTTAGTATGTTGCACAATTTTTATTTCCAAAATGCATGGCCAAAGAGGCCTTATAAGTACTATTTTAAAAGTATATTTAAAATTTTTGATAAAATTAATAAATACTACACACGAAGTTTGAGGCTTGGCTTCATTTGTAAAGCACTTTTATATATAAATAGTTTCAAACTACTTTCTCTGGTAGAACTTTTAATTCTTTTTTATTTAGGATTTTGTGCACAGTGCTTGTAATTTATTTATTCAAATAGGAATTTAGAAAATATTTTAAAACAATGATTTCAAGCCACCAAATGTGGGATTAAATAAAATTTTATTAGATAAATAATCTTGAAAAGTGCCATTATGTGAAGCAAATCAAGAGTTTCTTTGGCCCGTCTGATGTTTGCGAAATATGCTAAAGTATTGCACTTTGTTAAATTATTTAGTCGAATTTATTCATTCAGCTCAAATCTTTTGTGTTAAAAGCCCTAAAAAGTGTAGAATGAAAAACTTAGGAATCAAAATATTTTGCTTAACCTATGATTATGTCGTAATTTTATCACCCTATAATCTTAGGGTATTGATAATGATAGAAATGAATAGTGTATATAATGGTGATTGAGTAGTCACATAATAATAAAATTTTAGAAATTAAGAGTTTGATATGTGGAAAATTGTGTGAATTGTGGTGAATATAAAAATTCCAATTATTAATAACTAGATAGGTCAATTTTGGATAAATGTCTAAATAGCTTGGTAGAAGGCGGGATGGATTTTCACATATTTCTTAGATAATTTGAATATGTGAGAAATTCTAATTTGATTAAATGATGAATATTTAAGATTTAATTTTTATGTGTGAGTTTTGAACTAAAAAGAGATAGCTTAAAGTTGACTCAATTTGAAATATATCTAGGAATAGGTGAGAAGCCTAGTGTTTGGAGTAAAATATAGATGATTATGAATGAGATTTGAATGATAGATTAAATAAATTAATGAAAATGAGACTAATTATGAAATTTAGTCTAAAAAGAATTAAGATAGTGAAGATGATCAAAGATTATGAATGGGAGCGTGATTTGTGTGAGAGTAATTCTAATCATAATTGAAACATATATATGAAATCGTGAGTTGAAATTTGATAGGATGATTTTGAGAATTGAACCATTTAGAGCTAATTGCGAAAATTCGATGAGAAATCAACTTAATAATAAAATTTTAAAATGGCATGATACTTGTAGATTTTTAGTATGAATAAGATCCTAGATGCATATGAGATATAGAGTGGTGATTTGAGAATAATTTGAGGTGATAGATTGGAATTTTTCCATGAGGCCTGATTTATATATATAATTAAGTTGAATGGATAAATTGTAATTGAACGATAATTTGATTAAATGAATGGTTTGGATATGATGTGAAAAGATTAACAGTGATGTGTGGATAATTGAATCAGTGTTGAGAATATCTTTGCGTGATATAGTTACATACGTTGGAGGATAAGTAAAATTGACAATAGATGATGTATGGTAAAATTAATACCAAAATTTTAGTTTTGGAATTTTGAGTTGCAAGTTCTTAGAGAGATAGTATTTGAAATTAGAAATTAAAAAAAAAAGAATATTTCAATTGGAGTTGTATAGAGAAAATTATAACAAAAAAGTAAAGTTCAACAGAAAAGCATTAAATGGGCAAGTAGTATTTTTCCAGAGGGGCAACTAAGGCAGCAAAAAATATAAAGGTTGTCTTAGAAACATAGGCCGTTTTTTGTCTTGAGGTATATAAAGGATATGTGCATCATGCGTGCTTCCATCTTTTGTTTTGGTTTTTTTCTTTTTTCTCATTTTTTTCTTTCATTTTTCACCTTGTAAAACCTTTCCAAAAAAACCCCTAAAAGAATTATGGATAATCCATCTAAGATCAAGAGACAAGGATTACATGGATTCAAGCTAAGGTTTGGAGAGAAATTTCTTTAACTAAGGTAAATAAGTTGGTTTCTTTCCAAATAATGCATAGATTTGAATTGCAAATAATGTATTTTGAATGATTTGAATGAATTTTTAGGTTTGAGGCTTGCGTGAAGATTATAGGATTGTTAAAAATTAGAGACTTTGAAGGAAAAATATGTCAATAATAAATTAAAAGTGATTGAAAGTGATTTCTGATGCCGTTAATTTGTATTTTGTGAAAGTTAATAAATTTTGCATTAGTTGGTTATGATTTATATATGATGTTTATATAGTATTTGATGAAATGTTTAAGCGAAGTACGATGTGTGAAAATCACATCTTAATGGGTGTATAGAATCTTGATAATATGAATGAATTGTTGTACATGTTTGGGATATGTGATAATCAGTATCACATGGAACGAAACCTGTGATAACTTAATGTATATGAGATGTATGATTTGGAATTTGAATTTAAACTTAGTTACTTGAGATTGTAGTTAGATGAATATAATTTTGAAATCTTCATGTTAGAGAGGGTATGATTTCTAGGAATAAATTTACGTCATATTTGAAATGGATGAGAATGATTCCTAGCATAACCTAGTTCAACGCTAGGGTTGATGATACTGATAGCCGAATGCATTGACATGGGTGTGTATTTGGTTGGTTCCTAGGATGATTTTGGTGTTGCATTTTGCATGCTACGTATTGATTTTCATAATTTAGGGCTAAGATTGTTGGTAAGTCGGGCTATATGTTCTGGCATAGTTTTGTCACAAGCATATTGCATACGATATGATGGATGCACATGCATATTGCATATGATATGATGGATGCACATGCATTGTTTGCATAGACTTTTTCGTGTCGTTTATCAACATAGAAATATGGTTGTTGATGACCCTTTATCAATATAAGGACAATTTAATTGTATATGTATTTATGTCTATGGGTGCAACTGGAGCTCATAAAACTTAGGTTCATCTCAACCCTAACTCTATTTCTAAAACCTCAACCCTACTCTATTTATAAACTTAAATCCTAATTCTATTTTTGAAATTTGGGCTCGGGTTGAGTTTCATGCTAGAATTCGAGTTGAAATTATTCTATATATTTGTTATCTATCTTATACTTATTCAACTTTAAATCTATCATTACAAAAGTCAAAAATGTTATTTTTCTATTTTCAAGCAAAAATTCAAAGAGTGTTTAAGAATGTGAAGAATAAAAATCTCATTTAAATATTATCTTTTTATTAAGTAGACTAATAGTCATTTCTAAAAAAAAGAGTAGACTAGTAGTCTGTTTTAGAAAATGAAAAGGTACATTATTTTCCTATTATGTAATTTAATATCAATATCATAAATATATACATAAACATTAATATCTAATTATAATAAAAATCTTATAATGTCGATCATAATAAAAAATATTCAACAATCATAAGTTTAAGTCAAATAAATTACAACAAATTTATTTCAAGTAGAATAAACATTTAATTATTAATATCATATTGAAACGACCAAATGATAATATCCTACATAAGTTGTTAAGTTAAAACACCAAATAAAATATCTCAAGTTCTAAAAATAATTATTATTTTTTTGTTTTGAAACTACCACTAAACCAAACTCTTTTTTTCTAAAAGACAATATAAAAATATTATATTATATAATTAAACTTAAGGAGAAATAATGTTTATATATGGTATAAAATAAATATAATATACATATGAGGGGAATGAAACTAGATTTATATGGAGTATAAAATAAAAATAAAATATATATTTTATACATCATTTGGGCTCGGGTTCTACAGTGGATAGTTTTAATACTGTTTCAATTCGGGTTGAACCTAGCCCAAGTTGCAACTCTATTTATAACATAATATGAAATGGTTGTTTGAGTTGGTGAACATCCACGTCTATTACATGTTGTAGCATGGCATGCATGATTCACTTGGCATGGTTTTTGGTAATTTTCCTTATTGCATCTACTTACCAAGTTTGTCCAGATTTACTTGTTTGTTATTAATATTTTTAGTAGGATTAATGTTGTAGGTACCTAGCTTTGATCGAGGGTGAAGTGGATTTTGGTAGATATAAGTTATATTAGTTTTGATTAAGATCATTGTACGATGAGAAATATATATGTATGTATTATATGATGAGTCATGGAGATATATGACAGCCGAGTTATGGATTATTGATATATATAGCCTATCGAGGCTCTATACTGTGTAATAATGGCTTTAAATGTGTATTTACTTCCATCATAAGTTGTACTCTTTCTTCTATGCATTGATGATTGTGATAATGACAATGAGATAGATTGAAATGATGTACTTTTAGTTTATTTTCTATTTTCATATGATTGAATGATATGCTAGTTGTGGATATTCAGAATTGCTCCAAGTATATCCACACGTGCTTATGGTCTTTTGCTATCTAAATTGTTATAGATTATGGGAGACGCTACTGGATTTTTATTACAATAACTGCTAGTCCAAGGCTTCGGCTGGCAGGGTACTACGAACTTGGCCAAACTTGTCTTGAAATTATTTTTCTATAAAAGTCTATTTTAATAGCTATTAAAAAATATTGTTTAATATTTCAACAATAAGTAAACGGCCTAGCAAAGTGAAGCCTTAGAGCATGTTTGGCTGGGTTGAACCTCCATGCATTATTACAAAGGTTAGTTTTCAAACTTTTTATTTAGTGCTTATTTTCGTGATTTTATGTCTTCTGGATGGAAAAATTACTAAAACATTATTGTTTTT
Source organism: Annona cherimola (assembly GCA_030490835.1). NCBI lineage: Eukaryota > Viridiplantae > Streptophyta > Magnoliopsida > Magnoliales > Annonaceae > Annona > Annona cherimola. The sequence goes on along the minus strand of CM059976.1, from coordinate 24,605,348 downwards.
AAAAAATTTCAAAAATATCTACAAATTCCTAAAAATGGTAAAACTTAATATACATGTTAAACACTGTTAGATTAACTGTTGTATAAAAAATTTTAAAAAATAAAAAATGAGTTAAATACACTCTCAGTGCAACAATGCTAAGTGTACCCAAGTGTACTTAGCTTAAACCGAAATGAAAAAAATACTTTTTTACTCAGGACATGTTTGTTTAACACCATAACTTTTCAAACTAAAACTTTTAATTCTTTGCAACTAACTTTTTTAATCATTTTTTCATATTTTGCTATACAAATATCTTACTTTTTATTATTTCTACACAACTATCTATATAATTAACCGATATATTTTAATTTTATTCTTTTTACTCATCATTACCTTACACATCACATTATTCTCCCAACTCAAAAATTTTTACACTCAAAATTTTTTATTTAAAAGTTTTATTACTTTCCAAATACACCCTTAATTAGCGAAAAATGGAGGCCAGTTATTACTTCATTTATTTTAGATAAATGAATTACTTCACTTTTACTAGACATATGGATGATAAAACTTGGTGTATATATCAAATATACTTAGTAAAACATGTTCACGAAGAAAAACTCAAAAAAACTATAATTCATGATAAAAATAAACGAATGACGTATTTTTACCTAAAATACATTATGATGCATATAATCGAGGTCCTTTAATTTTTGTATAAATTTTCTAATCTTTATACAAACCCCAAACCTCAAAATTCGTTCAAATCATTCAAAACACATTGTTTGCAACTCAAATTCATGTATTATTCGGAAAGAAAACAACTTACTTACCTTAGGCGAAGAAACTTCTAAATCTCTCTCCAAACCCGAGCTTTGAATCCATGCAATCCTCACTTTTTGATCTTTGATGGATTATATATACTTCTTTCAGGGTTTTTATGGAAGGTTTTTTATAAAATTGGGTCCCAAAAATAGTATTCCTAATTTGGCATCTTAGATGACAAGTTGACTTGTTCATTGTTGAATTTTTGACCCATAAAATTTTATGGGTAAAATTCCTATTTTTAGAAAATAATACTAGAAAATAAAATATTTGATTCTTCTTTGGTAAGTGAATCCCATATTACAACAAATTCACAAAATTTTTCCTTTTATTCTAAGGGTGTGTTTGACAATGAGTGTAAAATGTCAAGTTAAAACTTTTCAATCCAAAACTTTTCACTCTCCACAACTACCATATTTTTTAATCATTTTTTATATTTTCCTATATAACTACCATACTTTTCAATAATTTATCCACAATTACTCATACAACTAACTTATCTATTTTAACTGATATTATATTATCCACAACTAACTTATCTATACAATAATTTATCCACAAAAGAAATCTCTAAGATCTCTAGAGATTTAATGTTCAGTACTTAAACTGATATTATATTATTATTATTTTTTTGAGAGGATAGTATATTATTTAATTATTCAAGTTAAGTAATTATTTTTAAAAAAGAAAAAGCCACACCACATAAGGAAGGTGGCAATGGCCGTCAGAAAAGAAATCCATTAGCGTCTAGGAAGATGCATGTGATGTGCAAATTTGGGGTTTTATTGGAAATTTTTAGAAAAATCCTTTCTAATAGAAAAATTGTGTTATAGTAACAGCGGAATCATTGTAAAAAACCCATATGTATTATGTAACATACATTTTATTTTATTGTTTATTTGAGTTTTGATCTTGACTATGAGTTGCAATAAGTTTGGATAAAATTGACCAACATTGGATTATTTTGATTTATTATTTTAATGCAAAATATAAGATTATTTTTCTCTTTATGCTTATGTCTTGATTTAAACTTAGTCCAACACGTGACGAATCTGGGAAGATGACTTTCGGGCTCACATTCAATGTACAAATACTGTTTTTGAGTATGAAGTATTACAGTTTTACAAGGAGAAAATAAAAGAAAAAAGAAGAAAAAACCAAAACGAAAGAGTGAAAGCGTGAATGACACACTAACCTTTTATATACCACAAGACAAAAACATGGCCCATGTTTTTAAAACAGCTTTATATTTTTTGCTGCCATAGTTGCCCCTCTAGAAAAACACGACTTGCCCACCTAATGCTTTTATGTTGAATTTCATCTATTTTGTTATAATTTTCTTTATACAACTCCAATCGAAATGTTTTTTTTTATTTTTATTGAAGGTGTCTTTGGGAAGTGATAAAATTTATGGATGAAATTTTTTAAAATAAAATAAAATAATGTGATATGATATAAGTAATAATTAAGAGTAAAGATAATAAGGTTAAAATAAATAACTTGATTGTATGGGTATATGTGTAGAAATGATTAAAAAGTCGGATAGTTGCATAAGAAGTTATCAAGAAATAATTAAAACATAAACTAGTTATGAAGAATAAAAAATTTTGATTGAAAAAATTTTAACCTTTGCCAAACATATCCTAAATTTCTAACTTCAAATACTATCTATCTAAATACTTGCAATTCAAAATACCAAAACTAAAATTTTGGAATTAATTTTAACATACGTCATCTACGGTAGATTTCACTTATCCTCAACTTATGCAAAAATAATAAAATATGAGACACATGTTAAATATATTTAGATTAATACTTATATAATTTTTTTTTTTAAAAAAATATAAAAATAAGATTTTGCACCAAGGTGCACTGAAGCAACGTGCAACCAGGTGCGCACTATTATGACTTTTAGTTTTTAGATTGCTTTCCAAATCAGTTTTTTATAGATAAAAATTTTGCCATCAACTTAGACATGATTAAAACTATTTAAAAATATCTATAAAATTTTAGATGATAACTCATTTAATACTGATATCTCGTGGGTCAAATTGTGGGTGGTGAAGTTTGCTGGAAACCGACCGCTATCAATGGCATGAGATTTTCACAAAATAAAAAAAAAAACATGGTCGTTTTTGAAAACAAATAATTACGGGTAGAAACTACAAAATTGCGAAACAAGAGGCAGTAAATGCTGCATTATCCCTAATAATTTTAAATTTACCAATTTCAATTTTTAGGATTTACTAAATATAAGAAAAAATTACTCATTCCTATCTACACATTTTTATATAAGTTACATCTTAAGTACCTTTTATTTTATTTTATTTTATCGTTACCACTGTATTCCCGTCGTTTTTATATCTTTCCATTTAACTACCTATCTATTTTATTTTCGAAATCTTCCCTGCTAATTATTTTGCTTATTATATCACATGACTTTCTTCATCTTTCAAAATTCTTTCCGCAAAATTTCCTCTTTTCAACGCCTTTTAAAAAAGGACGTTAATTTAATCATATCATCATATAATAGAATGGTTTCTTAAACCGGGCAATGGTCTTACCTTACCTTGCTGCTTCAGGTGCAACCGTTGGACGCCAGAACATGCAGGGTAGCAGGAGAAACAACTGAACAAGGGCAGCTGATTCCTTCCCAGTTCCCACCACCACTTGCAGCAGCGGTAGCAGCAGTATCTCCAAACTGACTGCAGAAGATCCGTTTCTCTCTCTCTCTACTTGCAGTGATGTGGATGCCATACGAAGACGGAGGCGACAAAGACCGTCGCTTTCCTCCTTTCCCTTCTCCCACCGAGCAGACCGTCTGGGCCGACGCCTCGCCCCTCTTGGCCGCCGCCTGCAACGGTGAGATTAACCTTCATCTCCTCCCTCTGTATTCCCCGCCCACCTATTGGGTTTTCCTTTCGAGCTGTCGTTTAGGGCACGATCGAATGAATTTTTTGCTTAGAAGCTTATTAGCGAAATGAAAACTTATGATTTTTTCATACATTTCGTCTGCGGCATGGTGTATTCTCTTCGAGAAATGACATTGATGGGCTGGCCTCTGATGGCGGCCGGCATTGAATAGTGGGAAGTTAGCTTGTACATATGGTCATTCTACGGAGGCTGTGAGTGTGAGATATATTCATTTAAGTGCAATGCTTGGGAAGGCTCATGTATTCGAATGTATTCTGTGTTGCCATCATGAGCGTGAAAAATGATGCTGTTTGTTGCTATTCTATTCTTTTAAAAAGTGGGATGGTTTTAATGTTTCTTGACTGTACATGAAAATTTTAGCGATTCATCCTTCAACTGGTTACATTTGTTTGCAATTCATGTTCAGAGAACTCCATCATATCCAGAGTCCTCAACATGCGACCATACAACTTGGACTCTGGCTGACGAATTTGAATAACTAGTAGTTTCCTTTTTGTTATCGATTAACCACTTACATTGGATTTTAGTCTTACTGTGCATTAGCCAACTACAGTGATGCAGCTCTTGAGTTGTTGGATTTAATGCGTTAGACACATGGAGACAATTACTCAGTCTGTACTTAAAACATGCTTTCTCCAACCCACTAAGATGTCAACTTGTGTTGTTGTCATTTCTTGTCTGCTTTAGTTAGTTTTTGTTTATTCTTTTCCGTTATCAGATCTTCAAGAGGGAGAGCTTATTCATGGAGAAAATTTTAGCCTTTTTGCTGCTATGTCTGCATTGGAGGTATGGATTTATCTTGAGTGGTGCTTTATTCGGTGATGACATGACACTACAGCTATCCAAAACTTTAATTCCAACCAGAAAGATCTGAATAAGTTGCATGCTTTATCTAAGTGATGATCTTGTGAACAATTGTAGGGGTTCCATTTCTGTTAGTCAAAATTCTAAAGCCTGGACAAATATACGGTTGAGATGTGCAGATATAGTTATGTTTAGGGGTGTTAATGGTCATAGTCAACCCGTCAACCCGCCTGATCAATCTGTCTATAAATAAGTTTGGGTTGGTATTTTTGAATAAATGGTTTATGATCTGTCAACTTGTTCAACCATTGAAATAAATAAACTAATTAAGGTTGAAATTTTACAATCAGACAACCTGTTTAGTGACCAATTTAACCAGTCAATTTATTTACAATTCTTTAAGAGAGGGTATATATATTTCTTAATCCCTAAATTTATTTTTCATTTTGATTTCCTATTTTCCTAGCAGGATTCTTCTTCCTTCTCTCTCATTCTCTGTCTCCGACTCTCTCTCTCTCCCCCCCTCTCTCTTTCCCTCTCCATCTCTCTCCCGGTTTCTCCCTCTTTGTCCTTTCTCTGTTTAGCCAAGTCATCATCCCTCTGTTTCACGGTCTTGGGAAGTTCCCGTTCTTCTTTGTGTTAGGGTATCGAATATACATGCCTCTCCTAATGAAGATTTGGCTATGCCGTGTATCTCATTGGTGTAGATCAATTCACCATGACAATTACAAACAATGCACAATTAAATTCAAATTAGCTTAAGTTTGTAACATATATACGACTCATTAATAACCCGCCAATTCGTTTATTAAATGAGTTGTAAATGAGTTAGGGTTGATGTTTTTTAAATAGGTTAACAAATAGATTAAAGTTGAGATTTTTTAAATGGGTTAAGATTTTGATTAGACTCTAACTCGTCCAATTTGATCTATTAACCCCTCAAGTTATGTTCCTTACCAAAAAAATGCGTAGCCAAGACATGGTTAAGTGGTGAGCAACAGAACACTATGTGATGAAAAATATCTGGGGAGTTACATATTGACAATGAAATCTTTAATGGGTCCTGTGGTCTGCTTTTGAAGGAAAATTTTTTTTAGGATTAGGGGTATGTTTGACAATAGTTAAAAAGTGTCAAGTTAAAACTTTTCAATCTAAAACTTTTCACTTTCCACAACTATCATATTTTTTAATTATTTTTTCACATTTTCCTATACAACTACTCTACTTTTCAATCATTTCTACACAACTACCAACACAACTAACCTATCTATTTTAACTTTATCATCATTACTACTCATTATTACCCTTATCATATCACATCATTTGACAACTTTTACTCTTCAAAACTTTTCATCAAAAGTTTTGCTCATTTCCAAACACACCCTAGATTTATTGTTCAATGCACGTGATCTAAAAATGGAGTCCTCCACTTTCTCATTTAGAGCTAAGGGATTATTATTATTATTTATCTTCATATGAACTTTCTTTTTTTGAAACCATCTTCATATGAACTTTGAATGTTGTCATACTGAAATAGTTTTAATCAGGTTTTAAGTAGCATTCCTAGGCAATTTTTCACTGTACGGTTTCCTGAATTTTAGTTAAACTATCAAACAGAAATTACTGGAATTAATTAATACTACATTTTGAGTCAATATGACATATTCTATAATGATATGAGAGTACTTCTCTGTGGTTTTCTTAGAATTTTTTTCACTGGGTTATATGCTTACTCACTTTCCACAAATTTTAGTAGATAATGGATCCTAAGATGGATTCTGGAATGGAAGGTTGTGGTTATCATTCGGTTGAAGAAGCAATCGAGAATGGTGCTGCTCCCATCCCTCTAAGTTCAGACAGAACTGTTGATACTCAGTGCATCATTGATATCATGGACCACCTTTTAGCATGTGAGGTACTGCTAATAATATCATATTATGTGTTCCTCAACATTTCTTTCTTTTACCATCTAAAAATCTTTATTCTTGGCAGGCAACATGGCACAAGGGTCATTCACTTGCACAAACAGTGTTTTCTTGCATCTATCTTTTGAGGATTGAGAGAACGTTGTCACATGCCTTGTTGCATTCTTACTGTAGAGTTATCCGCTCAACCTGCAATGCAGTCATTTCAGTTGTCTCACTTACTCGAACCCACGAGGTGAGGCTTATTTGTTGGTTTGTCTGCCATGTAGTTCTTCTAAGTTTTTATTGATGAGATTGATATTTAACTTTTTTGGTCTATGGGGTATTAATTATGCTTGGTCAAGAATACATATGTTTCATTTTTATGTGCGTTTGCGACTACATCTTCCTAGCAAATTTCAATAGAAGCCATCTTCTTGAAGCTTCCATGACAAGGAATGTTCTTTTGCTTGATATCTTTCAATGTGATGGCGCGAATTTTCATGGAGGTAGAAAGGGATAGTGACCACCCTGAGACTGACTGTTCACTAACAGGACAGAAAACGGTGAAGGGAGAATATTTCAAATTTTTGTTTAAGAAACATGATTCGTTGGTTGCTTAGAATATGGTGTCATCTTGCTGCTGTTTGAAAGATAGGGAAAATGATTTTCTTTTGTCAGGAAATGATTCTTTGCTTTGATTGGAGAAGCATGTAAAGATGAGTTCTTGAAAGTCTGGGCCTTTCACTTTCAATTTTTTAATTTTCATGAAAATCATGGTTAATTTTCATTTTTTGTGTGACAATCAAACTTTTGTGATGGAGAGCTTGGGTTGAGCTGCTTGTCTCTTATATTTCTTTCCACAGGAAGGTCTTTCAATAATGCTTTGTCATCTCCTTTTGCCAGAGAATGGATGGTGAGAAATGCTTATCAATGATCAAGGCAGTGGATCATGTGTAATTAGTGACTGACTACTTAGACAGAAAGAAGAGATGAGAAATATTTGTTATTTTCTGGCAATTAATTATGCTGGTATGATAAATTGTTGAGTGATTTTCTGCGAGAATAATATAGTGAAAATGGAGGCACCATTTTTACTGATGTATTAGAAATCATAATATCATATTGAAGTGATTATGGGAAAGCGTGGCATCAGTTCTTAATTTGTCAATCTTTTAGGAAATGTCTTTGTTACCTTATCCATTTCTAATGTGCTTTCTGAGTAGCGATTATGGGAAAGTGTGGCTTGAATTCTTCATTTGTTAATTTTATAGTAAATGTCTTTGTTACCTTATACATTTTTAATTTACTTTTCTAGTAGTTATCATTACTCACAGGGAGTTTGAATAAGATATCTTATTGTTGCTTCTCTTAGGAGGAGGATCTTTTCACTATGGCTTATGGTTTGCCTTTGAAAGGAGAGGGTGATGATAAATGCTTATCGCTGCTAAATGCTGTGGAAGAAAATATTTCTCGTCAGTTGCGTGCTTGTAAGGCCCCAGTGTGTAAAAAGAAAGTTTTAGAAGGTAGTTTCGCAGTCCGAGCTTCTGATGGTTGTGCTTGTTTGAAGAAGCAGTCTTTTTTCGAATTTTTAATCAAATATGATATGATTGCACTTTGTTTTCACTGGCTGAATGAATATTAAGTTCTTGTTCACACTGTCCTCATTTATTTATTTATTTATTTATTATTTTTCGGCCCAAAGTACAAACATGATCGACAATCTATATTCCTTGATTATAATTTGAAGTATTTGGATGCTGTTGTATCTTCATAGCAGGGGATGGATGCTATTTCTAGGTAATTCCTATCTTGCTTAGTCTGATGTAAGGGGGAGTAAAGAGTAGTAGTATGTAAGAATGTGTAGAAATGATTGGAAAATATGGCAGTTGTCTGGAAAGATGTATAGAAATAATTGGAAAGTAGGGTTGTTGTATGGAAAAATGTGTGAAAAAATTGTTGGAATTTTTTTTCGGTTTACCAAACACCCTAATTTGGCTTCTCACTAATGTTTCATGCGTTTTGTCTAATAGTGTGTGCCTCTTTGTAAACACATTGTACCTTGGATTGCAGTGATTTAGTTGCAGATGGTATGGTGTGGCATGTTCATTAGGACTTCACCCAGGTTTATAGCTTATCAGCTACCATAATCCCTGTGTTACTCTATGTAGGATTAGTAAAAGCCATGGAATAAAAAAGGAAAAGTAGGCACATATGTTTCTTGGACCTTATGAATTCAATAACAACTCAAATAGCATACTTTGAGATTCTATCAAAAAAAATTTTTTTTTTTTGAATTTTTTGAAATTTATTTTGACTTCATGGTCCATTTGGGAAAGGGGAAAAGGGGAAAAAAATTCATTTTCAGAAGTTTTCCACCAAATTTTTTCCTCCATTTTTCCCCCTCGTTTTAAATGGACCCTCAAATAATTGCTGTCCAATATTTCTAATATTAGTAATGAGAAATCATAGAATTCTTAGGACTTATTCCTTCTACCAAGCGTATGTAATTTGCAATTGATCACAAATGCTAGTGGAAAGACTCACTTGAAGTATGGTGCTTCAAGTCGAGTTTTTTTTTTTTTTTTGAATTTTTTGAAATTTATTTTGACTTCATGGTCCATTTGGGAAAGGGGAAAAGGAAAAAAAAAAATTTCATTTTCAGAAGCTTTCCACCAAATTTTTTCCTCCATTTTCCCCCTCATAAATGGACCTTCAAATAATTGCTGTCCAATATTTCTAATATTAGTAATGAGAAATCATGGAATTCTTAGGATTATTCCTTCTACCAAGCGTATGTAATTTGCAATTTATCACAAATGCTAGTGGAAAGACTCACTTGAAGTATGGTGCTTCAAGTCGAGTTCTCTCTGTCTCTCTCTCTCTCTCTTCGAAGGGTAGAACAAAAGATTATTTGGGGTAGCAGAACATTGGATGCCAACTTAACTCTTCAAAGACATCCAAAATTTGGGGCATATGGATAGAACAATTGGTTAAGTTGTCATTATTGATATAATTCTGTATGGAAAAACTGGTCAAGGGGTCATTTTGAATACAATCTCTCTCAGACTAGATGGTCTAGATTAATGCCACAAAATGGTGAAATGGGGTCGATAAAAGTGATATGAGTCAAAATAAAATAAAATAAAATAATAAGGAAAAGATTCATATGAAAAGATGAATCCTTTCATGAGAAACCAAAAAAGAAGAAGAAGAAGAAGAAGAAGAAGAAGAAAACAACGTAATGAAATTTTTTTATCAATTATGTAATGAATTAATTATCAATTCAAAAAAATTCAGAAAAGGCCCACATACAATGGTATCTTCGTTGTATTTTGAGGGTATAATTTATGTGCCACGCATATACTTCACACTTGCATTGCCTTGCCTCGCCTGAATTATTGCTGAGTTGCTTTGGGCTAATAGAGCTCATATTTTGCTTCTTCCTATAATGTATTTGTCTGTCAAGTATCTTGACTAGTTTTTCAGAATCTTAATACTTGTTACATTCATGATGTTCTATCATAATGGATGCTATGGAATTCAGAAGTCATAGAAAATTTTCTATATTTTTATCTGTGATGAGTCATCAGCTCTTGCTTGCTGCTTTTCTTAAAAGCATTGGTAGCTTTTAGGCCTACTCTAGTTGTCTAGCATCTGTATGAAAAAAGTAGTCTTAGTGTCCATTTGGCATTTGGGAAAAAGAAATTTTTTTACACAGCTTTCTACTCACCTTTTGATATGATTTGACATCTTAATTACATAAGTACTTTACTTTTTCTATTATTGCCCATATTTCAATCGTTTCTTTTCACGTTTTTCCAAGCATCCCAATCTATTTTATCCTATTCTCTTTACTTTTAATCATTACCCCTATCCCGCCTCTCTTTTCCAAAAAATTTTCATATTCTTTTTCCACTACTTGTTCCTCATTATCAAATATACCTTTAGAGTTTTTCCTTCTTCTTTTTAAAATTTATTTATTTTTTAATCTTCAAAATGTGAAGTCATCAGGCTCTTTCTATGTTGCTTTTCATAAAAGTGTCATCCTTAGCTTTTTAGGTCTACACTAATTCACCAGCATCTCTATGAAAAACTGGTCAAAGTAGCTGATAAATTTATGAGCTGTGATTTAACTAGTTTCTACTTGCTAAAGTTTTTACTTGAGTTTTAACATGTTTTATGGAATATTCCATGATAACTTTGATTATACATAATTTTCAGCAATCGTTACCATTAGTTGATCATGTAATCATTATTATTAATCAATCATTCATCAGAGTTCCTGGTTGATCATTAATTATCATGGTTTATTTCTGGTTACATTTTGGAACTGATGGTCTTTTCATCATGTGTTGTCCTTTGCCAATGCAGATATTGAACCACTGCAAAACAATTCTGATTTAGAAGAGGGTTATTGCAAAGCTTTACTCTGTCGTTTACGTTTTCGTAAGGTCTTCCCCAGTGTTTTCCTTATTTGTTAATGATGAATAATTGTTACATCTGTCCATGTGTGAGATGATGATTATAGCCCAAATCTGTTATGAAAGATGAGTAATCAAGTAGCGGTCCTCATCAATGTGCAAATTTCCATCAAAATGTGTTGTATCCTAACAATTTGTAAGTTACATTATTTATGAATTATAAAAGTGTGACCTGGAGGTCACGGGTTCGAGTCGTGGAAACAGCCTCTTGCAAAAAATGCAAGGTAAGGCTGCGTACTATAGACCCAATGTGGTCCGACCCTTCCCCGGACCCCGCGCATAGCGGGAGCTTGATGCACCGGGCTGCCCTTTTTTAAAAGTGTGAAGTGTGTTTGGTTAAAAGAAAACAATAAAAGGTTTTCTATGTACTTATGTTGACTGAATTTTCTATGAATTTTTTTTCTTGCATATATTCTTCATTCAATCCACCATGTCAAAATATTTTAACATTTAATGTTTGTTTTTTACTGAGAATAATATCCTGCAAATTTCCCCATCTTGTCGAGTTTCATTTGAGCTATCACTCAATTTCATTGTTGACAGTCCTTATTGTTCTCCAGTGTCAAAATTTCTGTGAAGCATCATAAACATCTTTATTGAACTCTTATACAATCTGTTGTATTTAACTTTTGATGGTTGGAGCATATTGTATTTCAGCACTTCTACCATGTTCTCCTGTCTATGAAAAAACCTCAAGGAAGAGGTTTGGAGTTGGCAAAAAAGCATATTGCCTCATGCCTGTCAGAGCTAGATCACATTCATGGCACAATGGAATTTCTTAAGTCTAGTGCAAGTGAGTCTCATCAACATGCAACTGAAGATGGAACTACAGCATCTGGTTGTCAACCTATCGGTTTTGATTCTAGTCTAAATAGCAGATTGTCTGCTCCGACCCCTCCACGCGACATCAAACTTCTCAGCTGGAAAGAGGTGGGTATTCAGAAAATTTGGCTGATACCAGTTTGCTGTCAATGATTGTAAAGAAAATTCGTGCTTGTATGCTGCCAGGCTATTAAGTATTTTGAGAAACTTCTTCATGATTTGGATGCTGTATGTTCCTTTACCTTGGATCCATCATTAGAGGCTGTTCTCTACTTTATCATTCGGTTCCAGAAAATGCAACCTGATTTGGTTGCAAGAGCTCACCTTCAGGTCAGCCACATATACTGAGATTATTTTTCTTTAATTTTCCTTTGTTTTCCCTTTGTGTTTATTGTCTAATGATCACATTCAACTACTTTGTCATTGGTCTATGAGTTCCTGTTGCTGCAGTATGTGCCATATTCATAATCTTCTGAAAGAGCTTTCTTCATGGTTCCAATGTCTGTTGTGAAATTAAATGGTTACAGAGCTCGTCCCACAACCATTTTCATCATTGACAGAGCCTTATTCAAAGTGACTGGGATTCTTTGTCATGAATCCCATTCTACTGGTTAATTATATGACCTATGAAGGGATCACTTAGTGAGTGATTGCCTATCTGCTTGTCAGTGGCCACATATCTAATTTTTTCCTTGTTATTTTCAATTTCCTGGGCCAATGACAAGTAAATGTACCTTATGTACCTGACTTTCCTAGATCATTCTCTTTATAGGGGTCAATGGATTGATTGCACTTTCCATAAACATCATACACCGTGTTGGAAATCCACAGGAGTTTGAATATGTGCTTAATATCAATCTTCTGAGTGACAATGATGGATATGTTATATCGTGATGGTCATTACAAGTTGTAATAGTTTCATAACCCTGTAATCAATGTAAAAACGTAAAATGTTTTAGCTTGTTTTGCGCAATTTCATGCTGGTATTTTGTGTTTCATTGCGCCCTCTTTTTGCATAACTCATCCACCACTGCAATTACATGACTAATTTGCAAACTTGCTTACATTCATAATGCTTACGGGCATGCTGGAGGTAACAGCTATTTGAAGTATCACTTGATATCCACAGCGTGTTCATGCATGACCATTAACAAATCTGAGTTCTTGCATATTTATGCATCTGAGGGTATGCTGAATTACAAAATAATCACTAGCTTGTTTTAAAGGTCATTGTAAAAAGATGACAGTAGAGATTTCTAGAAGTGCCTGCATGAAGACATCTTCATGTTTTGCACAAAAGTGCTTATATATATATTTATTTGTGCTTGTGTACTTGACTATTAATGACATGCCTTGTTGGGGAAGCTGTATGATAAAAGAAGATTCTGTAGATGCTTCCCGACATTCTAAAGGAGCTCCTCCCCTGTTCGCCCTTCCCTTTTTAACCATCAAATTGTCTATGGTGTAAAACATGTCGCATAAAGCTATTCTAAAAAGACATTAGTCCTCCTTTTTACACACACACACAAAAGATATTTGCCTGAGCGCAAAGCAGTTCAATAATGCATCTTCTAAACTGTTCTAAACAGTCATGAGCCCAAGGCTGAGGCAGTTGGCTTGCAAGTCTGTTATGCATGTCAATTAGAATAATATTCTCTCAGGAATTCTTTTTTTTCAAGCACTCTAGTAGTTCTTTTTCTTTAAATATATAAAGATTCATTCTATACCATGCATTTCTTTTTACGCACACTTGGAACTTTTCTGCAAATGTTATGCTTGAATGTATTTTACCGATATAGGCTTTGAAATATATGCAGCAGCAATTTGTAGACTAAAACTCTGGCCACGAAGCTTGTTGAAAATTTTAGATTTGAGACTGTCCTGATTTCTTATTAATGATTATATTTTAGTTTCTCATGTGGACTATTCTCATACTTCTGATTGCCATCATGATGACTGATAAACAGCTTCTATTGGTTCAAGATGGGAAGCTTTATGGATGGGATCCTTTCTATGATGTGATATGTCGAGCCGTGGCATTACCTGAACTTGCAAAGAACTTAGAAGTTCAGAAAAATGAATTTGTTGTCCGGTTGGGACAGGTCAGATTATCATATCTACGAATGGCATTTTTTTTTTGTGCGCACTTCTCATCGATATGAAATCTTGTTGTGAATTAGGGAATTCCATCTAATTTTCAACACATTTATGGATGTGTAGCTTGTGATCAACTTACTTAAAATTCTTTGTACAAATGCCGCATGGCAAAGGCGAAAGCTTGGGAAAATTTTACAAGATTGGAGTGTTACCTCAATCCAGGTTTGTGTTACTTGATCGATATTATTCTAGTCTTGATAGATGAGTTGATTTCTACAACATTTTTGCATTTTCTCTCCTTATGTCCTTTTGGTAATTTTGCTGAGTCTTAGTTACTTGAGTGTGTATTTGACCAAGACTCTCCGGTCAAAGTTACTTTTGCTTAGAATAACTTGCTGAAATCAGAATAGACTAGAAGGTACTCGACGCTTAATTGGAATTTGGAACTCAAGTGCATTGCTTATGCTCTTTCAGATTAGTATATGGTGTAATATTGGTATGAATGTATGTGCATATATACGACTGTGAAAATGATAAAAGTAAGCACTTTTTGTGTTGGGAAGTGATGTAGAAGGGGAAGTGTGAAGAAATAGGAGGCAGAACAAGGATCCTCCCAAGGTGATGAGAAGAGAAGAAGGGGAGAAACCAAGACGAAATTAAGGGAAGATGAGATAGAATTAAGGAGCAAGAACAAGTACTAAGAAGCAATCTCAATCCAATTCAATTCGATGTCTGTAAATCTGTAAGACAATGCATCTATTTAGAAGACTCTAATGCAATTCCTACTCATTCCAATTCTAGTGAGGATATGCAAGGACTTGCTACATAACTGTCATGCAATTTCAAAATTCTATTTCTAGTGGGATGCATATTGACAAAATTTCAAAAAGATTTAAACCATTTATCAAATACCAAAGATCAAATTCCTAAAATAACACTATTAAAATAAAATAACTTTTAAACTAAATAATACTAATTTTGATACAATCCTAATAGCATTCTTCATTCGAAAGTTTGCTTTCATCCATTTATTTAAACATACAAATGATCTTCTGCTCTTGACTTGATGTTTTCAGCAACTTTGCTGTGACATAGTAAAGCATAATGCTTAGTCTGCCTGTTATAATATGGTGTTTTTGCAGCTGGAGCTAGCAATGAAGAGAGGGTTTGGAGAATTGCCAAATTTTTCTGTTGATGAGGTACCTTTCTTTCAGATTACTTGAAATTCACTTGTTGTAAATCTCATGTATAATTGGTGTCATTACTATTTCAACCATAATGTGTCATTTCCATTTACTTGTGCAGAATGCATGCTTCAAACTGTTGAAACAACTTCTTGTTTGGGCTGAGGAGCAAACATACTGGATCGCTTCACGCTTTCTTATGTCAGGTTTTGAACTTGAATTATATTCCCCCAGTGAATACTGCATGGTTTATTGGTACATGTACATTGTCTTCATCAAACTCCTGGAGAAGGCACAAGTCAGAATAGCTGGAAGCTTTGATTCATGTGAGTATCATTGTTTATTTTGCTGTCACATACTACTTTGTCTTCATTGCAGAGCTTTTTTGGCCTACGTCAGATAAAAGATAACAACTAAGCTTTGACAGTCTAATGCTGCTAAAGTAAAGGACTTCAAATTGGTGGTTACCTTTTATCTTTGTAAAATTGGGTTGTTAGCTGTATGCAATCCGTAACAATTAAGGATTCTATATTGGAGGGGCTTATTTTAAGAAGATAAGCAATAAACACCAAAAAAAGCTGGATCAAAAAACCCTCAATTCCCTCTTTTTGTGTAGGAGTCAGAGAGATTCCATTATTGGCCTTGTCTGTCTGGATTGATAGAAGTATTTAAATTGGGATTGGCAAGTGTCAACCTTCATGTTTGTTCTGGTTTCCTAGAATTACCATGTAAAAGTTCACTTTTGACACCATTATGTTTCTTTAGTGTAGGCAATATACCACGTGATCAAGAGGTAGATTAGGGATCCTTTTTTTTTTTTTTTTTTTGGTTGGGGGGAGGGGGGGTGGCTATCCAGATTAGGGAGTGTTATGTACATGAAATGATCTATCTTTTTTTTAGTCCCCGATCTCCCAGTCATCAAATTCAAGATTAGGCCAATCGCATCAACCTTTTATTGGCTTAAGCATAAGATATTGTATGGCCAACCTAGCGTAGGAAGCAAACTGGACTTTTGAGTTTTGATACTACAACATGCACCATATGTTTAACTTATAGTGGATGTTTGAGGCCCAGTGCTGCAAATGCAGCTCATATGATGATTCTTCATTTCACACCTGCACACTTTTTATTAGGTGTTTACTAAACAACATGAGGACAAGTATTCTATGATAGCATTGGTAGGTCAAGTGGATTTGGAATTGCTTGGTTATTTCAGGTTTGATAGTAGTAAAATTTTGTTGCTGCCAGTAGGCTAGGGAAAAAGGTGTTTAGCAAACAACATGAGGACAAGCATTCTATGATAGCATTGGTAGTTCAGGTGGATTTGAAATAGCTTGGTGTATTGAGCTTTAGTAGTAGTAAACTTTGTTGCTGCCAATAGGCAAGGGGAAATATCCATAGGATATCTATGATTTACTTATCATGTTAGCCTGGTCAAAAGGAAGAACTGAGGCTTCTGAATGGTCATAAATTCAAGAGCAAATTGTTTGTTTCTTTTGAAAGAAACAATATTCAATGATCAGCTCTATGCTGTTTTTGCCAAATGTGGGCTACAATAGAAGTTGGGAACTGCATTGTCTCAATGCACAGACACAAAAAGCATCTCTTGGTTTACTAATCTGAAGCTCAATATTTAGATCCTCTGACGGGATTAGATTTGGGTTGTCACAAGAGTAATCCATTCGGCTGGAGTAACCCTTCGATAATATCTTTGAGAGACATGTATCAGAAGAATACAGAGGTGACAAGAGCTAACTGCTGGCCGGATAGGAAAACCCCCTGTGCTGAATCTCTCATGCATATTGGGGGTTCAGTAAATGATCAGTTATGATCATGGATGGTAGACACCTCTTGCTTGAAAAATTGATGTGATACAGATGCTTCAACTTCTTGATGCACATGAGTTGTCTCAGCTTCTTAACTGTCTGTTCTGACCACGCCTCAAATTAGTTCGCGATGTCATCTGAGCTTTGTATCCACGACCATGTGAAATTTTGTCACTGTCATCAATATTTTGCTTTATGTTTCTGCAGCCAAAAGGAAAGGGAAGAAGAGGAAGGAACTTCAAAAGGAGACAATAAAAGAAGTGCACATCTCACCTTCAGTCTTGTTACTTCGATGCTATATTTTTTTGTCCGAAGGGCTTGCAATGGTAAACACACTTGCTTCCTTGGTTAATATTATCGCTAGTTTTATTTTGGTTGGTATTATGCAATTTCAGATGTGAAGCCTCAGCACATGCACTCACATTTGCTGCACTGGCTTGTGAGACTGATGTAGGATGGGTAAAGAGGAGGGAACCTCTAGAGAGATAAGACGTGAAGAAAGAAGATAGAAAGAGTAGAAGAATAATGAGAAGGATAAAAAAAAGAGAAGTGGAAGGGAAAACCAGACACTTGTTTATTAGGAGAATATGCCACCTTATTTTAGCAACATTTATGAAAGATTTAATTTTTTTGGAAAAAGAAATAGTATATTTTAAGTAAACTTCTAGAAGAAGTAAACTTAAAATAGATACAAATTTATTCCAAACATATTCGAAGATAATCTAGGAGATCTTTTAAATATTCTAACAAATCCAAAATAGAAATTAACATCCTAAAACAATCTAAACCCCAATTTATGAAAATATCTTCATGTCTCGTGTTATTCTCCGACTTGGAAAGAACTCGTCCTCTAATTTTGCAGTGAATTTTCTTTGACTTTGATGAGAAGTAACAGTGTAATTCAACACTTTAGAGTGACATCTTGTTAGTCGACTAAGGCTTTGTCAATGAAGTTGCAACTTCTGTTCTGATGAGCTTTCTGAAAATTTTGAAATTACTGTAATCTTTGTATTTTTCTGAAAATGGACCTTTCTCAAATCTCTAAAAATTGAGGGAGACTTATAATTTCAAAAAAGTCAGAGGCCTTTTATAATTGTTGAAAAGTCTAGGACAGTTCTGCAATTTTTTTGGAAACTAAGGGGCAGTTTTGCAAAATTTCAAAATTGTGAACAGATTTTCCAATTGTCAACAACGAAAGGGGCTTCCAGAAATATTTGGTTTGTGCTTCTTGAAAATTCCTGAATCAATGATGTCTTAGCAAAAGCTAGCAAGTGGAAGGGCTGGTTTGAAAATCTCCAAAAGTTGGATAGCAACTTGTCCTTGAGGTTGTGCTGGAAACAAGCTGAAATTTCCACCAAAGAAGTTGTCTACGCAGAGTTGTGAAAATGAAGAACAAAAACTCTATAGAATAATCAATGTTGCTGCATCAATGGAGTTAATGAAGCGAATTACACAAACATGACAGATTTCAGTGATGGACCTGAAGCTTCATTGGTTGTAGAAACCAGTTTGGAAATAAAAATTCACCAGGGTTTGCTCTGATACCAATAGATGTAGGATGGGTAAAGAGGAAGATAGAAGAAAGATCAAGGAACCTCTAGAGAGATGAGAAGCGAAGAAAGAAGGTAGAAAAAGTAGAAGAATAATGGAAAGGATAAGAAATAGAGAAGTGGAAGGGAAAACTAGAGAAACAATTGTTTCTAATTCTCATAACTGATGCTCTTTAGAGCTTACAATGGTGGTATTTATCGGAAAATATGCCACTTTATTTTAGCAGTATTTATTAAAGTTCTAATCTTTTAGAAAAAAATTGTATATTTTAAGTAAACTTCTAGAAGAAGTAAACTTAAAATAGATACAAATTTATTCCAAATATATTCTAAGATATTCTAGGATATCTTCTAAATATTCTAACAAATCCAAAATATAAATAAACATCCTAAAACAATCTAAACCCCAATTTATGAAAATATCTTCATGTCCTGTGTTAGAGAGTTTCTGCTAGCACTATCTATCAAGTTTCCCGACTGGAAGATAGGGCCAATGCATATATGACGTAGCTGATGCATGACTTTATTCATGTGTTTGGAGATGCATCTAACTGCAACTCCCTTTCTATAGATGCTTGCAGCTTTAGGCAATGAACATAAGGTCTTCCGAAGGCCAAATATTTTCAACACTGAACAGGAGGTACGTGCTATTGTTATGTTTTGCTAACTTGTAAACCCTGGTTTAGACTAAAATTACTTTCCTAATTCTCGCACATTTATATCACATGATATTTCAGAGGTTCATCCAACATTTTGAACTTCTACAAAAAGCTCACATTCCAGACCATGTATCATATGTATTATTCAAGGAATCAACATTTGGGGCAAATATCACTGTGAGTACTTTGGTATCTTTGCAGTTGGATTTCAGCTTTGGGAGCGCATAAATAATGATAAATCTCACTACCCAACATCTGCTTGCAGGCTTTAATCAAATGCAATTATTTTGGAGATGCCCAAAGGATTTCCAAGGAGCTCAGGGGAAGCTTTTCCAGTGACCCAGACAGGTTGGCAGAGCTTCGACAGATTGAGCAAGTGGCTGAGCACAACCGGATAGCCTTAAATGTAATTGACCAAGCGGGTTCTCATGATCCATCGCTTAAGGTGTCATTTGAGTTCAGCCACCACCCATGCTTTGCAGTTGCTGTTGTTAGAAGAACTTGAGTTTCTTTTTCTCGGCTATCAGTTTTGGATCTTTCATAAAGCATCCTACAATGTGGAATCTTTTGATCTCGATGCTAATGGTCCACTTCTTACATTTGGTCCAGTTTTGTGCTGAAAGTTAGTAGAACCTAGGATGGATGACACAGCATTATCGCCACGGCATCTGACAATTAGTTGCCATGGATTACAGTTCTATACAATGTCATCATTCTCTTTTCTGATTTCTCAATGATGCTTTTGCTTTTTACAAAATTGTAATGAATTCTGTATGTATTCTAGATGATTATTTTTTTCATCACATTATTTTGTTTCCATAGAGGTCAAATGAAGGAGTTTAAATTCTGCGCTTCCTGACTTCTAAGTTGGAATTTGGATGAT
Source organism: Annona cherimola (assembly GCA_030490835.1). NCBI lineage: Eukaryota > Viridiplantae > Streptophyta > Magnoliopsida > Magnoliales > Annonaceae > Annona > Annona cherimola. Next base: position 24,585,394 of record CM059976.1, on the reverse strand, counting down.
CATCAATCCTTGGTAGGTTAAGGAGTTCCATTAACCCATTCATATCTGGTTGATTGATGTCATATAGATATATTTGAATTGATAATATGGTGTGGGGTTCGATGTTAGATAAACAGGGCTGGCATTGCATCATGCCTGATGGGTGTCAACCTGAGTTCGTGTCCATCCATTTTGCATATATTCCATGACCTTGGACCGGTGCCCTGGAAATTTCAAGTAATAACTTTTTTTTTTTTTTAAATTCATAAAATCCCAAATACATTTTTTCCCATTCTGGATTCAATGTATCTACTGAAACACTACTTATGAAACAGTGTATCTACAGGAGATGTGCGTTTACTTTTTGTCAACTTTAAAAGGGGAGGTTTTCATCAGAAAAAAAAAAGAAAAAAGAGGAGAAACAACCAAGTAATAACTTGGTTTAACGGCCAAACCCGTTTTATTCTGTTTAGTTAGTTTTTTTTTTTTAAAAAAAAATATCTAGAAATGTAATTGTTCCTTTCAAAACAGTTTTGTTCTACAAAACTAAATCACTAAAAAAAATGTTTTAGGGTAAAATGGTTTTTAAGCTAAATAACTTTTCAATGATTGGTTTGGTGTCCCGTCAAAACTTCTATAAAGGGGATAATTACATTGTAAACTAAGAGGAGCTGTGATCCTGTGCGCCCATGCTAAAGTGCCCCGTTGCTTCTTCCGCCGTTCGGTAGCTGTACGCCATCAGATGAGACTTTTACATTGTAGTCCCTCTTGCAGCGGGGTGCAACTCGGGTTGGGTTATACCGGGTCGGAGTGAACCCAAACCCTAAGCCAACCGGGTTAGAGTAAACTCAAATCCTAACCTTAAGAATTTAATCCGGGTTCGGACCGGGTTTGCATGGGTTTTGGTTTGGTTTCGGATTAGAATTCGGGTTACCAATAAATTATTTTTTTTCCAAATTTAATTGTAATCTAAAAGAAAATTATTAGAATATACATACCTGTGTTTATGAAGTCAAGCCTCACGCTGAATTCTGCAACATCCTTTCAAAGAATTCTACAACATCATGCCGAATTCTGCAATATTCTTTAAATGAACTCTGCAAGCAATTTTTCAGCATCCTATAGACACAAATAAATGACAAATTAGTTAGTTTTATGACTAGTTGGTCATTTCTATTTAATAGCTAATGAAAATGACTCAAGTGTAGCAAATAGAAAATGAACATATCATATCAACTATTGTAGTTGAAACTAAACATTATCATACAAATTTCTGAAATTGAATTCAAACTGAATATTTATCATACAAATTGCTAAAATAGAAATTGAGCACTTGTCATACCAATAAACTTAAAATATGAATCAAATTTATACTACAATTTGAAATTTAAACTAACAGATTTCTCATACTAACAGAAAGTATAATATGAAATAGATTTATCATGCCAACTCAAATTCAAACATAATCTACATAACAATTATTCAAAGCAACTAAATCTAAATACACTAAGCATAATGGTTTAACATTCCAATCTAATTTAAGTGCAATCCAAATTTAAAATGACAATATAAACAAATCTCAAGTTTAAATAAGTTTACATCCACTTTTAAATAAATTCAAAATCCAAATGAGTTCATGTTTCCAAAGTTTCCAAAAAAACTAATGTCAAATTCTTCCTCCTCGATTTACATCTTCGAAAATAATATGTATTAACAAAAAAAATGCATGCAACTATTAACAATAAGAAGATAATAATTATAAAAAATCATCCTAGAAATTAAGTTATCTCAAGTTACACGATCTACTGATACATTGACCACCTATATATTAATATTACAAAAACATGTATAATTTATGAAAAAATTATATAAATTACACCGGGTTCAGACTGGGTTGGTGCGAACCTAGTTTTGGTTTTGGGTTTCTACGGGGTGGGTTGAAAACCGGGTTTTTGGGAAAAATCTAAAAAACAAAACTCATTTTTGGGTTTGATACCGGGTCGGGCCGGGCGGGGTCGGGCCGACCCGGAACCAAGTTGCACCCCTACTGTGACTTTCTTACAACAATGAAAAGACAGCAGATGTCCAAATCGTGCGCAACCCTCTCTGTGTCTCTGTCTCTCTCTCTCACTTGGAGCTATCTCTGTACGATCTCCCTCATCTCTCGTCATCTCACAGCGAACTGTCATCCGGTATTGACGGCCCAGCCCCGTGACCAATGATCGTCGCAATTGTGGTGAGTTACGATCTGACAATGGGCAATCCTCTGCAAAAAAATCTCCATCATCCCCAATTCACCATTAAACTGCAAGTTGCAGAAAATTCTCTAGTAAAATCAAGGCTATGGATTATAAATCCGGCGGTGGCGACCGCTTCATCAATCTCTCAACTATTCAGACTAGTGGGGGGTGCAACTCAGGTCGGGTTGACGCTATTGGGTTTAGGTGAACTCAAACCTTATTCCTAATATTAGTATCCGGGTCGGGTTGACGCTATTGGGTTTAGGTGAACTCAAACTTTATTCCTAATATTAGTATCCGGGTTCGGACTGGGTTAACATTAATTTTGGTTTTAGGTTCAAGTTGAAATTTGGGTTACTTTTAACTTGATAGAAGTTGAAATGATCAATAGAGATAATAAATTTTTTAAATATTATTGCATTTGAACGTGAATAATTTACACGTGAATATATTTATATGATTCATGATATCTTTAGTTTTGATGAAATTTGATATTTTAATTAAAAGATAATTTTAAATACAATGAACATAATGAATTAATACTTAATAATCAAGGTAAGAAAAATAAATGAAATTACATGAAATTACTATATAAAGTATAATGAAAGTGAAACTTATATATCTCTTAGTTAATTAATATATATGTAATAATTTTAAAAAGTTGATATATTTTTAATTATTTGTAAATAAAGTTAATGTAGAAATAGAGGAGTGATACTGTTAGCACGGGCTAAGCATGTCCGCTTAGCTCACTTCAAAAAACTCATTTATAATAATTTTTTTGCTTTTTTCATACACTTATTTATCTAAGTGTATTTATTATATACACCAAGTTTTATTATTTTTAGATATATTTATATATTTTTTTGAGATTTTTAAACGTCTATGTATATATATGTATGAAGAAAAAACAAAAAAATATTATAAATATTTTTTTTATAGGTGGGCTAAGCGGAACATTTGTTTACCTGGATTAACATAATCATTCCTCGAAGAAATAATATATTTAACTTTTACGAAAAAATATATATAACATTTAGGTTTTAGAATAAATGTTTTACTTATAATTAGGTGATAATTATATGGAATAACTTTTATTACAATTATAGTCGAAGTACTTAATGTATAAACAAATCTAATTATTTTAATAAATTAGAGATAATAACAAGTTTGAACCAGGTTGCATTTTGGTACCAGATTGATACAAATTTGGTACTGGTTAAGAGTTTTCTCAGGTAATCGGATCTAATTTGAAAAAAATTTAAAAATAAAATATAAGAACCGACAGATACCCAGTTGCACCCTAGTCACCACAACACCAATTGAACCGTCCAAAATCGGGGCCAGAACACCAACTACTATTGGCTATGGAAGACTTCTGATTTTAGTGCTGCTGGTGGGTTGAAGACAGCAATGATCGAACTGAACGTGTTGCTATCAGATTTGTGCATCTTGGATTTTCAGAAGATTTTTCACTAGAATTGTAGCAGCAGCAGGAGACGGCGAGTTGCGGTTGGCAATTGATCATGGTTGGGTTTGGTGAGAGATGATGGAGTCACCGGATTCATAGGCTGCTGTGCCTGTGACTACTGGTCGCAACGTTGGTTGCTGATGGATGAAAATAAAGGACCAAACGGATTTTTTTCTCGGAGAGATGACTAACAGATGGGTTGCAATCCTTCACAAATCGGGTTTTTCTAGATTACTTGTTTTGTCTTTCATGGCGCCGTCAGATTTGATGGAGATGTCTTCTGATTTTAGCTTGCTGGCGGGATGGGTTTGGGACTTATGTGCATGGAGACATGGAGATTTCAGAGGAGGCCAACAATCAAGTGGGTTACTAGTGATGGGGATTGGGGATAGGCGAGAGGAGGACAACTCGCTACAATGGCTGACGATCATTGATTATGGAGGGAGAGAGATCGTACACAGCCAAGAGAGATGAGAGGGCTGCGTACGATTTGGACTTTTCGTATTTGTTAAAAAGTCACAGCAAGAGGGACTCCAACGCAAAAGTTCCATCCTACGGTGTATAGCTCACCCGCCGAATCGGACGGTGGAAGATGCTGCGGCCTCATGGCTCTTTCTAATGCCTTTATTAATTTTAAGTGTATGTTTAAAAATCTTTAAAAAAATATATACATATATCTAAAAATGTTAAAAGTTTATCTGTTAAATACAGTTCGATAAACAAGTGTATGAAAAAAAAATGAAAGAAGTGTTGTAAATGAGTTTTTTGAGGTGGACTCCGACAAACAGAATCATTCTTTGTTCAGAAAAGAAGTGATCTTATTAGCCCGGGCTAAGCAAATAACTCAATTAAACCACTTCAAAAGATTCATTTACAACACTATTTTTTTTGCTTTTTTTATATATACACTTGTTTATCTAAGTATATTTAATATATAAACTAAGTTTTAATATTTTTGGATATGTATACATTTTTTTGAGATTTTTAAACATCTATGTGTATATATTTATTAAAAAATCTCAAAAAATATACATATATTTAAAAACGGTAAAACTTGGTTTATATGCTAAATACACTTAGATAAACAAATATATGAAAAAGGTAAAAAATGTGTTGTAAATGAATTTTTTGAAGTGGGTTATGAGCTAACAGGATTGTTTCTCTATTTGGAAAGGTTCAAAACCTTTTTAAATAAAATTTTTTAATCTAAAACTTTTTCACTCTCTATAACTATCTTATTTTTAATCGTTTTTCACATTTTGTTATACAACTATCTTACATTTCAATTATTTTTATACAAAAACTTATACAACAAATTTCAATGCATGAGGGTGAAAAACTCCAAATTTTAAATATTTTTTGATTTTTTTTTATAAAATTGTTAAACTAGCTGTATTTAACTTATGTATTAAATTTTACCATATTTGAAGATATATAAATATATTTTTTGATTTTTTAAAATTAGGGTATTTTAGTCATTTAAAAATGACTCAAACCTCCTTGATTTTCAAAATAAAAAATATATACACATCTCAAAAAGGGTAAAATTTGATTAAACTTTTTATAAAAGAATTTTTTAAAAAATATTTAATAAATAGGATTTTGCACCCTGAGGCACTGCAATGTATCGGGGTGTATTAAAACTGACATATTTATTTTAAATTTATTTTCTTTACTCTTCATCATTACCCATATCATATTACATTATTTTCTATCAATTTAAAAACTTTTACATAAAATTTTTTTTTATCAAAAAGTTGTATCACTTCCTAAACATATCCTAAAGCTAAAAGAAAATTTGAAACGAGGAATAAAAAAATTAATTCTTTAACATTATTTGCAATGAGAATTTGCAAAATTTAAAGGACGTTGGAACGAACGATTTAAAATAAGGGATATCAAAAAGGGTTGTGATCATCTATGGTGGGTCGAAAATTATGGCATTTTCGATTAGTCATAAAACTCATTTTAAAAAATTTTAAATTTTTTTTAAATTGTTAACTATATGTATATTGTCTATGGGGGCCGACGTAGAAGTAGTTCTATGTAACCCCCTTTTTTAAGAAGTCGATGATTAATGTAAAATTCAATTCATTTTTTTTGTATTTAAAATCTTTGTGTAGCTAGAAGACTAAGTTTCATTTAAATCAAATACGTGCATGAGCTACATTTGCTCAAAAATAGATATATTCATGTGTAAAATAAGAAAAATACTTAGATCTATTTACATGTTTATTAAAATGTAATCATAATTTGTAGAATCATTTATCCAGGTAGTAGTGAAATTTTAGATGGTTTAAATATTCAAAAATATTATTTAAAAATTCATATGTAGCATTAAACTGTTTTATTATGTTGATTTTACATGTATGTAGAGTGAGCCCATATATAGTGATATTAGACAAATGAAAAAGTTTCCATGATAAAATAAATTATACTAAATACAATAAAGAGAGTGAATTTTTTATAAACTATCAAAATAATAAAAATGAAGGGAATTACATAGAGGAGGGGTTTGTAGAAGTCACCCCAGTAAATCAAGTTTTAATATTTTTGAATGTGTATATATATAAAGAATTATAAAATAGGGTTATTGTGGTCATTTTCCCACAATGATACTCTTGTGTTTAAAACTTAAAAAATATATACACATTTTCAAACACGATAAAACTTTGTTTATTGATAATATACACCCAAATTAATAATTACATAAAAATAAAAAGCACCATTTCAGACCGGTTGGAAGTTGGATCATTTCCAATGCTGGGCAATTACAAAAGGATTCTGATTGAGCACATTAAAAATAGCGAGTTCTACTCAGATGACTCAGTTCCCTGTTTGATTAACTTTAGACATTGCATTTAGAATTATTTGATTATCTAGAAAATCAAGTTTTGTCAAAATAAAAAACATTCATCATCCCTCTTTTGATAAATGTGTAAAATCAACTAAGCTCACAAATAATCAATTTCAGAACTATTGATACATCGATTCAACAATCCGAAACATTCTTCCTATGTGGATAAATCATTTAAAAATTATTTTAACATTTTAGTTCATTTATAAATGAGTCTAATTCATAATTGACATACATTGGTAGAAAAATTTATTGAAGGTATCCACGTGAAACATGTAAGGTATCCATGTTTCACGTGTAAGGTATCCACGTGAAACATGTGTTCGATTTGATGTTTACGACTGGGACCATGAGTAGGGACTTGGGAGTAGGATTCACGAGGCTATCTAATGCCGAGTCAGCGATAGATTAAGCACTGCAACTAGCGAGGCAATTCAAAGAACAATTAATTAGAAAAAGAAGTTCGGTTTTCACGCTGATGAGTTGTTAGTTATGGGTGAGTTTGGTTGCAGGTAAAACTTTTGATGAAAAGTTTCTTGAATAGAAGTTGTCAAATCAATAAAAAATGATGTGATATAATAGGAGTAATGATGAGGAGTAAAGAGAATAAAGTTAAAATAGATAGGTTAGTTATATAGGTAGATGTGTAGAAATGATTGAAAAGTAGGGTAGTTTGTATAGAAAAATGTGAAAAAATAATTAAAAAATAGAGTAGTTATGGAAAGTGAAAAGTTTTAGTTGACACTTTTTTGCCCTAAACAAACACACCCTAAATTAGAGACAAATGGATATTCGCATTCCTCGTCGGCGTTTGTGCAGTAAAGGAGTGGTTTCATATAATTTCTTTAAATTTTTAAATTTTAATTTTTACGAAAAATTCAATCTATTCATTATATTTAATAATATTTTTTTAGTTAGAAGTTCAAATTTTATCCAAATCAAATATGCAATGGTTGCTTAAAATAGATATATTCATGTGTAAATTAGGAAAACCGCTTAAATCCATTCACGCGTATATTATAATATTAATTTTAAGTAGTAATAATATTTTAGATGGTTCAGATGTTGAAAATACTACTTAAAGATTAATATTTTTTATTATGTTAATTTTATACATTAATAAATGAAGATCATCAGTGATTCTAAACAAGTGAAAATATTTTCATCATATTATAAATGATGTCAAATATAATAGATGGAGTGAATTTTTTATTAGTCACAAGATAATGAAAATGGAGGGGTTACATAGAAGAGAAGTTTTATATAAGCATCCATGTTCTTATTCTCTTATCTTATTGTATTTCTTTTGCAAACCAAAATATAATTATTTTTATATTAAATTATTTTATTACATTGATTTTGTATTATTTTCAAATAAGGGCTCGTACATACATTTAATTTGGATGAAAATTAGTATACGAATAAAATAAATAATTTTAAATATAATGAATAGAATAGATTATAAATTTATGATATAGTTGGACCTATTTTAAGCCAAATGTATCATAAGTTACAATATATATAAATATACATAATTAAAACTGAGAAGTGATCTAGTGTTGATGGATTGCATCATAATTACAGTGTAATTTACTGCAAAATCAGCCTCTTACATACTAAAATGCAGTGATGTTATATGCAATCATTATTTATATAAAAAATTATATTTTACATGATTTAAATATTGAAAATACAACTTTAAAATCGATATTTATGTTAAACTATTTTATTACGTTGATTTTGTATCATTTTAAGATGAGGCCTATAGATATGTTTAATTTGAATGAAAATTGGCATATTAATAAAGTAAATAATTCTAAATACAATGGGCAAGATAAGTCTTTTATTCATGATCAAGTGGGCCCCAATGTGCATGGACCGCACAGTGCACTCAATTGCGCTGGATCCAAATCCTATATCCACAAAAAGCATTGTACCGGGCTACGAGTTAAAAGAATCCAATTACAAGTTTTTAAATAAACTATTAAAAATATTAATGATATAATCGAGAGCATTATATATCAAAATTCGTGTATAGTTAAAACTTAAAACCTGACCAACTGTTGGGCAGCGCAGTTGGCACGGAGCTTTAACAAATAATTGCCAGCCACTGGTTCGAATGTTCTTAGCTGCCTTGTGGGAGTTTATCTCCCCTAGTGTTGGTTTTCCTAGTTTGGAAGTATTTACAAATTCCCGTATTGTTGGGATTAAAAAATTCCTTTTACTGTATGAGGGTTGTAAAAATGTGCCTGATTGTGGTAACAATTGTTATCATGTATAAGTACCAATGAGAAAAACATTAAAACGTGTAATTAACTAGTGCCTGAGGCTTGCTGCGTTGGTAGCAGGTGGTGGTCATGTGCCACAAGATCGAGGGTTCGACCCCCTCCTCCTTGTAAATAATTAATTAAGAGAGAAACTAGTTATACATGATATCATGAGGATGCCAAAGCCTTCTAAATTGACTCGGATGGTTGGCTGTTCGCACACATAAATGCGTGCGAATATTGAGGGCCTCTACGACTGAGTCCAAACAAGGGAATGGTCAATTTTGGGTGGCCGTACGGAAACTTTGAGAACACGTTGTATTAGGTATTTTAAATGCGGTCAACGGTGCGGAAAGTGTTTTTTTTTTTCAATATAGGGTTCCCGTGGTGGATGGTCACTACAAAACGGCCGTGTACTTTAGGGAAGAAGTAAATAAAGTTATTGTCTCGGCTTAATTTTGTACTCTAAACCCTTTCATCCAATACATTATAAATATTTAAGCCAACCACTTGGTCGCGTGGTAAAGGAATATATTTTTCTTGTATTCATAAGTTGTAATCGGCTGATCAGAGCACAGGACATTCCTTTGTCATGCCACTAGCAGTATTATCGGCAATGATATATACGGGTCTCATTTCTATGTAACTTTCTATGTAACTTTTTTTCTACGTAGTGTAATCTATTTTTAACATTTAGAGAGTTGATGAAAAAACACTCTATTTATTATATTTAGCATCATTTATATTATCATGAGAACTTTCTTATTTATTTTGTAACATTGTACATGGGTTCCATATATACATATGTAAAATAAAAGTCATAAAATAGTTTAATACTATAATATAATTTTAAATAGTATTTTCAACATCTAAACTATCTAAAATATTATTTATATGTGGATAAATAATTCTATAAATATTATTGTATTCTAATACATGTGTTAATGAATGTATATATTTTTGAACAAATGTGACCTATGTACATACTTGATTTGAATGAAACTTGATTTCTTATCAAAACAACTAATGTTAATTAAAATGGTTGAGTTTTTCATTAAAAATCAAAATCTTAAAATTTCAAAAAGTTATATGGCTCCTCTCCACTACATAGGTTATATAGAAGTGGAGCCTTATATATATATATAGAAAACTATTTAAATGTAAACATACTCCTAACATGGGCCCCACGTGTATTAAAATTAATATCTACTCTTCTAATTATATTTAGAATTATTTATTTTGATAGCATACCAATTTTTATCCATTTCTATCATATGTACATGCCTTATCTTAAAGAGGTTGTATCTTTTACAACTGGGTGCATGGGGAGCAACCATGCACCTGACCCAAAAACATATATATTTTGATTTTTTTTGATTTTTTAATGGACAAGTAAAATTATATATATTAAATCTATAAACTAAGTTTTACCATTTTTAGATGTTTTCAGTATTTATTTTGAATTTTTAAATACAATGACATTTTCGTAATTTTCTAATCAGGTGCATGGCTGCCTCCCATGCACCCGGTTGCAAATGATCATCTGACTATAATGGGACAAAATCGACGTAATAAAATAGTTTAACTTAAATATTAATTTTAAAGTAGTATTTTCAGGATCTAAACCATCTAAAACATGTTATTTATATGAATAAATGATTGTATGAAGTATTTTGATATTCTAATATGTGCGTGACACATTTTGCAATGGACTGCATTGAATTATATATAGGGTGCACCTTGTATAAAATAAAAATGAATTATTTCCTGGATGAGCTAAACCACTATGTCATCTATGTTAAACAACTCATAGAAGTACTTTAATTTTTGAGAAAAATAAACCAAGTCAGAATTGAAGTTTCTCAGGGCTCGGAAAATTATGAGAACCATCTTTGCCGAAGAGGTTGGTTTTCTATATTTAATTAGATACCGGATCAAAACGTAGAATCTTTTAGTTTTTTTTTTTTTTTTGTCACCATTTCGTTTGATCAGTTAAATTAAGAAATCGACTTTTGATATTTTAACCACTTAAATATTATTAAGCGCAATGGACAGCTAGGATTAATCAAAAGTGATGTGATTCGCAAAAACCAAGAGAATTATCATTTTGAACTAGTTCCATTGAAGTGGAACTCTCTAAAAATATATTTTCTAAATATAAACTATTTATAATGTTATATACAATGTATCCTAGATTATGCAACCTACGATGTATGATTTTTTTTTTTTAAAAATATTTTCAAGTTTTGTTTTTATTTTTATGTGGACCAAGTGTATTTAGTTCATATGCCAAAATTTAAAGGTGCGCTCTTATATTTACTTCATATTTCTCATGAATATTTTTATTATTGGTTAAATGCATGTTTTCGTTATTTTTAAAATTTTTAGACGTGTATTTATATTTTTTAATTAATTAGAAAACTTCAATAAAAATTCTTAATCTTTTTTTATTTTATTTTTTATTGTTGTTTATATGTTATGACAACTCATGTTATAATGAAACACATGCACAATCTTCATACAATGGAAGAACTTTTTTTGTAACACCACCAACAGGGGGAAAAATTGCTTAAAATATCACTACGTCAGGAAAGATGAAAAATGCCCTCACTCTACACTAAGGGAAGAAGGATTCAAACGCGTGATGTGGGGCACGTGGGGCATCCATGCCGGCACGCATTACCACCGGGGCAAGTTTTTCTATTTTTTCAATAAATTTTTTATAAAAATTGATGTTATTTTCAATAAATAGGATAATATCTTTTTCTCGATCTACCAATAAATACCCATCTGTTGATATTAGGAACAATATTCTTAGGAAGTATCAATTAAGATCTGATTATATAATCTGTCATGATCATGACCGATGAGTGTTCATAAGCAAATTTGAAACGGATGCTCTGCTAGGTCGGGAGTGGGAAAGATTTGACTATTGAGATGGCTCATAGAGGACTACACTGGTCGTAAATGTGGTAAGGGGACGAGCCCATAGAGTGCTCCCTTCAAAACACGTGAGGCCAGGCATGCCAGCTGCACAGAGTAAGCAATGGGGTTTGTACAAGTGGACATGAGACCTATGACAAGATTCTGCGAGGGGATATGACAGGAGTTTTTACAGGAATCAAGGGACGTTTGTTACTCATGGGACCGTAGGAAGAGATGGTAATCAGAAAATAAATATTTTGAGAAATATGTGATTGATATGAAATGATAGAGTTAAAATTGAAATAAATAGAGTTGTTGAAAAATAATTAGAAAAAAATAATTAAAATATGTTGATAAAGTTGAAAAAATAAAGTTGTTGAATTGATTAATTTTTGATTTTGAAAATCATGCTACTATGTTAACCCATCCTACCCCACACTTATCAAAGCAAACATAACCCAACTTTTGAAAGGAATACATGGGGGCCAAGTTCATCTGGCCAGATGAACTTGGCCCCATGTATTTTTATACATATTTCCAAAATTTTAATTATGAAACGCTCTATTTATATCTTGACAACACTTTTTGTTTTCATTTTAATTTTTTTAAATTTGAACTTTCACACAAGCGTTTTCAGATGAATGGTATAAAACGAGTCAACTCATTGGCAGTGTTAAGACCGCACACATTCGACCAACTCCAGAAATACTGTATGGATCTACACGTGCTACCCTTGCTCCTTTCCAACTTTGATAACCACTCCTCCCTATGTGGTTTCTCTCTATCTAGTTGCAGAATTAAAAATTGAGCAATGACCCGTGAAACCCATCCCATCTTCTTCAAATTCGATGTTTGTTACTTTGTAGTTCTCAGATTGTTTTCAGCTGTATTTTTTTAAGTTATAATTAGTTATTGAATATATAATTTTCGGATTTTTGTTATTTCAATAAAGCTCCTTTCAACGATTCAAAATTTCATCACTTCTTTGTGAATTCTATTTGATCTTGCCATTATTCTATGCTATCATTTGAGTAATTGTTAGTTTTTAAAGAAAATCAGTAAATAAATTAGTAGCTATAATGTTCTTCATGAAAAACACTTTAGAACAATGCCAAAAGATGAAGTTGAAGAGGACGCGAACGCGAAGGAGAGGAATTTGACTGAGTGACGAAGCTCAAAAGAAGGGAATGTTGCGGAGGAGATGAGCACATGGATTTAACGTCGGAAAGGATGACTCGATAGATTAGATTTTGAGGTCTTCCTGGAAAACCATTGGAAGCAAAGACTCAGTAAAAATGAGATTACAAGGTGTTACATGGATTACTTAGGGATGGTGCCAGTGGTTGAGGACTTACAAGTGAACTAGAAGAGAGAGGAAGAAAGAGAAATCATGATTCTGGTGTCTAAAAATTTTGAGAATGTGTCATCTTTATAATTTATATGGCCGAGTGGACTTAGGCGTTGTTTGGTAACGGGCAAATGTGGAAATGGGATGCAAATCGCCGGATTCCATTTTCCAAGGCCAATAATTACTCCATCAATCACACTATTTTTTTCATTTTAACTCTTACATTCCAATTATTTTCTTTACCAACTACATATAACAAACTTATTTATTCCAACTATGCTCCTGTCATTTCCTATCAATTATACATTTATCAAAATATTCTCTTTTCTATTTCCTATTATTTCTCACAATTACACAATTTTCCACTTTACCAAACATCCCCTTAGTCTCTCTCGTGTAAGGATCAATGAAAATCTTATCACGGAGTCTGACATGACCATTAATGGAGGTCTGTTAGCAAATTTAAACCTTCTTAAGGCAATCAATGTAGCTTACCAGCTCATGTACTGTGGAGTTTAACATGATGTCCTTAGTCCAACCGTCTACTTAGGAAGTTGAATCGCCTAGCTATCTCCTATTTTTGGTAAATTTTGACCCGTAGAAAATTTGATTCTTATTGAGAAACTTAATTGATTAAAACTATAATCACTTTAGGATTCTTTATGCTAAATAATCAAGAAAATAAACTAGAAGTGGAAGCGTACCTGAATCCATAAGAATAGATGTTGTTCTTTTTTATGGATATTTCTATATCATCTCAATTAATATTTAATCAAGCTTTTGAGACATTCTTTATAATTTCTTACACACATCTTACTATTATTCCTATTTTCACCTGACAATATATCCTTAATATCCTTATTGGTGGATATCCTTATTGGTGGACACTCTCGTAGAAATTTTGAGAGAAATGATGCAACCACAAATGTTGCCACAAATTCTATTGGGAGGATTTGAATGGGGACACCCATTGCATGGGGCAGTCCCCGATACCAATTGAGCTATGATTCATTTGGCGAATAGATGTTGTTCTTAAATCTTATGGTTTATGACCTTTAAAGTTAGTGTTTGGGTTTTCTGGAGAATCAAGTTCTCTTTTTTCTAATAATGAGATGTTAAAAAAGGAAGTTGTGTGCATAACCTGGGAACCGTAACCATTTATATAGATACCTATTTTTCTCATTTCTAATTTAACTTATCATAAAAATAGAAATTAGAAATTAAACAATAAAATTTCTATGTATAGAAGACTCATACTCTATTAGATGATTTAGATCTATAAATGTTATAAGATCACTTGAAAAATTAGATTATTCTTTATGATAGCATATATATAAGTATAAAATCCAACAAGTCCCTTGCAAAATATCTAAGGTGAACAATGTGGTGGAATGTCTTAAAGCAATGGTGTAATTTATTTTTATTCGTTGTCTAATTATAGTTAAAATAATTAATCTTTCGAGGAGGACGTGTAAGATAGATACCATTGTCCAGTTATGATGTTTTTATTTTTTCTTAGGTTTTTCCAAATGTACCTATTACTTTTGACCATAATTTCAAATATGTCCACAATTTTTCAAAAATTTCAGATATATCCACCATATTTGCATATAATATCAAATCTGCCCACTCCATTATGGATGTGAGAAAATGACATTAGAAAATGCATAAATTACTAAGACGCCCATGATCAAAAGCTGAACGAAAAGGGGCCAATGACTGAAGTGTGTCTGATGTTGTCCAAAAAATGCAGCTCCTCTCTTCCCCTTAAACATCCAACCTCATAACGATTATTTCCCCATAGATTTCAGCAAGCTTCTACGTCGATGTTATCAATGAAATTCCCCTCTTCAAATTCGATGAGCAATCCAAGCATGGTAGCCACTAAGACATCCAAGAGATCCCAAATTAGTGGCATCATCATCCATGTCCAATGCCAATCCTTAATGCAAAAATCTGGACACCCCATCTCCTTTGTTTTGCCAACACCATCAAGCTCGCCAATTGTGAGCATCTTCATCATCTTCAGGTCCTATGCTAATACTATCTCCAGTAGCCATCCTCTCTTTAATCAACCACATGATCAAAGGCATTCTCAAAAATTCCAAACTTAATCATTGCCTATATTTGATCAATTTGGCATCGAACAAGCATCATAAGTAGCCTTCCATGGTTGCGATGGCTGGCATAACCCCTTATGAACTTCTGTGAAAATCTATTTTTGATTGGTTTGATGATGAAAAAAGATGTGATTTTGTGCTCTTAAATTTGATTTTATAAATTTGTGTTTAGTGCTCTTGAACAGGATTTTGACAAGTGTGGTGCGTTTGTGGAATTATTATTTTGAGTTTATCATACTAATTGTGAAGGGATTGAACTTGAAATAAAGAGATATCTTGAAAAATGAAATATGCTAGTTGATATGCATGGAATGATCTTGACATATGATAAATTGATGCACTTAGATTAGAATGATAATGGAATATGCTTTTGGAGTTATGGTTAACCTTAAATCAAGATTAGTGTATTCGTTTATTCTTATCTTAAGTGGATTAACTCACTTGAAGTAGGACTTTTTCCCTAAAATTCAGATTCTAAAAAATAGGAGAAAAGGTTGACCTTTTGGGTGCAAAAAATCGACCTTTTGTGTAGAAACCATGCTGTCTTAACCAGACAACAAAAGGTTGACCTTTTTGTCAGAAAAGGTCAACCTTTTAGAGACGATAGAAACACAAATTTTTAGAAGTTTGGATTTTTATGGAGACCTTTTGGGCTTCTTCTAGGCCATATTTCAAGGATTTAAAAAACTTTAAAAGGAGGATGTGGAGGAGCTAGAAACATCAAAGAAAACCTCATCAAGCATCTAAGAGTGAAAAATTCAAACTTGCTCATTTGTGAAGAATACTCTTGAAGAAAATTTGTCATCTCTCAAGTGAAGTTGCTATGGTGATTCAAAGCTTCAAGTTATCATTCAAATGTTGAATATGCTGCTCTTGCAGGTTTGCTAAATCAACTTGCTTCTTATTTAAAGTTTTATTTTTTATATTGCCTTGATGTTGATTACTTCACGAGCCTACCTAGAGTTTAGTACCAATCCAAAAGACAGTTGAACAAACTATGTCATTGTAACTTGTATGTTAAAGTTTACTAGTGGAACCTAAGTCATCATGCTTAGAGAGTAGAGTAGGATAGGGAGATCTGAATTACTATACGTGTTCTTATCTTATGGTTTGATTTCATTATCATGGTTTTGTATTTTTGCTTGATTCACATTATTTTATCGAAGTTCTTTAATTACCTATCATACGGGACCAACACCCCTTTCTCTTGAGATACGTGCAATAGTTTCCATTTTCCTCTGATCAAGCTCCCTTGGCCATGGTTGCCTGAAAGATGTCATCTAGATCTTGTGCATCCCATACACCCCTTTACCACCAGACGATGATGTCGATCATGACCATGCTACCATCTATCATAGATTGGGTATCTAGCTTGATTTGGTGGCTGATCAGATTCTGACGTGATGGAGCAAGGAGCATCAGTGATTGGCCATGGTAGCGCGCAAAGCTCTAGCATGAACAATATCCAATCTGACAAGTGCTAGACTCAAGGAAGACTGCCAAAGACTTAGCAAATTGGTAAGCTACAAATGTTGGAGTTATTCAACACCATCTAGCAATAGCACGTTCAACAACGGTGGAGAAGAACCGAGATGAGCAATGGCGAGATGGTGGTGATGGCTGTTAAATGTAAAACTTAAAAATCTAGTTAGTGGGGTGTGTTGTCCTAGTTTTTAGTTACTGGGATGTATAATGGGTAATGGCTAATGGGTAGTGGTGTAGTGGAGCCTTTTTAGGTGCTAGTGGGTTAGTAGCTTATCTTATTTGCTTTGTATAAATAGAGCTAAACAGTTCCTTTGAATTACACACTTAATGCATTTTGTTTTTGTTAAGAGCAGCAGCTCTACTTGCATTTCATAATATTTCTTGGTCTTTGGAATGTGTATGTAATGAAATGCAGGGCAATTTCTGAAGTGAATTGCTAGAAGATAGTTTGTGAAGACAACAATGGCTTCCAATGGAAAAATAGATTCGGTAGGTTTATCCCCATCGAAAATAGCAAAGATGATGGTTGCAACGGCAGTAGTTGGTCGCTGATGACATCCACCTTTGCAGCTTTTTCATTCATTAGGTCTATACTGATCCTCATCTTCTACTCTTGCAACCCACCAACTCCATCTCTCTAATTTTCGACAATGCATCGATGGAAGCCAGTGGTAGGACCTTTAGGTTTGTCGCCACTGACCAGTCCGACATGCAACGGATCTTCTCTAGGGCGATGTAGATTTTGGAGAAGTCGAAGGTGGCGAAGCTCGGAAGGCAAGTGTAGCCGTCTAGGATTTTTTTGGAAAAAGAGGAGGATTTTGGCTTGCCTGGGGCTCTCCCGTGCATTGTAGTGGTGGGACGAGAAGGATTTCATGCGAGTGAGGGTTGATGATAGAACAACAGACGACGATGAGATCTTCACAAATGGATTTTCTTGAGAGAAGGGTGGCTGCCGGATCTGTGGTGGGATAGGCGATGGTAGCCATAGTTTAATTGGGTTTGGGAGGATAGAGCACCATACATTAATATTTGATGTTTCGACGGTGCATATATATTTGTACATTAATGGTATTTTGGGTATTTGAAAAAATAGACTTGGAATGCATTGGACGGCTTGTAAGTTAATTGATGGACATTAACAGAGTGCGCATATTTAGGATTATGTGCAAACATAATGAGAATGTTTGAAAATTTTAAAATATAGTAAGTATATTTGGGAATACGGTAGGTGGTAATAGACATATTAGGAAAAGCCTATTATTAACTCTTGTTAGAAATTGTGAGAAAGGGAGGAGTAATTGTGTGAGAATGTCATGTCCTACAAATTCTAGACTGAAAGAACTTTTCATTCTATTCATGTCAATGCATCTTTTGTTTCTGTTTGGTCCTCCTTCAAGAAAACTTGCTAATTCTAGGGGTGGGAATCGGGGCGGGTCGGGGCGGGTCAGGGTGTGCCCAACCCTGACCCTCCTTTTCAAAAATCTTGTTTGACCCTTATTTTATACCGGGTCGGGACAAGGTCGGTTTGACCCTTACTTTTTTCTACAAGATCTCGGGACAAAATTCGGGTCGGTATCGGGTCAACGGGTCGGGTAAAAAATTGCGGGTCAAGTAAGAAATTTTTAAAAATTTATAAAACTATCAAGTATAAAGACAAATTTATATTAATTTTAACTACTATATGCTTGAATATATTATTAATCAATCAAAGTAAATATAAATAATTAAATAAAACATGAATATTAGCATTGAACGTGGTTTTTCTTTTTAATGTAAAATATCAGAAAACGGGTCAGCAGGTAGACCCGCCCGACCCGCCCCGCCACCCTGTAAAAACTCGAATTTTGACCCGCCCCGACCCGCATTTCTTTTAAAACCCGAAAATCCCGCCCCGCCCCGCCGGGTACACACCCCTGACCCGCCCCGGTATTAAAACAGGGTCGGGCGGGGCGGGTCACGGGTCGACCCGCCCCGATTCCCACCCCTAGCTAATTCTAGCTCTCTCCACACGATTCTATTTACTTTTTCCTGTCTTGAAAATTTTCTACATAATTTCTTTCTTCATTTTCCTTTTTTTTATTGGCTTAAATATGGCACATCTATAGAAAGGATAGAGGCCGGCGCTTCAGATCGTTGCCGGAGGAGGGAACGGTCGTAACAACTTCCAACGCAGGCGGGTCTGGGGTTTTTGTGTGGGAAGAAGGGAAGTGGAAAAGAAGAGGACAGAAAGGGAATGGGAGACGCGAGTGGCTTTTGTTGGGGGTAGGAGGGAGGGAGGGAGGGAGGGAGGGAGATTCGCGTGGGGGTGATTTTTTTCGAAAATTTGCTTGCCTCATTTCATGCACTGACACAGTGGCTTTTTCCAATTTGTGTAAAATTGCATCCAATCAACGCAACTCGTCTGCAAGATCCAATATGGGTGGTCTAAATTGTGCGTCTTTTGGACCGGGAGAATGTTTCAATGCATCTGCCTGCAAAACACATATTTATTTTAATTTTTTTTTTATAAAACTCTTAATTTAGATATATTTATTATATAAATTAAGTTTTATTATTTTTGAAAATACATATATATTTTTTATTTTTAAAAATAAGGGAGTTTTAGTCCTTTTTAAATGACTAAAACACTCTTATTTTTAATAAATAAAAAATATATAAATCTCAAAAATGATAAAACTTAATACATAAATTAAATACAACTAGATGAAGATTTTTATAAAAAATTTTCAAAAAAATAAATACGAAATTTGCAACTGGATGCATTGAAATTTCATAAGTAAATAGGATTAGCGAAACCACAGAAATTTACCTTGGAACAATTCGATCGGAAGCATTGCTTCCGTGATTATTCAAACAATCAAAGGCTATTCTGTTGACAACATTCAAACGCACAACCCTCTTCTGTTGAATATTATTCTAATTATTACAGTGGACCCCACGAGGAGGAAACCGGAGCGCAATTCAGTGCACCCGGGTGCATTCAGCCTCAACGCACCCGGGTGCACTGTACCTATTTTTTTTTTTTTTTGAAAATTTTTGTATACAATGGTTAATCTAGGTTTATTTAACATATGTATCAATTTTTACTATTTTTGGAGACTTTTAGATATTTTTTTTAGATTTTTAAAAATCAGTGGCATTTTCGGTAATTTAAAATTACGAAAAATGCCACTGATTTTTAAAAATCTAAAAAAAATATCTAAAAATCTACAAAAATAGTAAAAATTGATAAATATGTTAAATAAACCTATATTAACAGCTTCATGAAAAAAATTTCAAAAAAAAAATAAAAAAAAATAGGTGCAGTGCATCCGGGTGCGTTGAGGCTGAATGCACCCGGGTGCACTGAATTGCGCTCCGAGGAAACCCACCTAATAAGAATTACAGTGGACTGGACCGCGCGAGGACGATTCCGCTGCTCTGCAAGAGGACGAAGGCCATAAGCATGCACCTCGCTCGTGGACCACTCTACTTTGGCCAAAAAATCATTGATCCGTTCCTTTGAAATTCGGAGTATTTTCCTTGTTGCACAAATAAAATTCAAACTGCTAATAGAAGTTAACATTCCTAAGGTAAATAAACTATTTTAAATATAACTAGCGGGAGGATCATTTAAATACAACTATTTTAAATCTAATGGATCAGATTTCATAAAATAGATCATTTTCAGCAATAAAATAAAAATTCTTTTAAAATTTCAAAAAAACCAGCTTAGAGCCGTACAAGCACTGTCCTCCGCGGATCTTGGACCTTGTGGTACCACGGTAGGAGTACCTACCAAATACACATTGGTGCTGGTGTACACAGACGGTGTGGTTTGGGGTTATCCTGCATTTATTCAATTCCTCAGCACTTCTGTCCTTCAGTATTTTAGATCGGGTCAGCTCTAAATGTGCCCTTCAGTATTTTTTTATGGCCGACGCATTCGATTCCAAATCGATTCTATGAAATAGTCTTTGTATTATATTTAAAAACTATAATTTTATTACAATTCCTACTTAAAAACCTAAGATCAAGATGATAGTAGTATAATTTTTAAAATATATCCATTAAATTTACTAAATAATTAATAAATTAAACAAGTTCATATATTATTTTAGGATAATTTGCATATATACCCACGTAGTTTGACGCTAATTGTAGATATACCTATGTAGTTTCACAAAATGCATATTACCCCCACATAGTTTCACCAAAATTGTGTATTACCCTAACGCCGTTACCTACCATTAATATCTGACATGATATTTTAGAAAATGATGAAAATGTCCTCATCAATAATTTCATGAATTGCATATCACCCCATATAGTTTCACCAAAATTACATATTACCCTAAAGAAACTATGTATACCAATGAGGGCATTTTCGTTATTTTTTAAAATATCACGTCAGATATTAACAGTAGATAACGACGTGGAGATAATACACAATTTTGGTGAAACTACGTGAGAGTAATATGCATTTCATGAAACTACGTGGGTATATATGCAATTAGCGTTAAATTATGTGGAATATATGCAAATTATCCATTATTTTATAAAATCTATATTAAACATATATTAATAATTCAGGCCTATTTTGGGTATCAGACTTTGGAAGCTATTCACCCTAATTGAACTGGATCTTTTTTTTATTTGGAACCTACCCTACCCCATGAATATAAAAATAGGAACCTACAACACTTATTTTAAGGTACCCAATGAGTTGACTTATGGGTTCCCTACTCAAGTTGCACCCCTAAAAGGATACGGAGAATACAATAACCAAGTACTGTCTTTTTGAGAAAGTCCTCAAAATGTCTTCTTTTACATTCTTTCTTCCTAGGTATTGTCACTTTTAAAAGGGTAATGTGGTAGAGCTTCGATCCCATGTAACCCCCTCAATTTTTAAAATGTTAATGATTGACAGGAAATCCAACTCGTTCATTGTATTTAGCATCACTTGTTTAGCTAAAAGGCTAAGTTTCATTAAAATCAAGTATGTGCTGGGCCAAATTCGATAAAAAAAAAATTCATATGTAAATTATAAAAAACACTTAGATCCATTCACATATGTATTAGAATGTAATAATACTTTATAGAATTATTTATCAATATATTAGTGACACTTTAGATAGCTTAAATGTTGAAAAGCTACTTTAAAATTTGTATTTTAGTATTAAATTATTTTATTATGTTGATTTTATACATTTATATATGGGACCCGCATACAGTGATACCAGACGAATGGAAGAGTTTCATAATAATAAAAATAATGCTAATTATAATAGATAGAGTAAATTTTTCATCAATCATCTAAATGTGAATGGGGTGAAACTGGCCGAATATGATATGAGTTTACATAAAAAATATTTTCATATAACTCTCATTTTAACAATGAAATTAAAAAAACATCCATACTGTCTAGCATTATTAGTTTTATTTAGAACAAGAATCACGTTAACCAGTTATTTGGGTGGTGCATGTTTACTTAAAAATATATATTCATACGTGAGTTATGACAAAATGCTCAAATCCAATCCAACATACATTAGATGTAATAATATTTTATAAAAATCGTTTTATCAATATAAAGTTTATGTTTTAAATACTTTAGATAACATAAATACGGTTTAGAAGTTAAAACTATTGCTTTGAAATTAATATAAATTAAATAATTTTATTACAATCATTTTAGACATTTATTTCAAGTTAGGCTATACACGTCTTTTATGTGCTGAAAATTTGATTTGCAATTGAATGGATAATTCTAAAGAGGGGTGCAACTTGGGGAGGGTAAGTCTGATTCAAGGTCAACACTACTTTTACCATATTCTAAAAAACTCCTACTTTTTCTTATTTTAGGTTGGATCAGTTTTAAGCGTACCTTATCGTATTTTTTAAGGTTAGGTTAGATCTGAATTGGATTCCAAATCATTTTTTAAAATAGTCTTTATATTATATTTGAAAACTATAATTTTTTATAAATTTTACTTAAAAACTTAATATCAAGATGATAGTAATATACACCGTGACTAGAATAGAGACATGGGAGAGGTGGAGTTGAGTTTGAATCATGTTGTTGTGATTTTTGGCCAGGTTTTAATTTGGAAGCTTATGTGGTCTCCCTTTTATACTTGAGAACTTTTAGCCTCTTATTTAATCTTGTCAGAATTACCTTAGGTTTTAATTGTAAGATATATTGAAATGTAATGTAAACTACCGTACCAAAAAAATCGTAATATAATTTTTGTAATACATTCCTTAAATTTACTAAATAATTGATAAATTAAAAATTTTTCAATATATTTAAAAAATATATTGATATTTTTCGCTTAAAAAATATATTTTATGAAATTTATATTGAACATATATTAATAATTCGGTCGAGTACCTAGACCTTGGAACCTACCTTATCGTAATTGAACTAAGTATTTTTTTTTTACTTGGAACCTTTCTTATCGGGCATACAAATAAGAACCTACCTTATCCATTTTAGCTTGCAGGTACTCTATCGAAGTTGCACCCCTAATTCTAAATGTAATGAGAGTGAATTTCATAGATGAGATTACTCAAAAAATAGCCGAGGTGTAAAAAGCTATTAATATGAGCAAATTTCCTAGGGGTGATCGAATGCACCAGGATGCATTTCAACCATTTACTTATATTTTTTTGGAATTTTTTTATACAATTATTAATCTAGGTGTATTAACATATGTATCATTTTTTACTATTTTTTGGAAATTTTTAGACATTTGTTTTTTTATTTTTTTAAAATTACGAAAATGCCATTGATTTTAAAAAATCAAAGAAAAATATTTAAAAATATCTAAAAATGGTAAAAAATTATTATATATGTTAAATAACTTAGATTAACAGTTGTATAAAAAAAATTCAAAAAAATTTTAAAAAATGAATTTTTGCACTAAGTGCACCGAAGATTAGTACACCCAAGTGCACTGTATCACATCTCCAAATTTCCTGCCTTCAAAATCAAATAGCATGACGCTAGGAGGGGAGTGTCGTTGTGGTAAACCCACTATCTTAATATGCATTGGTTATTGGTTTGAAATTACCTAATTTGTGATTTTAAGTCTCCCGAGTTTGAAGGAGTTTCATACAAAGTTCTTCTTAATACAGGAGTCTGCGGAAAAAAAATTCTCTTTTCAAAGTTATGAATTAACTTGATTAAAATATCAGTTTTTATGCTGTATCAATCTCAATAAAAAAATCAAATAGCGTGACGGGATGATTTCTCTAGAATAATATGAATTTTCCAAATCATTAATACACGAATTTCAGATCTTTGGATTGAAAACCACGCACGCTTTAAAGAAATAGGATCGGATGAGACTGAAATGTCTGGCCGCTGGCTGCGATGCTCTTCTGTTGGCTCCCATTTCACTTACGTGGCCGCTTCAGTCGCCCGATTCGCCACCCGTCATTTTCACCCGTTTTGCACTTGCACCCGTTTCCGTAAGAGATAGTCGCGCGAGTAGGAATAGAGGAAAGTGAGAGCCTATCCTCATTTATAAAATAATAATAATAATAAATAAATAAATGATCAAAGTGAGAAAAATCGATGGGGTCATATATAATATTGCTTATATAGGAGATAAAAATCCATTTTATCTATTATATTTCGTATTATGGGTGTTTTAATGAAAATCATATTATTTGTTTATTATCATTATGCATACGACTCTCACCCAAAAATGTATAAAATCAACGCAACAAAACGGTTTGTGCTAAATATAAATTTTAAAAGAAATTTTTGTAAATATATCTACAAGATTTGACTAATTTTACATTCATGTTTCTAAATTTTCAAAATTGCAAACGTTCCCAAAATGTTTGCATAAAATTATAAGCATTTATTTTTTGTTATTATGCTATTAGATTTTTTTAATAAAATATCAAAAATGTCTTTTTTAAGTTAAGGAATATGCTTATAACTTTTCTAAGGGCATTTTTGTCATTTTATAGGAGATTCTAATGGTATGATGATGGAAGAGACACACTTAAAATTATATGCAAACCTTACAGGTATATTTACAATTTTGACAAACTTAGGGATACAAATGCAATATGGATCAACTCTTATAGGAGTATATACAAAAATTACATTTTCAAATTATATTTTCAATATCTAAACTATCTAAAATATCATTATTATAAAAATAATATTATTATATTCTCTTATCAAAAAATATTATCACATTCTAATGCATATGTGGATGGTCTAAACATTTTTTATAATTTACAAATAAATTTTTAAACAAAATTAGCTATATATACAACTATACAATTTTGATTTGGATGTAATTTGATTACTTTATTAAGGGTCTGTTTCAAACCATACAAGATTCTTAAATCGAATATATATTATCATTTTCAAAACAAATTTTTAGTTCCCAAGGTAGCTTTTTCAATTTCTAACACAATTTTACCCATTTTGAGTACATATTTACTCATTCACAATACACATCATTACATTCCCATCTCATGTACAAATTTGATCAAGGAATTTTGTATCATTTGAAACTTAGGATGTTTGTGATTAGCTGCATATATCCCTCAATACGATATTTATTTTTTATTTTTCTTTGTAACATATTTTTCTAATTGTATTTAACATGTATATTAAGTTTTATCATTTTATAATATTTTTACAAACTTATTTTGTATTTTTAAAAATTATCAATCTTAGGTGTATTTTAGTCAATTTTAGGCCTTAAAACCTTAATTTTTTAAAATAAAAATATTGTAAATGGTAAAACTTAGTACGTGGGTTAAATATACTTAGAAAAATATATTTATGAAAAAATAAAAATATATGATATATAATATTGTTTGGAGGGCTGTATGGGACTAATGGTACAAATCAGCACTCCCTAAAAAAAATGGTGCTAAATTCAATTGATAGAATGGATTTTATAGTTATCATTGTAAGAATTACATGAAACCACTTTGGGATGGGGACTCTTTTTTAGTTCTTTGTATACATCCAAGGGTTAGATGAAAAGAGAAACCCAGCAGGAAAGAAATAAATTTATTGTAAAGAAATAAATTTATCTACAACTATTAGATATGTATACATATTGTAGTGTTGTTGACAACAACACAACTTTATTAATTTTTATTTTTGTAAATACGATGCCGTTGCCCGGCTGCTTTCATGATTTTCATGAAGCTGTTTGACCATGAACGAAGGAAAAACGAAACAGAAAAGAAGTCTATGCATATCACCAACATTTCGGAAAATTATATATGATCATGACGTTTCTTCCATGTATGAATTATGAAGTTAAAAAAACTGAGAAATGAAATTTTTTTTGGATCATTTGCAAATATATCTACATAATTTGACTATGATCTCAAAAGGCTTCGCTTCAAAGTGGACCCATATAATTCTTTTAAAATTTAAAATTTTGATCTTTGATCGAAAATCTAATCCATTCATTGTATTTAACATCATTTATTTATCTATCGGATCAAATTTCATCCCAATCAAGTATGTTTATTGGTCATATTTGTTAGAAGATATATATATATATATTCATATGTAAACTATGAAAATACTAAAATATTAATTTTAAAGTAGTATTTTCAACATTTAAATTATCCAAAATATTATTTCTACGTGAATAATAATTTTATAAAGTGATATTATATTTTAATACACATGTAAATAAATTTAAGCGTTTTTCATAATTTACATGTATGTATATATATATTTTGAACAAATATAACTTATAAACATACTTTATTGGATGAAACTTGATTTATTTTTTAAAATATACTAGTATAATTTGTATGTTTTTGTAAATATATTTACTGTGCATCATAATAATATAATTATATTTATAATTATAATCAAATTATATGAAAATTATTTACAATTTCTAAAATTAAGGAGTTATATTCGCAATTATGGTTTATCTATGAAGTTTTTTTTTAATGAAATAAATATTTAAAATACAGATAATGATAAAAATAAACAATTTATTAGGCTGTCACATCAGCCTATTTTCTTTCCATAAATTAAAAAAATGCCGAAATTATTTTTTATCAGCGCCAGCATTATCATGTGATCCTGCGCCGCCGCCAACCGGAGAAGCAGGGTTCATACGTGGCGAAGTCCAAGAACATCTGCTCCGCCGCCAACCGATGATCCGGACCGTTGACCGCCGACCCAGAAATGAATATAGGACCCTCAGAAATTAAAATATTCGGATCAGATGTCTTTTTCAAACCCCAAGACACAACGGTCCAAGCAGGCCATTCCCAACTAACCTTTTCATCATGACGGTTTAATTTCAAAATAAACGGCGGAGATGATGCCATGATCAAGGGCCTTGAAAGCAACTTTTCTACTATTCAAATCGTCCTGACTGAGTTGAAAAAAGGCATGCACAACGCAGAGACGCCACCCGCAATTATTACATTGTTATATTATTATTAGTATTCCAATCAAAGTCATGAAATTTTTCATCAAAAAAAAAAGTCATGAAATTAAAATAATCCCACCTCCAAAAGATGATTTTGAAAACGTGAGCAGAGGAAGGAAAACAGACAGCTGAAAAATTACATTCCTTCTTCCTGCTTCCTTCCCCTCTTGTCTTACCCAAATCAATCCAGGTTATACCTTAATTGAGCGTTTCTTGTCGGCAGAGACTGATTGGAACGTTTCCTTTTCCGCGTTTCAATCCTGCAAACTTCGGCGCGAAGAGAAGAGGGAAGTGTTTTTGGTTATAAACAAGAGCTGTTTGGGCTGGTTTTTCCTTTTTTAGTTGGTGGGAGTGTGTTTTTTTGGATTGGAGAAGAGGTATGGCAGGAGGCGGCAAGCAGCAGAGTCTGAGGAAAGCATTGGGAGCTATCAAGGACTCCACTACAGTGGGTTTGGCCAAAGTAAATAGCGATTACAAGGTGAGGATTTCGACTGGTTGGATGTGGTTCATGCATGTGTGTTGGCTTTTGGTTTTGATGTTTGTGGGTCTTCTGGTGTTTGGGTGATTTGGGTTTTCAGGAATTGGATGTTGCTATTGTTAAGGCCACCAACCATGTGGAGCGCCCTGCAAAGGAGAAGTACATACAGAGTGAGTTTGGAGCCTGTACCTTCTTCTTGTGACTTCTTATCTGCTTAGCTGCGGAGTACAGAGTCTGCAAGATGTTTATTCATGATTTTCTATACATTTTCTGAATCGGGTAGTGCAGAGTACACGTTAAAAGAGACTGGAATATGTTTCTTCCCACCTTGTGGAGATAAATGTGCTTTATTCTTCATATATGCAACCCATATAGCCTTTCCTCGAGAAAATTATTATTATTATTATTTTAAATCTTAGAGGAAGCTTGATTTCAAAAGTTGGAAAATGTTGCGGTCCTTGAAAATTTGATATACATCCTTTAGTGAATAGTTTGGATTTATGGGGCATCATTTGGATGTATCAAATTGAAAAGAAATTGAATAATCAAGACAGGTGATTTGAACTTTAGCTTTTCAGGTGAATCAGGCAGGTGAAATTTGATAGACCCAACAACTGAGAACACCCAATAAAAGTTCTTGTATTTTCCCATCTTTTTCTTAAAAAAATCTTAATAGTTTCTTGTTTTCAAAAACAAGTTTATTTGATGTTAGAAAACAAGAAGGATGCAAGTTCTTGAGAAGTCTAGATTAAGGGAGATTGGAATATGAATGTGAAGACCTTTTTTGTTCCATCAGTGTACCGTGCATGTTGCTTTGTATAATTTGTCTCCGATATTCTTCATGACTATATTCAGTTGTTGAATAAGGATTGATATGCAGAGTTCTCTAATTTCTTTTCTGCAGACATTTTGTCTGCCATTTCAGCAGCAAGACCTCGAGCCGATGTTGTATACTGTATCCATGCTCTTTCTAGACGTCTTGCTAAGACACACAATTGGGCGGTATGAATTCAATATGCATTACCTCATAGATTGCAAACATAATCATCTAGGACGACCATTCAGCCAGCCAAGCCTTACGGCTTTAGGATCGGAAAATATGGCTTCATCCAAATAGCAGTAACCTTTGATGAAGCAAATAGATGACCTTGATAAAAGTGTAAACTGCTTTGTCTAATGATCCTGAGCAGCTAAGGCCTCAGCTATCATGTGGTCATTGTGCTTTAGTAACTAATCTCGTGCAGTAATTCATGGTTTAACATTAGTTCTCTTAACTATTGCCTTAAGAAGTCCTGTATTTTGGATGCTTGTTTATAAACAGGTTTTATGAGATTTGGCTGATCTTGTCTCGGTCATTTTTAGGTTGCTCTGAAATCTTTAATTGTTATTCATCGAGCTTTGAGGGAAGTGGATGCTAGATTTCGGGAAGAACTCATTAACTACAGTGGGCGTAGTAGTCCTATGCTCAACTTGGCTCATTTTAAAGATGATTCCAGTCCACATGGTAGTCGCTCTTCTCTGATGTTAGTGTTTTTAATAACAAACTATAGATAATTAACGAGTTTTTTTTTTTTTTTTTTTATGATCAGCATGGGATTATTCTGCATGGATACGACAATACGCTTTGTTTTTAGAGGAGAGACTCGAATGTTTTTTTGTGTTGAAGTATGATATTGAGACTGATTGTCCTGTAAGTTATTCATCATCCTCTCTCATATGTATATGTGTATGTTAATTTTTCCTTGTGTCAAAGTTCAGTTTTGATGCACACTTCCCATCATAATAAATTACCTCATTTTCTTTCTGGTTTTCATTTCCTTTATTCAGAGCACTACGAAAAGAATTGCCCTTTTTATCAAGGGGGTGTTTGTTTACGCTAAAAATATTTCAAATTAAAACATTCCAATCTAAAATTTTCCATTATCCACAATTATCCTATTTTTTAATTATTTGGTCACTTTTTCATATACAACTACCCTATTTTTC
Source organism: Annona cherimola (assembly GCA_030490835.1). Lineage (NCBI taxonomy): Eukaryota > Viridiplantae > Streptophyta > Magnoliopsida > Magnoliales > Annonaceae > Annona > Annona cherimola. The sequence goes on along the minus strand of CM059976.1, from coordinate 24,555,808 downwards.
TATCATTCTTACACAACTATCCATACATTTAATCTGTCTATTTTAACTTTATTCTCTTTACTTCTCATCGTTACCCTTATTATTTCACATCATTTTCTCTGATTTCAAAAACTTTTATATCAATAACTTTTCATCAAAAGTTTTATCACATCTCAAACACACCCTAGGTCTATGGCATCCAGGCCTGCAATATCTTTTGCAGACAACACGGTCACTGATGGAACACCTCTCACTACAACGACATCTTTCTTTCATTTGTGTGGATGTTCTCTCAATCTCAGCTACCTCTGCACCATCTGACACCCTTTTCTCTGAGGTTGCCCTAGTATTATAAGGGTTAGAGAATTTATTCGTTCTTCATGGGACGTAGAGTAGCTCCAGTTTGCAGCTTAGAGAATGTTGGGCAAAGGGGATAAGAAACATAGAAAATGAGGTATAGCACATTCGATGGTGAAAAATTAGAGATACTTCAGAGATACAAGGAAAAAATTTTAAGTGCATTGAAGAAATTTTTTATTTCGACAAATTCAAATAACAATTAGGTGGCCCTGATCAGAAACGTTTAATTCGACTGATTTAAAAATTGTATATGCTATATGACTTTTTTGAATTTGTACCAAAATTAGATAACCTCTTCTACATATTTGGTTGCTATAAGGTCAGATCAAAATTTTCTCCCACCGTGACCAATCTTTTCTTGATTTCGCCTTTTCTCCAACTTCGTCATTGAATTCCGTTGTCCTTTATATTGTCAACGGAAAACTCTTATCTAGAAAGGGAGAATCACAACAGAACTGTTTCAATAGACGCCTTCATTTATTGTCTCTTTCAATTTCCAAATCCTTGACTAGTTACAACTTTCAACTGTACATCCTTCACTTTCACTAGCTCAACAACGGTCAATGGTATTTGATCACAATTCACAGCTAATGGTTTTTGAAGCCTGGCTTCCTTCATCACCATAGAGCTTCAGTACCAAAATTGCCTAGATGTGCCTTAAACCACTAATTCAAAGCGTTCATTCCAGATAGGATTTGTTTGATGGTTCTAAGAAAACACATATTTTCGGATGAAAGAGAAACAACTACTTAGTTTTGCTGGTCATCCTGCTATCTCTGTTTGGATAAATAAACAAGATAAGGATCTGATTAACAGGTTTCAATTCCAGGTTAATAAAAATGGCAGATATGGAAACAAAGTCTTTATGTTCAACTATTTAATAACCATTAAAACATGTCTGTTCTTATGCAACCACTATCCATGCTTAAAACCTATTTTATGCATCTGGTAGTTTAACTGATGCTCTTTAGCTACTTCTGTTGATCTTTGACATGGTTAATTCAGATTAATAATTGAATTAACCTTTTTCTACAAACATGTATGGTACCTATTTCTTTCAGAAAAATTGAACATAAGCTAGTTGGCATGAATTGACAAATTTATAAAATCCTGCAGAAATTGAAAGTTAGCATCATAAGGATAAAATGGGAAGGGCTTCCTAATGGGCCAAGTCTATGAATCTTAGGCAGCATCTCTGAAGGTTCCTATACAAACAAAATAAATGACTGTCTAACCTAGTTAAGCTCAAAAATGAATATATGACACTGCTAATTCAACATGAGGACAACATACCTTCAAAATGAACATTTCAAAAAATTCTGCATGTGATAAAAAGGAAGGACAATGAAATCAGACTTGGTGCATAAGATATATAGTTTGATTTTACTTTGCAGCTTTCAGTTCCACTTCATATTCCCTCATGGAACTTTTATCTAGTTGCTGGTCGTCCACATGTGGCACATGCTCTGGAAATCCATGTGAAACCTCAAATGGAAAACATGTAGATGACCTTCTGAAAGTCTGACCTAGTCACTCATCAGTGAGCTTCCTATGCGTGTTGGATGGAAAATGTTGATTTTGATTTTTAACTTCCGAGTTTTCTATTGACATGTAGCTCTTGTATGACTTGCAATTGGAAAATCTGATCATCAAAATGATGGTATTCCTTGAGGATGGCTAGGCTTTTCCAATGCTCAAAGTTGGACACTAGATTTAGCTTTTGTTTAGTTAGAAAATTTTCCCATCCCTTCAATCCAACTATGTCATGCCAATGACCATTTGCTTGCAATTGATTGTGTAAAATCTTCAATGGTTTTTTATGGGATTGAGCATGCAAATCTGATTCAAACATGGAGATCGGCTAGTTTTGTTTATGAAAGTTGAAACAATAATCTGATTAACATTTGAATAGTGAGGACCATCTTATCTATTGGGGCATTGACCACAGAGAACGAAGGATCTGGGAATAATGGAATTACTTGAACAGTTATCAGCTTTGCAGTTGCTTCTGTTTCGCCTTCTTGCCTGTGAGGTACAATCATACAGCATTTTGTTGGTTATTAGTTTTATGCCATAAATGTGCACCATTTATGACTAGCATTGACATTAATTCAGTATCTTGATAAAAAAAATGAAATCTACATAATTTGGAATTGTTTTTATCTCATTTGAATTCTAAATTTAATGTATATGCAGCCACTGGGAGCAGCGGTCTACAATAATATCGTCCAAGTAGCACTTTCAATTGTGAGTATACTTTTTCATTCATCGTTTCCGAATGTTTGTAGTAAAAGGAGGCATAAGGTGGTAGATAGAAAATTCGGACATTCTAGGAAACTACATGTGCAGCTAGAATTATTCCATTGTGTGGTCCTCCTTACATGTAGCGAAGACGCTAGAATGTTCCTTTATGATTGTCATTGGACGATCATAAACTATTCTATTGGCCACCAAGCAGTGTTTAGGATCATGATTATATGAGACGTAAAACCTCATTGCATGACATATTTAAGTCCTAGAATAATCCCTTGGGTTGGGTCCCATCTGCACCATGTTTGGTCTCAATAGAAGGAAGTTTTTCCCCCCTTTCCATAATAGCGTCGCTCATGTTTTTGTGATGTTAATGTATACTTATTTGTGGCATTTTATATAGGTTGCTGGGGAAAGTGTCAAAATTTATAATGCAATATGCGATGGTACAATCAATATGATTGACAAGGTAATGCGGTATTTACAAACTTAATCTAAAAATCTGGCAACATCATAAGTGCTGATTATCAACCACTATGGCAGTTCTTTGAGATGCGAAGGGATAATGCTGTCAAGGCTCTTGAGATATACAGGAAGGCAGGAAAGCAGGTACCTATTGACCTGTAGCTAGCATTTTTGTACTTTATGCATTATACAAATACTAATTAGAACCGTTTCTCACTCTTTTCTTTATTAAAAAAAACATCAATTTGATTGCAGGCAAAACAGTTGTCATCATTTTATGAACTGTGTAAAAGCCTTGGTCTTGGGCGGGCAGAAAGGTTTCCAAAGATTGAACTGGTTAGTTTATTTATGGCTCCTGTATTTTTATGTTTCTGTAACTACTTTGCTATTTCAATGGAATTCTGAGTCATGTTTACAATGCAGCCCCCAGAATCATTTCTAGAAGCCATGGAGCAGTATGTGTTAAATGCTCCACTCGGTTTTGTTCGGAAGGATCAGGTACATGGTTCTATTGATTATGTATACTCTTTGGGAAGTTTGTCATGCAATGTGGTCAATCATCTTCAAAATAAAGATATTAATAACAAGTCTGTGTTCTTTGATGCTTTCTGTAGCCCCAACAAACTTGTCATGTTTGGTTGTCAAAACTTCTGATGTATTTAATTTTGGAGATCTGTGCATGCACATGTTGTTTTGATACAACCACCGGTGCTGGCCTCATCCTTTCCATTGTCATATTGTTATCGTCATCATGAAACTATTGCAGCCATCATCACCATCTGTTATTATCATTGTTGCCACTTGAAAAATTGGTGATGTGAATCATGCTTTCTCATTGCTTTTTCTCTCTTTTTGTGTTGGATATTTTTCGAAGTGCATACTTTAAAATTTATCTATTACAATATTCATGTTTTTTTTCTCTAACAAAATGGCTAATACCAAAATGGTAAAGGATTTGGGTTGTTCACTAAGTGCTAATTGGATGTTGGTGTTATGGAAATCAGACATGATTAGAAATGGATAATCTTAAGCTTAAAATGGTGTTAATAGGCATTGACAACTTTCATCCATTGGAGACGCTGATATCAATGAATTCATTGCATGTGGTATTGGAGATGGTCGTTGGCGACTTGAAATTGCTGCCAAAATTGGAGATATTGAAGACTGAACGCCAGATCATGTTGACATCTTGCAAGTCCAACTTCCTGAACACCCTGATTCCTGCTGCTCTGGATGTCCAAATTCTTTCATGCGTGGATATCAGGGATTGTCAGCAGACAGATGCAACAGATGGGAAGGCCAATTTAACATGAGACTGGTGTCCATGAAACAGAGAGATTGAAAACTGACTCCAACTTGACTGATTCTAATGTGATTGCACGAGCAAGCAGTGAACTGGGTGGCTTGCCTATAGAAGGATTTATAGTTTATGTTGAATCTATTCAATTTGTGTGACAGCCCTATCATCATCATCACATCATCATCGTTGTCATCGCCATCCTCATCCTGTCCATCAACAAAAACTGTTTCCCATTTAAGTGGGATCAACCAAAATGATGCTGTTGTGCTGCTCCTGTTGGAGTAACAGCCCTACAAGCAAAAAAAAAAAAAAAGTGAGAAAAAGATTTCTGTTGCTGCTCCTAACTTATTGGGTGATTGGGTTTTGTTATATCGTACGAAGAGATTATCTAGACCTTGAAGCATACTCTGAATGTATTCGAGAAGGGAAAGTACTGTTTGAAGAAAAGAAACTTAAATAAGATGACTTAAAGCTGCTTTCTTGATTTGATTTGATTTATTTTTATTTTATCTTATTTACCCACTCTTGGTGTAACATTTTGATCATGCTTATGCTAACTATTAAACAGAAGAATAATAATAATGAAAAAAAGGGGAAAATATAAATGAAATTCCTTTTTCAGTTGATTAGCCTTACTTAATTTTCATGGTTTGTGTTTTTTCAACATTGTTAATGATTTTACTGGAGTAATTTATCTCACCAAGGATTGACCGACTTAAGCTTGTTGAATTAAATTGCAATTGAAAGTGTACTTTTGACCTTATTTTTATAGTGGGGATGTGGGCTGAGGTCATATCCTAAGCCAATTTAAATTTTATAGGCATGATGAGATTTTTAGTATAGCTAAATGGAGTGCTGCATATTTGCAAGGGCTTATATACACACTGTTAAGGTAGCTGTGATGTTTGAATTGATTTTGCAACCTGCACTAATTATGCTCTCAATTGCTACTTCAATTCATTGGATGGTCAAACAATAAATTTTTGATTTCTTATTTTCATTGTGATCAGGATAAAAAAAATAGAATTGCGCCTCCAAGGGAAGTCTTGGCCCTTGAATATAAGAAAGTCGAAGAAGCAGTGGAGGCACCAAAGGTGACCCCACCACTTCCTGAACCAGTTAAAGCGGTAGCTCCAACTGTTGAGACAGCCGACCTTTTGGTAATGTTTCAGTTCTGTCAATTCTCTATACCACGTTGGATTTTCCATCAACAATGTACTCAAATCCTAGAACCCTTTTGTGGCCATTTCCAACATTGTCTTATGTGATCCACAGGGACTCAATGATCCCAATCCAGTTGCATCCGACCTCGATGAGAAAAATGCAATGGCACTTGCCATAGTACCAGTTTGTAAGTTGTTTACAAATTGCAGATTATGCTTGTTAAGAATAAATGGTTAAAAACATTGACTTTTCTTTGGATAATGCAGCCATTCCTTCAACAACTGCTGCTTCTCAAAGTCCTGATCCGACAAATGAAACTACAGGCTGGGAATTGGCACTTGTGACAGCTCCAAGCTCAAATGAAAGCACTACGAATATTACTAAGCTGGTAAATTTTTAGCAGCTAGAACCTCTCTCTGAAATGTTTCTTTCCTGCAAGGTCTTGGCATCCCTAGTAATCTGTTTTAAAAATATAGACTTGAATTAGCATTGACCAAGCAAGATGATTTTTCACTAAAAGGAGACGAAAATTTTGACATCAGATACTTCACAATTCAATTTTATCTGGCAAAAATTCAGCAGCGGATCATCTATTCGTCACATTTACTCTGCCTCTAAGAGAACCTGGACTGCTGATTTCATCGATTGAGAAAATCTCCCAGAATGTGTGCTATCCTGCCTTGAGTCTATAGACTTCACAGCTACAAGTCCTATAGCTCCGAATCCAAAACATGCTTTATTCTTGGACATGGTGCCCTTGTACCAAGTACTGGTGGCTGTTCATCATGACTAACTGATTGCAACTGCTATAGTCTCAATCCCATCTAGTTGTGGTTTAATATGTGTCAATAAACTCAGGGAAGTAAGGTCATCATAAGTCTGCAAGTTCAGTAAGAATTTGCAGTTTTTATGGATTTATTTCCTAAATTCAATTACCAATGTTGTACATTTGGTATTCAATTCTTTGATGAGGCTTTTCCGCCATACTGAAACCCTCAAAGACAGGCACACAGCCAATTGAGTAAGTTCAGTTGGTACTCTTGGTCATGGTATGCTGTTGTATCCCTGTTGGCTCTATCATCTATGTTTCCAAGAGATGGGTTGATAATAATGGCCATTCTTGTCTTTTCTCTGATCCATTTGTCATTTTCCTAGAACCTAAATGGTATCTTTTAGCATGTAGCATGCAAAAACATAAGCGTATTAAACTATTGATCAGATATCCATAGCATGCTCCATTGAGAATATGTAGGATAGATCATGCGTAGATTACTTTGACATCTTTGCTCCCACACTTGATTCATTCTTCATGCCTAATGTTTTCTGAATTTTTCATGGCAGGGTGGTGGTCTGGGCAAGCTTACCTTGGACAGCTTGTATGATGATGCTTTAAGACAAGATGCTCTGAGACAAGCAAATCAAAATGCAAGTTACAACCAATGGAATACAACATCTTTCACGAACATGGCACAAATGCCAAATGACCCATTCCATACGTCTAATGCGTTTTCAGCAGCTCACAATGTTCAGATGGCTGCAATGGTATACCAACAGCAGGCTTACATGTTTCAGCAACAAATGATGGCAGCACAACAGCTGCCACAACAGTCTTTTAACCCATTTGGCAACCCACACGCTGTTGGCAACCCGCAATATAGATCAACCATGCAATTGCATCCACATATTCAAGCATACAACCCATATGCAAGAAGCTATACGTAGGTAAGACAGTGAAAGTTCTTGAAGGAAGACATCTTCTCCATCAATATTTCAAAAAGGTATGTAAAGTTTGTAACATGTGTAACCCATGAAGATTTTTGGATTTGTTGGTTTGTTGATTATTTATGGACAGAGGCAAGATCATAATCATGTTGTGGAATCACATGCGAAGTTTGTATTGAGCGAGCAAAAACAAGTTGTTGGAAATTCATTACTTTTCCAGTTGTATTTTTGGTAAATTATCTCTTTGTATAGCTGGTCTTAAGGGATGATTTTTGTCAGTGTTATCTTTGTGTTAAAACAGGAGTAGAACATATTAAACTGTTAGACCTGACAACATGCCTGATTTGATTTATGCCCATGGGGGGAACATACCCTTAAAATTTTTAAAAAGATACTTTAAAAATATAATTCATTTTTACATGGTCGTCCCAACACGCAACAAAAAAATAATATTATGGCCCCCCTTCTGTGAATTTGCACCCCATTCCCTAATGGTCCTGGCTCTGCTACTGGGAACATTCATCAACATAATATATACCCTCTTAATGGTTAACTTCGACAATTGGACCCCCTTTTTACTGAATCATGTGATTTATATACTAGGAAGATCACTGATTTTATTCATGTTGATTAGTAAGAATTTCGATTTGATGAATTGCACAGTTGTCTGTATTATGGTAGAGGTGTTTAGTCAGAAAAACATAGCCAGCAGCCCTTCAAATCGGTAGACGTACGTTGAACTGCCAAATCCAGCAGCCCCTTTTTTACAAGCTTTTATAATATGAGAGGCATGAGACATGCCATGTAAAAAAACAAAAACGAAAAAACAAAAAACAAGATCGCGGACATATAGCAGGAACACTTCTATGAAATTGGATTTTATAGAAGTAATTTCATGAAACCTCGTTCGTTTTAGGAGACTAAGTTTCATCAAAATTCAATATGTGCATAGACCATAATTGCTTAAAAATAGATATGTTCAAACTTAAATTAGGAAAAATACTTAGATCTATTCACACATATATATATATATTGAAATATAGTACTTAGATTTATTCACATATATATTAGAATATAGTAATACCTTATTGAATAATTTATCCATATAGTAGTGATATTTTAGATGATTTAGATGTTGAAAATACTAAAAAATCGATATTTAGTATAAATCATTTTCTTACATTAATTTTATACATTTGTAGATAGGTGTATATAGCGATATTAGACAAATACAAAGATTTCAAAGATGACATAAATGATGCTAAATATAATAAATGAAGTGGATTTTTCATCAGTTATCTAAATACTAAAAATGTGAAGGTTCTATAGAAAAAGAGTTCTATAAAAGCATTCTTGTACATTATATGTTTTTTGCATTTTTAGATTCTGTAAGTTTTCTTTTGTTGCATTTAGATCGTACCGTGAACAATATTAATTCTTGTTAAAAACAACATCTATTTTGTAAAACATGAAAACTTACAGGGTCCAATATGAAAATACGAAAACTTGAGGCGAACTGACCTAACCGGACAATCTCGCTTCATCGATGATTCATGTAATCCTGCTTCATCTATGATTCCTAACCGGCTAAGTTCAATTCTCAGTGTAACCATTACATATTTTTAAATGCAATAAATAATTAAATAATAAATAATAAATAATAATCAAATTTAATTGATATTTGCATTAAATAGAAATTGCAAAAAGTATTTTTAGAACACAATAAAATTATTTTTTAAGAATATTCTTCATCCTAATAAATTTATATCGTATTTGTTAGACTTCAAAAATTCTCAATAAATAATTTTGAAAATTATCTTTTAATATTATAATAAAAATTCGAAAAATATTTTTAGAATATTCCTCACATCAAATAAATTGATTTCGTGTCAGTTAGATTCTAAAAGTTTCCATGAGAAATAATTATAAAAATTCAGTTTCTAATATTTTAATATAAAATAAAAGCAAATGTCTTTAAAATACAAAAATTATTTTTAGAAAACTATTTCTCACTGTAAATAATAGATATGGTTCATGTCTATGAGATTTTGAAAATGTAGCTATTAATATACGGAATTCTACAATTTACTTCATAAAATTTTTTGCGAGCATTTCTCTTATTCAATAAATGCATGTTTTCATTAAAGATTTTTTTAAAATATGTATTTATATTTATTTCGATTAATTAGAAGGATTCAATCAAAATTATTTTTTCTTGTTTTTAACATATTTTCTATTTTCGGATAAAATTCTCGCAGAAAACGATTATCTCCAATAAATACTATATTATCTTTTTTTTTATCCCACCTACAAATACCTATTTATCTAGAGGAATGATCCTGTTAGCCCGGGCTAAGTAAATGTCTCACTTAGCCCACCTTAAAAAACCTATTTATAAATTTATTTATTTTTTTACTTTTTTCTTCGTGCACTTATTTATCTAAGTGTATTTAACATATACACTAAGTTTTACCATTTTTAAATATGTTTATCTATTTTTTGAGATTTTTAAACATCTATGTGTATATATATATATATTTAAAATGCCCTTATTTTTAAAAATATAAAAATACCATTTAATTTTTATGTTAAATACACTTAGATAAACAAATGTACAAAGAAAAAAGTAAAAAAAAAAATTATTTTAAATAGAATTTTTGAGGTGAGCCTCACATAGCCCGAGCTAATAGGATCATTCCTCATTTATCTATCGATAATAGGAACGCTGAGTCACACACGTCTCTGAAAATTTTCAACAGGTATCAATATGCTATTCGATCGATGGCCAGGTTTGGCAATGTAAAAGAGCTCTCCATAACAGTGAAGTCTAATGCTCATTCTCCTCTGGTTACAGTGTTGGAAGGTGCTCCCATTTTCTTTTTCCGTTTTTTTGATTCATTTGTATATAAACCCTGCCTGCGTAAACTTGTAAAAATACAGCTACATAACTTGTGCTTTTTAAAACCTGAAACTCAAGCCTAATTTTTTATTCTTATATTTAATATAAAATATATTTATATAATTCTATTCTAAGCCCACCATGTGGAAACAAAATATAATTCGTCCGACCTATATTAGAATCGTTCATTTAACTAAGGAATTAAATATCATCCAAATTAAGGATGTGCATGATTCCTTATGAAAAATGTATCAAATCAATATAATATGATTTGATTTATACATGAATTTCAAATTTATATACTCAAAATCTAAATTGTCTAAAATATTATTCTTAGGTGGAAAAATTAAATGATTAATAAATATTCTTACATTTTAACGCATCTATGAACGAATGTAAGCATTTTTTATAATTTATGCACGATTATACACATTCTTAGCATGTAGAGCCTACTTAAGATAGAAAAATAATCTTGTTAGTCTAGACTATCTTGAAAAGCTCTTTTAATTTTTTTTACTTTTTCCCCGTAAACTTATTAATGTAAATGTATTTAACATATAAACCAAGTTTGACCATTTTTAAATATGTGATTTTTTTTTAGATTTTTAAACATAAGGGTATTTTAGCTACTTTCATAGTTGAAAATGGTTAAAATACTCCTGTATTTAAAAATTTTAAAAATATATATACATATATCTAAAAATCATAAAACTTGATTTATATATTAAAAAGAGTATGATATATACCATGATGTATTTTAGGCTAAAATGCAACATTCATTTATTTTATTTTATTTATATTTTTGTTTGATTTTTTCTTCCGATATGTTTTTCTAATTATATTTAATCTATATATCAAAATTTTCTATTTTTTAATACTTTTTCTATTTCTAGTTGGAGATGTCTTCTTAACGAGGTACGCCTTTGTTTATAAAAATGATGCTTTTATTTTACTTCTTAGGTGAATTTCTAGTAACTAAAAAGATTTGAACACGAATGTCCCTTCAGATAACAGCAGGTGTGAAAGATATTAGGGTTAGGCTGGGCAGACCTTTACGCAACACATTATAGCAGTTGGGGTTATTTTTCAAATATTGTAATGGCTGGATTATCCTAACACGTTTATGAAACTAAACCCAAAAGAGTCAAAAGCATTCAATCAACGCTACATCAATTTCTCTGATGCAAGCATCTACTTTTGGCTTGCGAGAATCTCTCTCAAATCTTCGAACGAAAGCGAGAATGTGATGACATTTGCCTCTAATTCTTTTTATCCTTATAATGTTTTATAAATTTCTTTTTACTCAGGACACTTTAACTTAAATTCCTCTCATGTTAATGCCATGAAGACAACTGTTATCTACTCTACTAAAAAGACAATTTTGCCCATTCAAAATTTTCTAATTGAGTCAAATCAACCTTAATATGATTCAACTGATGGCAGTAAATTATTAATATGTAATATTAAATGATTCAAGAGTTATATTAAGGTCGAATCCTTTTAATTAGACAAAATTTTAGAAGAACATATTCATCTTTTTAATAAGGTAAATAATGGTTGTATTAACAACATAGATATAATAAGAATTTAAGATAAAATACTATCAGTATAAGAAAAATTTATAAAACATTGTGGATGTAATAGAAATTATATGCAAATAGTGAGAGTACAAAAGGAATTCTCTCATGCTTCTCTCTTCAGCACTTATTGGGCACCTTTTTTGCTATGCTTATCCAAATAATATTTCAATCTAACGCATCGTGTAATAGAAAAATGCGTAAGTTGTGCATAAAAGCTTAGCCGTTAATAAACGGATTACAAAGATTTTAATAATGGATTAGAATTAATTTTTAACTCACCCAACACGATCCGTTTACGCCACTAGTTGGGGTACACCTATCCAAATTTCAAGACTATAACAACCACAATTGCTTGCAAAAGTATCAATTCTATTCGCCCTTATTCTAATTCCAAGAAATAATAGATGCACTAATTAATAAATTAATAAAACAATTTTCTATATCTTCAAAAGATTTATTTTGTATATTACAATATATTTCACATAGTGCATGTTGCGCCCCAACTAAGGTGCACTATTGGTGAAATGGGGCTCATAGCGAAAAATGAAATCAGAATCTAACCATTTACGTAATTTTACAGTATTTGTTATTATGGTACCAAAAAAAAAGCTCAACCAGAATCCAAATGTGCCACATCTACTTTAAAATGCATATAATAGTTCGAAATTATGAAAAACAATTAGACCCGTCTATAAATGCATCAGAATCATTTATTACATAAGAACGACATTGTTGATAGTTTAGATGTTGCATTAACAATTTTTAAAAATTGATCTATAAATCAAAAAATTATATTACATTGATTGTCCTTTTTTTAGAAGAGGGTCATCAACATATTGATTTTAATGGAACTGGCAATCCATATAAAACCAAAAATAAAAAGAAACTAGATGTAGTGGGTTGAGTAGATCTCAATTTTATCGTCAAAATGGGCCTCATTTTATCATGGTGGACCTCGACCACGGTGCAATATGTAAATCTCGGAACCCATCCGACCCAAATTACGCCCAGTACTGTATATTCGGAACCCATTTAACCCTGTGGACAGAAAAATATTTACTCTTTACTCATTTCAGGTAACTAGACCAAACAAATCATACAAGATAAACGAAACACGCAAGATATTTTTAGAACACGTGTTGCCCTAATTCTAAATTTACCCATGACGCTTCAGTAATTTCAAATATACTTACATAGTTCCTAAAATCCCATTCATATTCACGCTGCCCTCAAAATGATGAATATACCCAACCCTAATTATAATTCTAAGTTAGAAATTTACATTCAAATGGATATTTAATACTTTTATAGCTACAGAATCTTATATTATTTGAATGCAAATTTTTAGCTTGGGGGTGTGACGGTTTTTTATAAAAACTTTCCACTCTCTATAATTATGTTATTTTTAAATTATTTTTTCACTTCTTCCTATACAACTATCCTACTTTTCAATCATTTCTACACAATTACATACATATAACTTATCTATTTTAATTTTATTCTTTTTACTTCTCATCATTACTCCTATCATATCATATCATTTTCTCCCATCTCAAAAACTTTTATAACAAAATTTTTATCAAAATTTTATTACTTTTCAAACACACCCTAGAATTATAATTAGGATCATTGCATATCTGTCATGTCATAAAAGGGTATGAGTGTGAATGAAATTTTGAGCAAACTACATGGGTATACTTGAAATCATTGATATATTTTGGACAAAGGGCAGAACTTACGTATATATGTGGGATTTGCCTCAAAAAATGTTATATGGAGATTGATGGACTTGCAAAAGCCAGAATTAATTTACCACAAAAAATCAGTTTGGATTCTCGGATTACCCTCTCAAACCAACACAACCCAAATAACGAATCCTAGGTTGAACCTAATTTCACCAACCCGATTCACGCTTCTAAGCATAACACAAACGATGATGCCATAAATTTACCCAATCCCACAACTTACACACCAAATCAAAAATGACAATGTGAAAATCAGTCGCATTTTGAAAAATTATATGTGAATTAACTAATCATTGTTGAGTATATTAATTTCATAGCTTTATGAAATAAAACTAATCATAATTGAGTATATTAATATCATAGCTTTATCAAATAAAACTAATCATGATTGAGTATATTAATTTCACAGCTTTATGAACTAGGACAATTAAGTCAGTAAATTTACTAAACTTTTATAGCTCTGTAGAATTGAACAATATTTCATATAATTAAACCCTTCTATATCATCATCATCGTCATAAGCTGTTCCCCACATTTGCGGGATCAGTTGCATGAATTCTGTTGCACTGTTGTTAGCCATCACAAATTAAAATTTCAATGATCTGCAATATTTTCAGACCTTGTTCAATTACTTCCATGCATATTTTTCTAGGTCTTTCAGTCATTCTTTTACCAGCACCTACTTAATACACTCAACTCTCCTAACTCGTGCAATTTCAAGTCTCCATTTAATAAGTCCAAACCGCCTTAGTCCACTTCACCTTTAGATTCATATTAAATCCTTGTACATAATTCATCATAAATCTTCTGTCCTACCATTTATTTCTTTTTAATACATATCAACAGGCTCATATTATTAATGTTTTTACCCAGTCCTTGAATCTTTTTCTTTTAGATGAACTATGCCAAAAACTCCAAACAAAAACCCGCACAAGTAGTCAAAGCTCTTTTAACCAATGGCATTTGCAACATTTCCTTTCACCATTTTGCATCTGTGCTTACAAGCATTACATCATTTTTTATCTTCCTCTTCTGGTATATATATATATATATATTTTTTTTTTTCTTTCTCCTATTGTTTATTCGATAACTCAGAAAACCAATGATATCATTGGACGTCCCACTTCCAAATGCCAAGGTAGCTCAGGAAAAAAAATTAAACCATAAAAAGACAAAAATTTTATGAGAAGGGCAGCAGCACAGCTTACATGAGTTACGGAAGCCTTGATTTCCACTCAAGATGGTTTAAACCACGGTCCTGCTGGACTGCACATATGCCCATTGCTATTCACGCTGCCGCCATTTGGGAGTATGTTGGATGGCAGCCCAACAGCCACCCCCGACGCTGTTGGGTAGAGGCTGTGGGATTGAGGAAGGATGTGACTGTTTACAAGAGGATTAGCTTGCCCTTTCCGTTGAAGTGCATGAACCTGTCTCAGCCCTTCCTCATGAATGCTAGCAAGGGTCTCCAGCTCTTTCAACGATAAGGCCTCCAACCCAACTCCATAGAGTGGGGCATGTCGAGTCATTTCCTCTTGAAGAGAAGTCTCCAGGTTGTGAATATATTGCTGCAATATTTCCAAAACAAGTCCATCAGATATACTAACAGGCGTGTCATAAAAGAAATAAAAGAAAAGCCAGGCCAAATCATGAAGACGTTTGAACTTCGAATGGGTAAGGATGAAACATGTGAAATGCAAAAAGAGTATTCTTGATCATGACTAGTAATAAATATTCACATCTTCTCATCAACCAATAATAAACAAGCAAAAAAGTAATAATATATATGACAAACAAGAAAAGTTCGAAAATGGAAAGATTACATTGTTCGCGAAACTAAACACAGCTTAAGATAATTTACATGACAGATTACATTGCTAAATTAAGAAAAAGAAAAGGTAAAAACTTAGCGCATGTTAGATACATTAGAAGCAAAGATCAAAGAGTTTTAGTTAAAGACCATGAAATTAAAGAAAAATGGAAAACTTACATTATAGTTTATTAAATGGTATTCCATCAAAACATTTAACTTCGATCACAATTTGAACATAACAAAAGATAGAAATATCAATTATTTTCCAGAATTTCTACATTTACAAAGTCTTAAAAAAAGGTAATTTGCAAATATACTTACATAGTTTAACAATAATTGCAAATATATTTATCAAAAAAAAATTGCAAATATATTCACATAGTTTCAAAATTTGCAAATTATCCCAACATAGTTTGACCATAATTGCAAATATAGTCACGTTGTTATGACGTCCTTTGCGCACCATCATAGCATGGGTATATTTGCAAAGGTTCACAAACTATGTAAGTATATTTGTAAAAATTAAATATACTCACTTAATTTTTGAAATTGCAAATATACTAACATAGTTTGCATACCCTTGCAAATATATCTATGTCATAATCGTGCAGTAAAAGTGTCGTAATGACATGAGTATATTTGCAATTATGATCAAACTATATAGAGATAATTTGCAATTTCTGAAACTGTGTATATTTACAATTATGGTCAAACTAAATAAGTATATTTGCAAATCACCCTAAAATAAATGAAAACAACATTCCACATAATATGCCAATTAAGGTGTGAAAGTACATGAGAGGTGTAGATTAGTTAACAAACCTCTTTAACAAAATTATAAAAACAAATATTTATTTGATGGCTATAAGAACAAAGATATATCAAATGAATGAAGAAAAAATACGATAGTACCAATCTATAAAAATAAGAGAGATTCAAAATTGTGCAAATTATAGTAGAATAAAACTAATGAGTCATACTATGAAACTATGGAAAAGTAATTGAATAAAGACTATGACGAGAAACAAATGTTTCTGAAAATTGGTTTGATTTTATGCCAAGAAGATTGACTACGAAAGCTATTTTCTTACTTAAACAATTGTTGAGAAGTATAAGAAGAAGAAGAAAAAGAAAAAAAAAAAAAAAAAAAAAAAAACTAGACAGGTTTTTTTCTGATTTAGAAAAAACATATTGATCAAATCCAAGAAAATTAACATGGCCGATGATGGAAAATAAAGGAATAAAGAACCATATATATTGATATTATTAGAGACATATATGAAGGAGCTAAAACAAATGAGAGGATCATCAATGGAGATATGAATAATTTTTCAGTCACTATAGGTTTATCTTAAGGCAAGTCCTTTCCTTTTCACTTTAGTTAGACATAAACTTGCTTGACAGTTACCCAAAGCCATGTAATATTTTAAGTTCACCTACCCCATTGTAAATTTGTAATCATAAGTTGACCGAGATTAGTCACATCATCAGATAGCAACAAGCAAGTAGTAACTATATCCATTCAAAATACTGACACTGGCAAAGAACAAGAAAGGAAGAAAGAACATTCAATGTAACATCATCACAACCAAACTGGCAATCGACCCACCAGTTTAACTGTCATTTAAACCAGCTTGAATCATAAACTTCATTATTTTTATGTTTTATACCACTAACCAAAATCAAATTTAAAATTCATGTTTAACCTAATGATGGGAGTAGATTTGTCAACTCAGTTAAAGAGCATCCCACAGCACAAGTGTATACCACATATATGCACCATTATCCATTATTTCCTACCTTAAACCTTCTCTTCATATTGTCGTCCATCTTCATTCATAAAAGAACAGTACCGCATCTTCTGCTGGGATTTTTTTAGTACGGTTTTGCTGTTAGATGTTTTAGCTATTAATTTTTATGGAGATTCAGATTGTGGACTGCTTATTGATTTCTACTCATCTAGACATTCAGAGACACCTAGCTTGTGGGTACTGCTATTTTTCAAAACCCTTCTAGATAAGTCAGAAAACAGGAAAAACTGATTCCAACAATTTGACAACCAGTGTAATTGGTTTAAGCAGTTTAATTGATGAATCATACACCATGCCATGTCAAACAAGCCAAGACACTGGTTCTCAAATGGTTCAATTGCCTAGTTTGGTCTGCTTTTGATAACACTGATTATATGTATGAATTACAGAGTGAATGGACTTGATTAAAACAAACGAATCGTCAGAAAACATGGGAAGCTTGCAACTGCATGTCCAGCTCTTCCATGTATTCATTGTAATGAGCAAACTGCATGAACTGCAGACATAATGAATTGAATAATGGTAGAAGAATTGATGGAAAACCTGGGATGCATGTAATCGCGCCTCCAGTTCATCTATGTATTCTTTGTAATGAGCAATCCGTTCTTCATTCTCACGTTTTTCTCCTTCATTTTGTCCAACTGTTTGTTTCAATCGCCAGACTTCATCCTGAAGAGACTGTCGATCTTCCTCTCGAGAAGCTTTTTCTGTTGCATATCGTTTCAATTCTTCATCAAATCTTTTGTGGGCAGCTTCTGCATTCTTTAACCTCTCCACAAGGGCATTTTTCTCCTTCACTACTCTCTGCACCATTCAAAAAGATTAAATTTAGCTTCAATGTGCAAACCAGAGAAGATTGCATGTGACTTTTCACTTCAAGGTCAAACCAGTATAATTCCGCAGTCAACATCTTTATCAGAGACGTCTCCCAGATATTAAGAAGAAAAAGATCAAACCAGGTTGAATGATTATCATTTAGCACGATCTTGAGTTTTATATATATATTAGTTTGGAATAACTGGATATAATTAGACAAAATCCAATGAAAAAGAATAATTTGCAAGAAGACATTATCCACAGGTCCACAGCCTTCTCCCGGCTTTTAAGGAATTCAGCCAAAACAAATGCACTGTTTTCTCTTTTATTAGATTTCATATCAAGTCGTGCTAGGCTTGGACATAATTATATCAAGGAAACAATTTGAAAAGAATGATTGTTGAAAATATTAAAAAAAAGGACACATATAGACCTTTAGCTTGAAATAGGTCCGGATCAATAGCAAGAAAGAGAATCAAGATACCTTCAGTTCATCCCGTTTCCGAGATCTTAATTGTGCAAGTTGCATCTCTGCATCATTTAGACGGTCCTGAAGGACCTTTTTCTCAGCAGAGAGTTTACTTGTTTCTTCATCTCGTTCCGATCGAAGCCATTCAAGCTGACTTTCAACTTCTTGTATTTGTTCAGAGAGATCTTTCTTTTCCCGATTAAAACGATCCATTTCAACTTTCATCTCAGACTGTACAATTGAAACATCAACACATTAATAATCAGAAAGTAATTCAAAGACTTGTTTTCAAGATCAACAACAACAAACAAACAAACAAACAAAAAAAGTTACTCGTGGGATGAATTATGTATTTGATGCCCATCCTGGTAGCTAAGCTACTCACCAAAATGACAGCAAATCAGATTTTATTAGCACAGATCCTATTAACCAATGTCAGATACCCTTAGTCTTAAACAAATGACCTTTGTATCCTGAAATTCCTAGACGTTTGAGTTTGAAAGTAGAGGAAATAGGTTGGATCTAGAGGTTAGATCTTCATAAAATTTTTATCAAGGATGCAACTAAATTCCTGTATCAGTGACGGATCTAAATCTGATAGGGTTAAGGCCCATGGTCAGCTGATCAATCAGATCACCAGCATAGCCAGTTTCTTTGCTGAATATGGCAAACAGTAGATGTTGATAACAAATGAGGCACCCGACTGCAGCCAAATTTGTAGTCACATATAGTATACACTCTCCAGCATATGCCTTCATCAAGACGGGGATATTACATCAAAAGAAACCAAACAAGATCAGGTACCTCACACAGTCACACCTGATCCATATCCACCAGGTGTACTAGATGAGTATAAAATTATAAACCAAACCAGGTCATGCATCTCATGCCCAGCATTCTAGACAACTGAATCTTATGAATTTTATTCTCATGCCTTTGACCTGGAATTCATCCCCACCTGCTTGTCTTGTCAGAATATACATATGAGTTCAGAATGTACCTTCAGGGAATTAGTAATTGCCTCTGATTCACTGAGCTGCTCAGATAATATAGCTTTTTCTCTGGCCATATTCAAAGCTTCACTCTGTTGTTCTTCGCGAAGACGAATATTTTCATCTTCGCTAGCACAGAGCTGATGCCAAAGTGCTGCACGGTCAACATTGGCAAGAAGTGCAACCTCACGCATCATGCTCAAAACAGGCCTTGCAATGCCTACCTCATGAACTAGGAATACTAGAATATCCAAGTCTACTTCACAGAACTTATCAGTGTTACTGGTTGCACGGTCGATAAGTCCTTTCAGCATTCTTCCATGATGACCCTCATCTGAATACATTTTGAACAACATTGCATATAGTTCTCTCACAAATTCCTGCACTCCACAGTCTCTAGAGGAGGCCAATGCCTCAGCAAGACCAAGAATATGAGCAAAATCATCTTCTTGGACAGGAAATGATCCAATAAGTTTTCCATCTGCAAGGATATCCATATTTTGAGTGTCATCATCAAGAGACCTGCAACTAATATGCAACCTCGAAGAATGGCGCCATTCCAAAACCATGCGCAATGACTGAGCCTCAATGATTCTTTGAGCAATAGCTTTCTCAAAAACCTGTGCAGCTTCAACAGCCAAAGAAGACACAGATAGAATCTCTATCAATATAAAAATATCCGAAATATGATGGCCTGTAGATACGACATCATCTTCCACCCTGCAAATTGCTTCAGAATTAAGTTCATTTACATCAGAAGGGCAGAACCCACAAGTTTTTGTACAACTCTCATCAAGCTCACTAACAGAACCAAAATCTTTTAGCATGGCCTGAGCAACATCCAGCTGAGTACTCAAAATTTTGCTAAGAGTGTCCCACGCACAGGTAGATACTTGGGAACCCAAACATTTCAATCTGGTACGGACTGCCCTGACCTGCAATAGAAAAGTTACAGCAATTCATGTTAGTAAACTCACAAGTACTTTCACAAAAAATTAGTTATATGCCAGACAGAAAAAAGACAACAGAAGGGCAGAGGGACAGCAGGGGGATTAAAGAAGCATATAAATGTGGCCATACTGCTTCAGGAAGATGATAGCTACGGGATGCAGCCTTGAAAACAAAATTCATGGTTGATGCAAGCGTCTCATCATTAGAATCTGCCAACAGTTTGAAAGCTTGGAAGAGAACATGCTCCCACATCTCACTGCCGAACTCCAGCTGACCAAGAGCATCCAACACCTAAGATCAAATAATTACCACAATTAATGTGAGATCGATAGAGAGCACAAATACTGCAATCCGTGCAAACATAAAGAGTCATTTATGGTCAGTAACAGAGACAGCACATAAACCCGCACATATACATTAGAAATCATACACAATTGTTAGAAACCATTTTCAAGAAGTTTGTACACAACCGAGACACATACATACTAGTTACTGTTATTAATAACTTACAGGTAACCGTAGGGAAGGTTCAGCATCCGGCTTCTGAAGGCGATCAAGAAGGGCACTAGCTGCAAGGGGATGTTCTGAGTGATCGACTAATCTTGGTACAAGAGCAACTAGGTCTGGCTGAAGATGTTTTGGGGCTTTATCCAACACGAGAGCAATCTTCTGTGCTGACTGAGGCCTTCGCCTTGGTTCTGGACAACCTTGAGGAACAGCACCATCCAGGGCTCTCAATGAATTCACAATTAACCCTAACAGCTCCTCAGACTGCTCTGGACACTTAGCCTTAAGATGGAACACGTTATAATTAATTAGCGCAGGAAAACCAAGTTCAAGAATCAGGCAAATGTATCATCTTGCTAATATTACCTTCGATGCACGAGTGGTGCTATCGTCTGTGGAAAGACCACCAGCAGATGTTTCTGGGGGAGAAATAGGCTGTCCAGGGACAGCCTTTTCAGGAACCATATTCCTATTTGCATCAGAACTTTGAACTGCAAGTGCATTTATACTTTCAGCCACCCCTGTGTCCAGTCTCTGGCTTAAGTCACATTCGGTCAAGTCTAATGCTGAATTTTGCCCACTGGATTGTGGAACAGTAGCCTCATCATTATCTGTAAAAGATTTGGAACTCATATCGGAAGAGTCAGAAGAGTCATCATGAGCTCTTCCTTCAGAGGGATGGCAGCACTCAACCATTATGTCCAAAAGTAAGTCAACAATTGCCTGTTGCAGGACTTTGACCCCCATCAACAGGTTCATTAAACTAGGTGAATTTGCATCACTCCTGAT
The DNA here is from genome assembly GCA_030490835.1 of Annona cherimola. Taxonomy (NCBI): domain Eukaryota; kingdom Viridiplantae; phylum Streptophyta; class Magnoliopsida; order Magnoliales; family Annonaceae; genus Annona; species Annona cherimola. Next base: position 24,534,196 of record CM059976.1, on the reverse strand, counting down.
AGCATCCTTCTTCCCACCATTGATACTTGATAGCTTGGTTGGAAGAAGTAAGCGCTTCACTTTAGCAGGATCATCAAGATAAACACGAAGACCAGTCAAGAAACCAGCTATAGCACCAGCATCCATTAGAAGCTTCTCCCTCAAAGTGACCTGAGGTTGTGAAGAATTATCTCCATAAGTGAGGTGAAACCCAGCACGTGCAAGAAGATTCCTAAAAATCTCTTCTTCGTCACCGCTTATTCCCTCACTGTCGTCAGAATCAATGAGTTCATCTGGGTCTGTTGACAAAGCATCCTGATCATCCTCTGAAGCAAAAACCTGCATAAGCGAACATGTTCAGAAATATAAAAAGATAACAGAAGTTAGTTGGGACCTGCCAAACAAATTCTATCAACCACAATTAAAATGGCCCAGATGACTGGAATTTGGACAAGAATTGAACCGTGTTTGACTTCGCCCACTACCAAGGGATATGGATGCATCGGGATAGGGGAGTTTCCCAAGGAAAACATCTAACCCCTTTGTTTTACTCATTAACTTCCAAAATAAAATTTTAAAAAATAATAAATAAATCTGGCTCCTTCCAAAGCAAAGTGGACAGATACATATGTGATCTTTGCATGTGGCCTAGGCTAGTCAACATGCCAGAAAGCCAAACAGTAAGCATTCAACACTTTGAGCCACACAAAGGTTGCAGAGCTCAACCAAACTTGGATCCAAAACCAAAAGTGGGAAATTGAGCTGATCTGTGTCCAACATGGTTTCTCAACTCAAAATTGAAGTAATGGATTTCAATGGCCTTTAGGTCATAAATGTAGAACTCATATCCACCTTTTCACCATGATCAACAAAAATGGCAATTGAAAAATTACTGCCTCCTGGCATAAAATTTTAGGGTGTGTTTGTCAAAGAAAAAATATATGAAAAAGCCCATTCAAGGTAACATGGGCATAAAGCCATTTTTACTTCCTTTGATGTGATCATAGTTGTTAAATGTGTGCCTAGGCGTGCACCTAAGCTCGAGGCCCGCTCAAACACACCCCTTGAGCCTAGTCTGCTCAATTTAACTTGCTCAAAAAATATACAAATTTCTAACCATCAAACAGAATTGACTTCTTCAATTTCATCTTCTTTTTCAATTGAATGATATATAAGTAAAATGTGAGGTTGCCTTTATTCATAACAGCTACGGTTTAGGAACATACAGTGATATTTCCTTATAAATTATTATATTATTAAATTCATGTAATTTTATATCATATGCACCTCGCTTCGCTTGGGCGCTTGCCTCACTTGTACACATCACGCCTAGGCCCCAAGGTCCTTGGCACCTAAAGCGCCTTTAATAACTATAGATTTGATATTTAACTACCAACTATCATACCTTCCCATAACTTTTGCCTCTCTTTCACCACAAAATAAACAAATATTTAAATAATAAAGCAAGACACAGATATGCGGTGACAATGAGATGGTTTAACCGTAAGGCTTTGATTTTTAACGACTTTTATCCCTTCTTTATCAATTTGGCTGCCATAGTAACTCTAAATCAATCTTTATTTTGCCAAACCACCTGTAAATATCAGAAATTTATTTACTTATTCCTTCTTTTTTAATTAGAAAGATCAAGTGGGTCAGTTTGGGCTGATGCACTAATTGAAGTACGCCATAGCAGGCCAGGGAGTCATATGTTTAGCCTATGGATGGTTGGGCTTCGGTTGGACTCTTTTCTTGATGTAACCGAAATGGCACCCAGGGAGCAATGCACATTTCACAATAGGCACCACTCTAAAGAACTAATTCTACTTGAATGGGACAAATGGAATTTCTCAGTCCAAATAGTTCTTCTTTCCCTTGAAGTGTGTTCATCATAACCACACTAGGCGAGCAAATTGCCATGTGCAATGTAGTACAGATCCATCAAGAGGAAAACACTGAGCAAAATTGTCCACTTTATCCTGCGATGCATTAGAAATCCTGGATGATCAAACATTCACAAACTTAGAGCAAAAGTAATGTAATGGCATGTTTGGATGAAAAAAAATGAGGGAAATGAAAATGGAAAAATATAAATGGCATTAGCAAGATAAGAGATTATGGAAGCCATAAAGCGAAAGATGGATAACAAATAACAATGAAAAAAAGAAAATAATGAGGTGTTTAGGGCGAGAGCAGGTAAATATCATGTCAATCTATTATTTAAACTTCAAATGCATTTACGAGTCATTTTTTCATCTCTTGGTTGTCCTAAAGCAAATTGCTTTGAGGAGCCTCTTGCTAGCAAATTCCACTTCAAGCATCATCTTTATGACTTCTCCATGAAAATTGCATGCAAAATAAATACAAGCAGATTACTTGTTGTGAACCTTTGACCTTGTCGTTTAACAAAATGGTGCCACCAAAGATTAAAGGACAAGGTACCTTAATCAAAACAATCGTTATTCATCCTAGAAACTAAATGGAAATGCTGAAAACCAATTCCACAGTTTTAATCTGCATTGTCTTTGTTTATATAGACAACCCACGATCTCCGAAAAGGTTTTCCAATTTTCAATCAAAACATGACACATTGTCGATTTGCATGCTTTCAAGCCATATGGCTGGAGAAGCGAACATTCATCACAAAAATCACTTCTTTGGCATACCATAAGAGAATTTT